>CM035352.1:2534130-2544130 GCA_020137815.1 Hormiphora californensis
AAGATACTTGTAGAACTTTTTAGTTATAGTATTATTGTCGTTCATTACTTAACGTGTATTGCAAAACGCTGGTATTTGAAATTGGATTTGCTCAAAAAAGGTCAAACCATCGGTACATGCGTAACTACGCCCAAATAAATTTATAAATGATCCCCCTGTTGAGGTATGAATATGGACATCTTTCTGTTAAAGTGACGCAATTTCAACACATCCGCCACACCCTAGCAAGATTATCCAGTCACTTAACCCCAGTCCCCCATCCCTCTCTCTGTCTCTGGGTCTCTCGCTCTCTTTCTGTCCCTCATCCCTCTCTCTCTCTCTGGCCCTGGCTCTCTTTCTGTCCCTCTTTATTCTCCCTGTCTCTACCCGAATTTCGGTAACTCTCTCTCTCTAATACGAAAGTCTCTCTCTTGGATCAGCTCTTGCTCTCTCTCGTCTCTCTCTCTCTCTCTCTCTCTCTCTCTCTCTCTCTCTCTCTCTCTCTCTCTCTCTCTCTCTCTCTCTCTCTCTCCCTCTCTCTGTGATTCCTCGAGCCTCTACCCATTCTTCCTCTCTATCTTTTAGGTATTTTGATGATGAAGGCCTATGACGCAATTATTGTCTGCCACAAATGATGATGTAATTATGATGTGACTATTACTAATATTTTACCCCCACTCTCATTGCACTCTAAAGGGCCCGTTCTCTTTGGATGAGTGCCAGATAAATCAGTTTCCTGGTCATGATGAACAGTTCATCAAACTCGCAACGGTCTATCTCTATTATGAACTGTATATCGCTCTTCATCTATCTTATTCTATAATTGAAATGGCGCTACAATCTTATTGGGCTGACTAAAAGAAGCAATACTAATAATATGATCACGGAATAAACATACGATGGAAAATCATTAGAGCAATCTTCTTTTTCTATCTCTCTCGCATCCATCTCTCTCCCTCTCTCTCTCTCTCTCTCTCTCTCTAAAAGCGAAAAAAAATGTGGCAGTCAATAAACCAGCTTGTACAGAGAACAACAATACGTGGCACGCAAAGCTCGATAACATGTAGCGTAGCACCAAGATTACAGTGGTTAGACATTTACAGTTGGTAAAAAAAAGTTTCTAGATCGTCCTTTTTCTTTCTCTCTCTCTCTCTCTCTATCTATCTCTTTCTCTCTCTCTCTCTCTCTCTCTCTCTCTCTCTCTCTCTCTCCTCATCCCCTGCTTCGATCAACAATGGCGCTCTTGAAATCACTGATCTTGTACTAGAAAGTTGTGTGTATGGGAAAGCAAGTTCTCAAGACCACATGATCATTGTGAGTGTAGTATTGTGTGTAATGGATAATTTGTCCATCATACTACCAATAAATAGAGAGGGGAGAGAGAGAGAGAGAGAGAGATAGAGAGATAAAGAGATAGAGAGAGAGATAGATCATAGATCTAGAACAATATATTTGGTCATTATCTTGTACTGGGCCATGCAGTTATTGTCCCAGTACAGGGGCTATTACCGGATATTAGATAGTCAGCATGTCTCATACTACAGGGCTACTACAGCTATGTCAGTCGACGGTTAAGATCTATGATATATATTATCTATGATAAATATCTAGATACAGATATATTTATTATACGACTAGCTAAGTAAAGATCAATAGAAATCTTACACATGCGTGAACAATGACAATTTACATACGACACGCCTTACAAATTTCAGTCAGACAAAGAGTTGAAGGGTACGGAGCAATCTCTTTATAACTTGGCATTGTACACTGTTCAACTACCAAGAGGGAGATATAGGGTTGGTAATGACATTACCCATACTTGTGCGAGCACCGAGCGCCCCAATTTTACAACGTAAATCAGATACCAAGAGATAAGGCAACGAAACGAATGATTATGAAGAACTTACGGCTTTCGCTATATTGCAAGATAATATTGACTACAGCAAATAGGATATAACTATATCCTATTAGGTCAGCGGGTGACAGATCTCAAAACGTTGTTTGAGGAGAATAACGGACGACCCCGCGGTGACGTGTCTGTTAAGATAGGAGGTCCACGGAGGAGATGATCTATAATATATGCAATATATGGTGTCATGTAACATCATGATTTAGTGATGATAGACAGCTCTCTTCTCGTGTAGAGACAATACGTGATCACTGCAGCTGCAGGGGTCTTGTCAAAGATCGCCTCGTGATCTAATTTTGAACAGGTAATTGTATACCCATACAAGTTCTACATCTTGTAGAGGGTTTCTTGTTGGAGATTCTTGTTGGAGTAAATTATTCCATCTAGGGAGTTATTTCGTAACGCAAGAACACGTTCAGAATTCAGTTTTAGTAAAACAGAATCGATTAATCAAACTCCAATATAACAAGTTCATTGGATAGTTAAAATAAGAATATATACCCCCATTAAATAAACCACAGCTGAAGCTGAAACTATATATCGTTTCACTAAACGACTTCTTCATTACAACTGTCAACACTGGATAGAGTTCTTCCACCATATAGTGTTTAGCAACGCAACAACGCAGCAAGTTGCTACTAAATAGGAGCTGGATGCACACAGGAGTTGTGACTTCATCATAGTTCATTCGAGACCCCATAATACTGGTAGGTTTCTTGTCATTAGATCGTAGCATCGAGTGTCTAGCACCTAGCCGAGGCCCCCGATTCTCCAGCCGTAACTGCCGCCGTCCCGATACAACGCATTGATTCCTCCTGCTATAGCCCGTTCCTCATCCGTGTTAACCACGAGAATCCTGGGAGATTGGTTGTGGTCCCTAGAGATATCCCGGACCCCGCCGACACTTAATCTAGGGAGGGTCGTGAGAGTGCCCTCCCTACAAACTAGCTTCCGTAGCAGACCACTGTTCTCTCCAATACCTCCGGTAAAGATAACGCAGTCAACCTTTCCTTCCAAGATCTCTGTGTACGAACCTATATTAAAGGGGAATCCGTGGTTAGGTTCACAAATGATATGGGATTCGATGCATTCCATCGCACGACAAAAATGAAGAGTCAAAGATAAATGAACCACAATATTGTGCTTACCAAGAAACTTTTTTGCGGAATAAGCTACCATATTCATAGCTAGAACGGCTCTTGGATCTCCCTTTTTATACGCTTTCTCAACAGTTAGGCTGTCTGACACACCAGCAATACCGAATAGTCCTGATTTGTTTTGTAGAAGGTCATCAACTTGGCTAACGGACATTCCTTCCTCTGAAGGGGGAAAAATTTATTTGAAAAGAGCTTCTAAACGAGGAATTATATGGTGGGATTTCGATCGGACAACTAATTGAACTAACTGATAGGGTATAAGGGATATGATCCTTGATGGAAATTACCTTGGATGAGTTTCAGTGGGATTGAGGGATCCAAGTCACCTGATCTGGTGCCCATGGGAAGGCCTGCTAGTGGTGTGAAGCCCATCGAAGTGTCAATAGATTTACCATCCTTTATACAGCACACACTGCATCCATTGCCTAGAGAATGAAGAACATCGTGATAATAACACAAATCTATATTATAAAGCAGAGATGGTTGCAAGACAAAATTTGGGGGAGGGGGTTTTTAGGGTTTGCACGTGGAAAATTGGCGTGTTGTTAGGGATGGTTGGTGGGGTTTGGGGCGTGCACGTGTGAATGTAAAGGTTTTATAAATTTGGGGGATAATAGCTGATTTGAAAGAGCTTAAGATTATCTTTCGAATGAGCCCAAGATTTTCGAAATTGGTTGAGAAATGACTGAGTAATGGGGGAAATGGTGAACAATGATGGAAAATGTGGTGCTCTGAACTGCTTCAGATCACAGATTGAGAGAGGGGTTAGGGAAGTGTTCCTTATGGCGTTATAGGAAAGTGAATACCTAGAGGGTGAGATGACGTGAATAGGGGACGATATGATTCAATAGGGGCCGAGGGGAGTCAATAGGGATAAGAGGGGTGAGGACTGAGGGGAGTCAACAGGGGGAAGGGGGCGTGGAGTATGATCTCGCGACCGGAGGTGCCGCGAAGCGGCGCCGTAGGGAGCAAAGTAGGCATGAGCCGGGGATCGGGATTGAGAGGAGTCAATAGAGTGTGAGAGTTTTTTGTTCTTTTGCCTGGGCTCTCTAGTCTTAATTATAAAGTACAAATGAGTGGCGTGGTGAGGATGATGACCTATCATCACGTGCAAATAGAGGGGGTTGCCAAGGAGGTGCCATATCCCTTACGCAGCGGGTGATTGAATGCTGCACGTGCGGGTTGGTGCAGCGGGTGAGAGGGGTGCTCCTGGGTGATCAGGGATAGTGTGGGGATTCGGGTCAACGGGCGCTCTACTCCAACGGGCTTTCTAGTATTCAATAGGGGGTATGTATAAACCCGGATAACCCGGATAGTCCGGATAGTCCGGATAATTGATGTTTTCGAGATATCCGGATAACCAAGCTCGGATATGGGACTCTGGATAACTCGGATACTGAAATCCGGATAACTCGGATAAGGGTCCGGATAACTCGGATAAGGGTCCTGATAACTCGGATAAATGTCCGGATAACTCGGATAAGGGTCCGGATAACTCGGATAAGGGTCCGGATAACTCGGATAAGAGTCCGGATAACTCGGATAAGGGTCCGGATAACTCGGATAAGGGTCCGGATAACTCGGATAAGGGTCCGGATAACCCGGATAAGGGTCCCATATCCGAGCTTGGTTATCCGGATATCTCGAAAGCATCAATTATCCGGACTATCCGGGTTATCCGGGTTTATACATACTAGGCTTCCCTAAGTGAAAATTGAAATTCATTATAAAATTTTCGGTCAATTTGTATTGGAAAGAGGACAAAAAAAGAAAATTTTTGGCGAAAACCGGAAGTCATAGGACTTCCTGGTTGCGCGCCGACAGGCGAAGTAACAAAGAGCGCTGCCACCGCGTGCGCGGCTATTTTACTAAAATTTTTAGAATTTTGACAAAAAATCGAAAAAAGCTGAAAATTTTTGTTACGCGCAGCGTTTTTTGGGAAAGCCGCGCCTTTTTAACCCTTATTAACCCTTATTAACCCTTTTTAACCCTTTTTAACCTTTTTTAACCCTTTTTAAGAAAATGGGTTTCGGCATCCTCCCTGTGGTCGGCTAGCGGAGTTTGACACATTCTCCATCTTCTTTTAGACTCCCGATCAGCACACAAACTGACCGAAGTCCCATAGTTTCGAAAACACAGATAGGGAAGCCTAAATTACATACCCCCTAATGTATCGTTACAAACTTTCCAATGAGAAACGGACATTGTATTTGCAGTGTATCACACGATAAATCGGCGACTGAGCTTACCAAGATGAAAAGAAATGGCATTGAGATTATCCTTTTGTAGAAACTTTGCAGCCTGGCCTAGGACATATTTGTGGGATGTCCCATGAAAACCATAACGGCGATATTTCACAGCTAGCTCCCCAGGTAACGGATACGTGTGGGCGTAGTCAGGAATTGTACTGTGGAAAGCAGTGTCGAATACCGCAACCTGAAGAATTAGGTTTTCTGAAGAAGTCGAAGCTTCTTTTTAAGACACGATAGATACACTTCGCAAAGTGTATCGTGTCTTATAAAGTATAGAGCAATTGTGCACTAATTGCATAAATGCATAATATGATACATGTTTGATTTCTTTTCGCTTGAGTGCCGAGTGGCCTTTGAAAGGATTTGCCGAATGAATCAAGTATTTTAGAGATCCGCATCGTGTGGGAGTTTATGCGACCTAATCACGCATCATTCATTATGTTGGTTAAATATGTGCTTAGAATACTGCCAGTGCAGCAATTGTGCTACGTAGATGATCTCTCTACTTAGCGAAATGGTGTAAAACTATCTGAGATACTGGTCTCTGCAGCTTTCTCTTTATTTTTGTCGTTGACTGCAAATTGTTTCGTGCCACAATGCCACACCTGTTACAAAAAACAGCTGTTTCCTATAATTGATACGTATCTAGTTTGATGTGCGGTAACAAGATTTGCAGTCGTCACTTTCTGTAGTGGGTATATGGCCCATTTTGCTATTTGTTGTATGTAGTACAACCTGTACATATATTTTTAAGGTTAATTCATTTGCAAAACTTAGAAACCTAATTCCCTCCGGTCCTACCTATATTGAGTAGTATAACATATGCCTTGAAGTTGAATATTTTTTACTACTGGCTAGGTGTAACTGTGTGATCGAGAGTTCTTCTAGCAGCAGCAATCACATGATTTTCCTCCTACCTGGTGAGCGGTGGGGAAGTGATCCTTGGCTGCTCTAATCCCTGCTACATTGTGGGGGTTGTGTAGCGGCGCTAGAGAGGAGAGAGAAGATAGAGATCTGAGAGTGGTGCTGTCCACTAGGCAAGGTTTGGTGAACTGGGACCCTCCGTGAACGACTCTGTGTCCTACACATTCCACTGGGTCTCTGTGGGGTTAGATGAGTTAGTTAGCTTTAGTGTTAAACTAACTGGGTTTCTTCTGTTAGAGCATTGGCCTGACCCTGTAATATTCTCAAAGAGAACCGCGGTAGGAACATTGACGTGCCAGGGATTTTTTCAAAAATGTTATCGCTATCGTTTATTTGAAACACTCGTGTTGCCAGTTAATTAAGATCCAATTAAAATACCTGGTGAATGATTTAGTGAATTTAGCTACGGCACTGAGGGCCGCCTCGTGAGTTGGGGAAATGAGATTCTGATGGCAGACCACTTCCTCTGTGTCAGAACACTTGATCTTCAACCCAGGTTTCACATCACGAGATACTGTCAGTCCTGTGTGGGAGAAATATAATGTCATTAATTTGATGCTATATAGGCCATATGCTGGCATGCTACGGCACAGAATGGGCGAAAAAAAGGAACCATTGATATGCTGTATCTCTGATATCTAAAGAAAATACAACATTGTACGAACTACGAGGAAAGGAACCCTACCTGAGGCAACTCCGGTTGCGGTAGGTACAAGACCATCCGGGCGGGCACTAAATAAACTAAACTTTAGTGAACTACTCCCGGCATTGAGGACCAACAACGATTTACGTGTCATTTGATATATCACTGCGATAACAGAGTGGATAAGAGAAGAGTTTGTGGGTGTCTTGGCAGCAAGTTTACAAAACTTGGAAAGTATAAAAAGGGGGATGCAAACTTGGAAAGTGCAAAAAGGGTGCTGAGAACGAGAACGTTGGCCTCTGAAGATCAACAGGAGGAACCAACACAGCAGCATGGCTGGGATTATACTGATTATTCACGCGGGATAGCTGCAGAGGAGTGAAGTATATTCAGTCGGAATATTTACAGAAGTGGCCGAGAGGAGTAATTCTACAAAGCCGAAGGGCAAGTTATAGGAAGTGCAAAGGGAATCAGGCCATGATATCTCTCAAAACAAAACACATGGAAAGTTGCGGGGTCATACTTCTGTGTGTGTGTTTAGGTATAGCGGAAAGAAAAAGAGGGGAAAGCATTGTCCCGAGAACGCAATTCTGAATACTTAAAATTATAATCCTTTTCATCACATGGACGGGTGATATGAATTCTAGCGTGAATTGGCAACACTCACTGGCAAGCACTTATCCGCAATGTTTAATATGCTCAGTCACGCTACAAGTGCTGTGTCAGTGTGGCTGTGACTGTATAAACAAACGAGTGGATATGTTCGACCAAAATAAACCGTGACAGAGATAGTTTTTCACAGAGGAGAGAGAACGAAGAAAAAGAGAACAGTCGGAAATTATGACGGCCACCGTGTAAAAGAGAGAGCGTGTGAAAGAGCAGCTAACACTTAATATTGAGCTTTTTATTAATGGCCGCTTAAAATTGTACTAGCAATAATTCAGTCTAGCGAACCATAATAAAGTGACAAGAATAATTTTATTACATCGAGGCAGAGAATACACATGTAAAAAACAACAGAAGTTATGTCAATACATATTTCCCTTCAACTAAGTAAAGAAAATGTGCTTCCTTCAACTTGCAAAATAAAAAACCCCTCTTGGCTAATCTTTAATGAAACTCAATTCCAGGCGTGAGGAGTTATTGAATTAGGTTACCACTGGGTAACTGGTTTGTCTGCATAAAATGTGTGATGATAGGTGTAAACCTGTTTTTTATACTGGACTTGTATAATAGCTGGAAATATACTGAGAATGAATGAATGAATGAATGAATGAATGAATGAATGAATGAATGAATGAATGAATGAATGAATGAATGAATGAATGAATGAATGAATGAATGAATGAATGAATGAATGAATGAATGAATGAATGAATGAATGAATGAATGAATGAATGAATGAATGAATGAATGAATGAATGAATGAATGAATGAATGAATGAATGAATGAATGAATGAATGAATGAATGAATGAATGAATGAATGAATGAATGAATGAATGAATGAATGAATGAATGAATGAATGAATGAATGAATGAATGAATGAATGAATGAATGAATGAATGAATGAATGAATGAATGAATGAATGAATGAATGAATGAATGAATGAATGAATGAATGAATGAATGAATGAATGAATGAATGAATGAATGAATGAATGAATGAATGAATGAATGAATGAACGGATGGATGAACGAATGGATGAACGGATGAATGAACGGATGAATAGGTGAATGAATGAACGGATGAATGAACGGATGAATGAACGGATGAATGAACGGATGAATAGGTGAATGAATGAATAATTAATTGTTCAATTAATGTCTTAACCTATTAATTTGAAAATGAGTCAATAAATAAATACCATATAATCCAATATATAATATGCTATTGGCTGATTCTATTCAAATGAATGACCATGTGTATTCAAATGAATGACCATGTGTAAAGTTATATTGTTTGTGTAATCCTATCTCTGCTGTTGGAAGGTGGGTGTTTGTTTGCCCAGCACATAGCCGCATCTCCCACTGATTTACACTGCAGTTGCATGGCCTCATGTATTGTTACAGAGCTGTAAGAAAAAGGGGATTATTCTCCGCAAACCTTGAATTTTTCATACTTTCTTTTTATTATAAAAATCCAGAGCACGGACACAGTGTCAAGCTACTCAATTCAAACCTCCCCTTTGATAGATTCCATTTTTTTCAGCCCCAGACATGGTTAGTTAGCTTGTTAAGAGACAATTGTGGGTCCCTGCACTCCTTATTGCAACATGGGTTAGCTGGTTTATGATTTAGATGATTTGTTAGCAACGTAACTACCATGGTGCTACTGCTGCACCTCAGTATATTATATGTGCTTTTCGTGTGAATTACTAAAATGCATGGTTATAGCGAATAACGCTGTCAGAGCATTGGCCTGACCCATTCTAGTTTCTCTCAAATTTGAGCGCGAGAACTGTGGTCAGAGCATTGGCCTGACAGGAATAACGCGGTATAAATAGAAGAGGTATTATGACATACATTGTACTAATAGTAATATAATAGTAAGTTTTATCTGCATGCACATATATTTCAGTAATTTAAAATCGGATTTTTTGAAGTTGTCACCCCCTTTTCGTGCGCGGCGTCGTATTTGCGTGTGACAGCCCCCACTCACTTTACGGCATAAAACCGCATATCACCGGAAAGAGCATAATTTTGTGAGTCCGTAAAACTTTTGATCGACGAGCCAAAATACAGCCAAAACAAGTTTCCGACGCGCACCACCCAGGGGGTGACAACTTCAAAAAATCCGACTTTACTAGTAGGCGCTAATTATCACAAATACGTATAAAACAGATTTCTTGATTCTTGGCTAACAGAACCGTTATCTCTTCATGACATATCTGTCATTCTTGAGCTCCTCAACCTTACATCATATTAACCTGTTAAAAACACTTGATAACATTTTTTCTGTCAACTTCCAGGGGTAGCTGTAATGTTATGTTTCGAAAAACATGCTATATTTTGCGATGTGGTTATGCCTATTATTCCTCATGGAGTTTACAGCTACTAGCCAGGCTAGATATTGAGAGAGTGAGAGAGAGAGAGAGAGAGAGAGTGAGAGTGAGAGAGAGAGAGAGAGAGA
>CM035352.1:3209707-3422784 GCA_020137815.1 Hormiphora californensis
ATATTGGTCAGCTGACTCCTCCTCTACTTGGTGTGATTTGTGTGAGTATTATTATATAAGTGTGATATCTATAACGAATTATTATGTGAGTGAAGTGTGATATCAGATGGATATTAAATTAAGAGTACCCCCAAGTACCTTGTTGGTGTAGATATAAAGCATATTCCCGCTGTCTGTGTGGGCTAGGAGGATCCATATTTTCCTCCACACTAGATCGTGGTTGGCTTTCTCTGATAGCAAGTTCACCCAGCCCACTTTAATGATGTTGCTGCCACACAGAGGCTGTCCGCTGACGTCACACCACTGTGGAGAGGAGGACGGGTGGTTAGGGGCGGGGTAGTTAGGAGATTAGGGACGGGGTGGTTAGGGACGGGGTGGTAAGGGACGGGATGGTTAGGGACGGGGTGGTTAGGGACGGGGTGGTTAGGGACGGGGTTGTTAGGAGATTAGGGACGGGGTGGTTAGGGACGGGTGGTTAGGGACGGGGTGGTTAGGGACGGGGTGGTAAGGGACGGGGTGGTTAGGGACGGGGTGGTTAGGGACGGGGTGGTTAGCAGAGGATGCAGCTGGTAGTCTTCCACAGAAGTCATTAGCTGTGTTTGTGCTGTCTGCATTGTGCTGTCTGCAGACGGTGCATGTTGAGTGTGTGTAAGTTTACACCACCGCTGCAACAACATCACCGGCCATCATCATGACACACACATGGTGCACACACCATCACCCCCCCCCCAAGATCGACAAGAAAATTGTTTTCTTTAGATCTGGACACTCAGATGTTGTACTCCTCCTATAAATAATGAAACAGTACTTCTGATGTTGTCATGTACTGTACCTGAGTTTTTCCAAAGAAAAGATCCCTCAAGTGCTTCATTTTGCTGTTTTGCTTCTCCGCTTTGCAGCATGTTTCATCATTACATTTCAGTTCGTCTGTGGCACCGTTCTGGGCTAACCGGAATCCGCTCTCAAAGTGGGTTCTAAAACCTGAAATGAATAATATAACATTTAAGGTATTGTGAAACCTGTGTGGGGAACTAGGTTGTTCAACGAATTGGCCGTGTTTGAACGTAATTATAGGCTCGGAAATTGTCGTAGAGAAGAAAAAAATATAAATAAATCTGATTTTCCCGGCCTAGGTTGTTTTGATTTAGTTCACTTGCAGTGTGAGGGAGGTGGCACAACATTTGTGTACTACCGCTTCTAATACCGGAAGCGTCCGAATTTTCGACCTACACACACCACACACACAATGAAATAAGTTGAACCTTGATTGAAGCCCCTCAATAGAGAGAGGGAGAGAGAGAGAGAGAGAGAGAGAGAGAGAGAGAGAGAGAGAGAGAGAGAGAGAGAGAGAGAGAGAGGCAAATAGGATGTCACGCACGATACTATTGACTCTTTGTTAGGAAAAGAGGGACAATGACAAACTATTGAGGTACGGATCAGATCATGAAAAACAGTGAAAACACAAAATTATAAATCTCTAGGTAAGACAACTGGACATTCACTGGACATGCATTTTGGTAAACCGACAAACGAACAACCTTATTTCTGAAAAGCGTTTAAAAGCGTGACAGTGCGTTTCCACTGGAAGGGAAGAAAAGGAGAGAAAAACAGCCGCCGCATAAAGACATTTTCGTTTTCCTTACACGCAATTTATACTGTCACACAAAACGCTTCCATCTATCCCTCCCTTTTATAATGTATACATTACAGGATACCAAACGTTCAGCTACAAAGACCTAAATGTACCGAAAAATTGCGGTTCCACTCACAAGGCAAGAAGCATCATAATTTTATATCAAATGCTGAATGCAGTCCAACAACAGCAACAAACTAATAATTGAATAACAGTTCTACCAATTAGAAAGTGAGATTGTTACTTTTACAAAAGAGAGACAAAGTGAGATTGTTACATTTACCAAAGAGAGACAAAGTAAGATTGTTACTTTAACGAAAGAGAGACAAAGTGAGATTGTTACTTTTACTAAAGAGAGACAAAGTGAGATTGTTACTTTAACGAAAGAGAGACAAAGTGAGATTGTTACTTTTACTAAAGAGAGACAAAGTGAGACTTTTACGAGACACTTACCCTCAAGAAACTTGTCCATGAATTTGTCCTGAGTCATGTTCGGAGAAATGCTGTGCTCCCGCAGGAACATGTGTACATTGTGTGCAAGATGGTACGCTGCGTGTCTGCTGTGGAACTCACAAAACTTGGACACCTGTGGGGTAAAGGGATTAGAAATATGAGAAATGATACAATTAACCACTGATGTATATTGTTCCCAAATCCCAGAGTACCCCCCCCCCCCCCCCAAAGCTACCATCATATTGCACTACTCGAACTAAACATGAATGAGTGAGATGGTACCAACCTTGATCTCAATCGGAATGATATGGCTATACAGTGTGGCAGGGGGCAACGAAACAGGTCTCTTCCTCTTGGTAAGCTCGCACAAACTAATAGTATTCCTTCTCTTTGCCACCTCCAACTCCCCACCATCCTCCTGCCCCGTGATCTCCCTCAATAATGGTGGATGGAGCGGTGGAGGTAGAGGATGAACGGCGTCTACCCTCCATTCGCCGGTAGGAGCCCATGCAACTAAACAACATGAGAGACAAGAGACAACACGCTGATAACTGATATATATGTGTGCTGTACTAAGAGCAGTTGCTGCTGGTAGTTGAAGGAGAAGAGAGATGGAGAGAGAAAGGAGGCAAGGGGGAAGGGGGAAGGAGAGAGATAGGAGAGAGAGGAAGGAAAAGAGGAAAGGGTAGGGTGGGGAAAGGGATAGGAAAGTTAGAGACAGAAGAGAAGGGGGAGGAGATAAGAGAGAGGGGAAGGATTTTGGGAAGGAAGGGGAAGGAGAGAAAAGGGAGAGGGAGGAGATGAGGTCTTCCTTTCTTCTCTCCCTCGGAACATAACAGTGTTCTGATACAGAGCTCTCCCAAACTATCTCTCTATCTCTCCATAGGTTTCTCTATCTCTCTCCCTTAGTTCTAGCTCCCCTTTCCTTGTTCCGCGATTAGGTTTAAAACCTAACAGGCTTCACGCACCGCTCCAAAACAACAACAAAATGTAGTTATAATTTCCAACAAAGGAGAGAAGAAAAGTGGGGCCCGAGAGAGTGCTTACAGAATTCAGAATGCTTTTTTGTTTTTCTTCTTTCTCTTTTTCTCCCTTCTCCTCCCCCCCACTCCGTTAAACAAGAGTGGGATAAAGGGAAAGTGATACAGGTCCCCACCCACCTTTCTTCTCTTGACTGGAGGTGGGAGGTGAGGGGAGAGAGAAGAGAAGAGGAAGGATGAAAGTGAAGAGATGAGAGAGGGAGAGTGAGAGAGAGAGAGAGAGAGAGAGAAATGTAAGCTCAAAGCGGGGTATAATATCTTGAAGAGCCCATTGTAAAGCGCATATTTTCGCAGAAAAAAGACAGTGCTCGACAAAAGAGATAACAGGCAAAGACCGCCAGACCGATCTAAAAGATAAAAAGACTGGCACAAAGACTGTGGAGATTTAAAAAAGAAGAATTTTTCAAAGTGTGTGTTTTTTTCAGAATGACTAATAGAACTCTGCCGAACAGAGTGTGCTCGCTCTGTGATTATGAAAACAAAATGCAGTGTGAGCTACACAGGAAAACTTTGTCTGACGTCAGTTTCAGTGGAAGCTTTGTTACTATTACCGTGTTTTCTCACACCCTTGTTAGAATTGCACACATTTGTGCCTCTTTACCCCCTCTCTCTCTATCTTTCTCTCTCTTCTTCTTCTTCTCTCTCTCTCTCTCTCTCTCTCTCTCTCTCTCTATCTTTCTCTTTCTCTCTATTCTTCTTTTTCTATCTCTCTCTCTTTTCTCTTTTCACCCATATCCCTCTCTTTTTTTGCTTATTTTTCCCTCCCCCCCCGCCCTTTCCCTTTCCTACACATCTTTTTTTCCTCTTATTTTTTCTTCTTTAAACCTTTTCCTTTTTACTTTCTTTTTCTTCCCCTTTTTTTTCCCTTTAAATTTTTCATTATATTTGTGCTGGTCCTTTTTGGACTTCCCACAAAAAATTAACTTTACCCAACCCACTGCCGCTGCCTGCAAGTAGTACTTCCTACAAAAAAACCACTATTCCCACACTCATAACAATCTTCTCGTGCTATTTCTATTCCTGATTTAAAAATGGAAACCTGTTTTTTCTCTGCCGATTCATAAGTTTTCTGATTAATATAATGCTGATAAGATCTGAAAACACACAGTCCAAACCACTGTAAAACATTTTTTTAATCTCTTTCTAAAAATTCTAACCAATGTATTAGTATGCGGAAAACCACGCCTATCTTTCTTTCAGCCCCTTTCGCTTTCTATTTGTGGTTTCTAGGCTTCCGGTCCCCTTTCCCCCTTTTCCCTCCCCAACGGCCTAAATGCATTTCTGTTATGGGAGATAAGGGAAACAGAGAACAGCGAAATTGGTCTGGGAAAAGTGCTGATAAAAGTAAGGATAATAGAGATAGGAGAAAGATGATACAAGAGAAAAAACGAAAAGAGAGAGGAGAGAGAAGAGATGTGAGAAGTAGAGACAGAGGAGAGTTAGAGATAAAGAAGGTAGAGAATATTTGCAGTTCGGTCTCTCATCTCCCCTCGGGACCTCTCTCTTCTCGCGCCCTCTATTTACTCCTTGGCCGCTTCATTCTCCCCTCCCCTTCTCTCTCTCTCCTCTCGCCTCCTCTCCTCGTAAGAGAGCCAAAGCCCGACAACCCCCACCCTATCCAACTGTTGTTGGTGAGCGCGGAGAAAATAAGGACCCGTCTATTTTTTCTCTAAGACCATGATTTGTGTTTGATAGACAAGTTGGTGCCAATTCCAGAATCGCCCTCCAGTCTCCGGATTCCAGAACCTAACGAAACTTTACTCACAGCACCCCCACCCCACTTGATTCAATCCCCCTTTCAGATCCCCAATCCCCACAATCCCCCTCCCAGATCCCCAAAATCCCCCTTCCAGATCCCCAAAATCCCCCTCCCAGATCCCCCTGTAATTACCTCTTCAGTACATGCTGCCATCCTGATATTGTGATGGTTGTTGTTGTTCACCACGTGATTCCCCCCTCCACCTCCACCAATGGGGGAGTGATGTGGCGACCGCACTGTTCTAGATCCGGGCACCCGGGTTGCGTGCGACTGAGAGGGGGTTAGAGGTTAGCATGGGGAGAGTTAGAGGTTAAAAAGGGGGGGGTAGGGGTTAAACGGGAAGGAGGTAATGGATTAATTAGGTGACCAAGGGGTAAAAAAGGAGAGGCAAGAGGGTTAAAGTAGAAGGGATGGAAGCTGGGTATGTCCTATAATAAATTTGGAGTCGCGAGGTAGTTTTAAATGAAACACTGATCTGATTAGTTCGTTTTCATGTTTCGGAGAGTTCCGCAGAAACTTCAAAACTTCTAAAAGCCTTTTTTTAAACCCTTCCCAAATAATATCCAGTCCGAGAGGGTGATTATAAGTGTGAGAGGGAATGCGAATGCGTTGCCGGGGTCAGTAGGGCGGTGAAATTTGTTGATTAAATCAACACAAATGTTTGGTATTTAGTTGAATATATTCCAATATCACTTTTAGGGGGGGGGGGGCTCCATGCTCCTTAGATAACACGGACTCTCCCGCTTTCCAAACTTGGTATTTTTATCTCCGCTTCTGACTCTTACTTTTCTTTAGGCTATCTCTCTCTCTCTCATCGGCTCACCATCCAATTACTAGGTTACAAACACCTGTACCTGGCACTCGTATACCCTTATCTCGAGCTTAATCATACCTTTTTAAATCATATTTCTCTCCATTTCTCTCCATTTCTCTCTCTCTCTCTCTCTCTCTCTCTCTCTCTCTCTCTCTCTCTCTCTCTCTCCCCCCCCCCCCACTTGTTTTATTTTGGGTAACTGCTATCCCCCGCCTTTGCGAGTGATGAGCCCTATAAAATAGAACCCTTGCCGCGAGCCCTTAGTTAATTTGAACCAGGGCGAGATGAAGCGAGAACGAGAGAGAGTGAGAGAGAGAGAGTGAGAGAGAGAGAGAGAGAGAGAGAGAGAGAGAGAGAGAGAGAGAGAGAGAGAGAGAGAGAGAGAGAGAGAGAGAGTGGGAGAGAGAGAGAGAGTGAGAGAGAGTGATAGAGAGTATCGATGAATATAGAAAGTGTACGAAGGGACCTGATTTATGAGAGATAGGATGAATTGAATGGGTAAACAAGCCACGAAAAAAACAACATCAGCTCTCCCTCTCTTTTCCCTATCTTTATCTCAATTTTTTTCCATTTTTTTGACTATAACCCACTACATGATGGGTTCAAGGAAAAAAGGCTCTGAGGAAAAGAGAATGTTGGGTGTATGCTGTGGTTTCTCTGTGGTTTCTCTAACCCCTGTTTCCTGTTTAGGGCGTGGGTCCCAATTCTACATGTAACGTATTGTCCCTATCCCTCCTTCTCAACCCCCTTGTACTTTCCATCCGGAGTCCGATTAGTTGATCCCTAATTAACCCGAATCGAGTTAGGGCCTAACTGTGGGTCCTTTAAGTACCGGGTAGGGACGGGTAAGTGCGGGACAGGTTAGTGCGGGAGGGTTTAGGGAAGGAGGGAGGGAGGGGGTCAGTGGTTAGGGAGGGTGCCGATCGTTACCTTGATAGGGAGATGTGCGGGGCGATTGTTTTCTTCAGATCGAAACACTGGAACCATGGCGAAGCAGCATTCTGAAAAAAAGCGAGGTTAGAGGCGGGAAGTTTCAGCTGTTGTTTCACGCCCCTCCTATTATATATTGGGGGCATGAAACTCACAAGATCTCTTTGAATCAAATACAGACAATATAATGAAAAGAAGGACATGTATGGGAGATAGAGGTGCTCACGATATACACAAGTTGGTTGTGTCTCGGGAATCCCCCCGATATATACGATGTATGTGCCATCTTTAACAGATATTTCAACCTGTTATTTATGCTCTGACAAGTGCCATGGAATCATGAAGAGATTGAGAAAGGAGGGAGAGAGAGAGAGAGATGGTGCAGCCAAATCATTGGGAGAGAGGGAGACTCACTAAAACCAAGATGAACCATTATTTATTGATCTGGATATATATCACATGTATAAAAACACAAACTGAAGGGAAGGAGAGGTTGTTCACTTACTGAGTATGTACACAGAGCTCTGAGGCATACTCTCTTTCTCCCGGTAAAGAGAGAGAGAGAGAAGATGGAGAGAGAGATAGAGAGAGGAGACAAAGACACCTACTACTACAACAGAGCCCAGATGAACAACTTGAAGGAGTGAGGAAATATAGAGCGGGTTTGTGTGTAGAGGGGGGGTTGTCAGCACTATATCATGTGCAGTGTTATATCTCTCGGCCAATCGGATTCGCTTGGCTCGTGCCATGTGTCATTAGGCCAACATATCTCGTGATTCGGAGGGGATAGAGAGAGGTGGATAGAGAGAAGAGGGGAGAGAGATGAAGATAGAGAGAGGATGATAGAGGACTGGAGAAGATATTGAGAAGGGTAGAGATAGTAATTCATTTCTCTTACCTATATCCCTCATGCCCAAAAATTAGCAACAGAAACTATTAAATGTACGGAAGCAAGAAGTGAATACCACGTAACTATAACAGGAACGTGACGATTTCTCCAGCTGCCGCGATGATTGTTAAAGATTGTTGCAGAGAAAACAGCAGTCATAATTCATCAACAATTTAGTGTCTATTTAGTGGCTAGCGGACATTTAAAAATTCCCATAACCCCGTGATTGTTGAGAATGTTAAAAACTGATCTCAATGCGTGATCGACCCCACCCAGATCTGTTATTGTGTTGTGAGTGACAGCAAGGGATCGTGTTCTCTACCATATGTCTGTATCGTCTCTATGACATGTCTCATAAAACTCATCTGGATATAGTGCGGTATGATTAATGAAGAGAATGATTAATATGAAGTTTCACGCGCTTAGTTTTGATATCGTGAATGAGAGAGAGAGAGAGTAGAGAGAGGAGAGATGTAGAGAAGGAGGAGAGTAGAAGTTGAGAGAGAGAGGGAGAGAGGAGGAGAGGAAGAGAGAGTAATGAGATAGAGTCTATGAGAGGGAGAGAGGTAGAGAGAGGAGCGGAGTAGAGAGAGGAGAGGAGAGAGAGGAGAGAGAGGAGTAGTAGATAGAGTAGATGAGGTAGAGAGCGAGAGAGAGAGAGATTGAGGATGATGAGAGTTAGAGTAGAGAGGGAGAGAGAGAGAGAGAGAGGAGAGAGAGAGAAGTAAGAGATCGAGGTGAAGAAGAGAGAGATAGGAGAGAGAGAGAAAGAGGAGAGAGAGAGAGAGAGAGAGAGAGAGAGAGTTAGAAGGAAGAGAGACGAACTAGTATAGAGAGATAGATGAGAGAGTAGAAGAGAGAGGAATATCAAGAGACGTATGGACGAGAGAGATCATAGGATATGAGAGATAGAGAGAGAGAGGAGAGTAGATAGAGAGAGAGAGAGTAGAGTAAGTGAGTAGGAGATAGAGATATGAGATAGTATAGAGATAGATGTTATTATAGATGTATGATAGATTAGAGCATGATAGTAGATAATTGAAATCATGAGTATAGTAGTTAGATGATAATAGTGGATTCTTATAGTACGAGAGGAGTAAATGATAGTAGAGAGTAGAGTTAGTAGAAGAGGTCGAGAGAGAGAAGAGTATACGATAGGAGAGAGTGAGAGAGAGAAAGTAGTAGAGAGCGAGAGTATAGAGAGAGAGAGAGAGAGCGATTAGAGAGAGAGATAGCGAGAGAGAGAGAGTAGGGGAGAGAGAGAGAGAGAGAGAGAGAAGAGTAGATAGATAGTAGAGTAGGAGAGAGAGAGAGAGTAGGTAGAGATAGAGCGATAGACGATAGAGAGTAGATGGAGGGAAATAGAGGGGAGTAACTTGGTGGATTATGATATGATGAAAGCTAGACTGAGAGGGGGATCTATGAAATATGATGACAGTTCGCGTAGCATTCATCGACCATATTCTACAGACAAGTCAGAGAGTAGAAGGAGATTAGTGAGGCTCAGGGCTAGTTTGGGTCAAAGATGTAGGGTGTGTTGGTCTCTCTCTCCCCAGATCATTCTCTTCTCTCTCTCTTTCTTTCTTTCTCTCTCTATATGTTGTCTAGCCCGGAGTAAGCGACAGGCCTAGGTAAACAGTGTGTGGGTGTATGATTGGGTAAACTTGTGTATATCGGGTATCATACAGAAGTAAGTGAGGGAAAATCTCATTTTCTCAGAAAACCGGAGAGGGCCGAGGGGGGTGTGACTTGGTAAAGAGAGGTAATGAGAGCGGTGGTGGAGAGAAATTTACCGTTTTTGGAGGAAGGACGACAGAAGAATTATATCTCTTCCAGAAGGAGGGTAGAAAGTGGGAGGAGAGAAAGATGGTAATACATGGGAAGATTTCGGTTCGACCAGAGAGAGATAGAAATGTTTGGAGAGTAGGGGGATAAAGAGAGGGGGTAATTAGTGAACCATTTGTCCTCATGCATACACACACAACTCCAGGCCTCTCGCATGATAGGGTTCCTACCTTTTTGTGTAAACATTGACCAACAGTGCACAGAGAGGGGAAAAAAAGAAAATTGCAAGCAGAGAAATTTTAACTGATAAGAATGGTTGTATTTCCTGTGTGAAAATTTGAAACACACATCCCTAGGCCTCTCCCAAAAGATTGCATTATCCACCCACACCCTTCAGGGTGACACCCGCCTGATAAGACAAAGAGGAGGGAGAAAAAAAGAAACAAGAGAGGGAAATAGAAAACTTACGTTTTACTCAGCGATACTCGATATGTTGGATGCCTAGAGGGGAAACAAAATAGAGGGTGAGATAAAGTATTGTTAAAACCATTAATTCGGAGAAATTGGCATTACAGTGGAAAGGTGTGCCCAACAGATGATAAAGGTTGCATTTAATTCAACCACGCGACTAGTAACAGTTTTGTTACCGGACTCCAGGCTATCCCATTCAATAAAACACCAGATGAATAGTTATTAAATCTTCGTTGTGTGCATTGGCTAAATTAACAAATACGCTCCTTTTTGACGGCAAATAGGATAATCGCCCTAATCGTCATGAAAAAAGGTTCTCGATTAGTAAGTTACGTTAATTAGTAATACTAGTAATTTCATACTATATAACTTGTGAAATGAATACCAGAGAGAAACTGGTGATCTCTAGCTCGCGGACTCTGTGTGGCAATTTATCAAAACTAAATCGCTACAAAATATTTCATATATTTTAGCCAGATTACCATAAAACGCTACCTGGATTAATTAGCAAGTATACGGACCCCCTACGCACGGTAAGACGGCTTGGATTCGTGGAAGAAAGCGTTTCCGTTTTCAAAAACACGGAGCGAGCGTTTCTTAAGATTTTAGAAATTTCAGAATGAAAAGACGCCGCGCTTAAGAATTTGTAAAGCTGCGTTGCAAACGTTAAAACAGAGCGTGCTCCAAATCTGGCGGAGGCGCGCGTTCAAACTCACGCAGTTGATTACTCCGCAAGCAACCTCAAACGACCACCAGATGCTGGTCTCTAATTGGTGGGAATTTGGTCACGTGACCTGGCAGTTGCGTCAACGTTCTAAAGCATCCAGAGGCATCAGTTTGTTTTAGTTGAGATCTCAACCTTTTATGAGCGGTGCACCGAGTGAGAAAGTACATTTACAGCCGGCTATCATTCACAACTCACAAAACAAATTTATTATTGGGTCCAAATTTAATCACAAATGTATACACACACTTAATTCAAGCTTTGCTGAATTCAGTAAAGGTATGGACAGTCGCGAAGAAACGTCACTGGAGCCATCCGATTCTGGTGAGTCGTAGCGACTTTCTATTAACTTTAGCTTTATTTTAATTTAACTTTTGGGAATGGGTGGTGGGAAGGGTTTGGGCGTTCTAATTTGTTTTAACATTGTTTTACTTTTTGCTGCTTTTCATCGATTGCAGCTTATTACTAACGTAGACACCTCTCTCTGTCTACACCCTGTGTTCCCATGTGTTGTATTGCATGGGAGAAAGCAATCTATCAGTGTTTCGAAAAACCCATCTTGTGTTTTCTGTTAACTGGGAAATGCATGGTCTGATGGTTGTATATCTGCCCGTCCCCCTGTCAGGCCAATGCTCTGACAGCCAACCCCTTGCCCCTGTATGTCTTATAGGTGTGCCCCATAATCCTTCCTGTGATGTTCTGTGCGCCTAATAACTAACCCTTACCCTTTAACGAACCAATAAATGCAGTAATGAAGCCCCCACGGAGTGTATACATTTTGTAGAAATTGTATTCTGCCTTGTATACTGCGGCAGCAAAGGGAGACATGTCAGAACGGCCTGTGCGCGCAATTATTCCATATTGGGAGAGCACGTGACACCGTGCGCGTCACGTGACCATACTTGGATCACGTGATGCACAGAGAGAGAGAGAGAGAGAGAGAGAGAGAGAGAAATATAGGGATGCACAGAGAGAGAAAGAGAGAGGAAGTGAGAGCGAGAGAGATAGAGAAAAAGCTAGGGATGCACACATAGAGCGCGGTTGTGAGTTGGGATAGCAGGCTGGAATTATTAATTTGAGGACACCGTCTCTATCGCAATGAAATACGCATAAACACAATACAAGAATAATAAATATACAATTAACTCTCCATAAATTTCCTCTCAGTCTGAGTCCAAATCCTTGAGTCCAAAATCCAAATCTTCCTTTCTGAAACGAGAGAGAGAGAATTTGTCATGTGATAGTAGTTGTGTAAGAGACTGAGATGAGGTCTTGACCACGTGAGAGTGTATCACGTGTTACAGAAAACCCTCTAATATCCTTCCTGGAGCACACGAGGGAGAGAGGGGGGATAGTGAGAGGGAGAGAGAGAGAGAAAGAGAGATAGGGAGAGTATGAGTGAGAGAGATGCCAGGGGGATAGTGAGAGAGGGATAGTATGGGTGAGAGTAAGAGATTAAATGATAGTGAGAGAGAAAGGGAAGGAGAGAGAGAGAGAGAGAGAGAGAGAGAGAGAGAAATAGAGCCCAAATAGAGAGAAATAGATGTAGATAGAGAGAGAGGGGAATAGAAATATATCTAGTTCAAAAAATAAGAGAAAGATCAATTGGAACACAAAGACGAATATGAATTGAACAATATAAAAGAGAGAAGATCGTCAAGGATCGTAGAAAAAAGTAAGAGATGGAGAAAGAGAGACGCGAGAGAGAGAGAGAGTAAGACGTTAGACGGGTGAAACAAAATCCATGCAAGAAACAGAGTGTGCTATTAGATATATCTGAGATACAGAGAGACAAACGGTTAGATGTAATAGTAAAGATTATTAGCGAGTAGTAGATAGGAGGCTGGAGGTGTCATGCAGCAGGCCAGGGGAAGTATTGCTATTAGACAAGAGAGGGAGAGAGAGAAAGACGGAGAGAGAGTGATCAGTAAGAGAGATCAAGTGGGAGAGAGAGAGAGAGAGAGAGAGAGAGAGAGAGAGAGAGGAACAGAGAGTTCAAGCAGGAGAGAACTAGAAAGAGAGAGGGACAGAGAGAGAGAGGGGGGATCAATCTTCTTATCACTGCGACTAAGATCGCTTGTCACGTGCAATGTAAGATGGCCTGGCGAGAGAGAGATGTGATGTGTAAGCTAAGGAAAAGACACATCATATCCCTGGTAACAAAGGTGAGGCCATGCTGCTGCACTAAAATTGGGCTATCACTCTGCTGCAGTAACCAAGGATGGGGTATTACCATAGCAACCCCCTCCCCGGTGGTAACCATTTCTGAGAAATTTCCATTCTCGTTGGCGGTTGGGATACTGAATGGTAGTGAAGTGAACGAAAATAGCTCTCTTATCGTGCATACAGATGCAAGTGATAATGCATGCTTCCTGAGTGAGACCAGCAGAATTAAGAATCTTAATTGGAAAATGTGCACTCGATCAGTACAAGAGTCAGTATTGCCTTGCTCGACCCCGTTTCACCGCGCCCCACACGTAAGAACATAAACATGTAAAAAACAAGGTCGGTAAGATCGTTACTTAAACTAGAAAGAGCACGGGTATTTTTTGGTAATATATTGTATGTATCTCTCTTTTTCTCTCTGTCTTTCTCTCTCTCTCTCTCTGTCTCGCTCCATCTCTCTTTTTTTCTCTCTCCTTCCCTAAATTTCCAAAAGAACAGAGGTTCACTGTAATTCCCCGAGTATACTCTGCATCTGTTATAAACGTGTCATTGTGTCTCTCATTGTCTCTCTCTCATGATTCGCTCCAAGTGAAACAAAGAAAAGGAAAACAACAGAGAGGGCAAAATATAGAGAGAGGGTAACAGAGTTGGAGAGATAGAGAGGGTAACAGAGCTATAGAGAGGGCAAAAGAGATAGAGAGAGTCAGAGGGCAACATAGAGAGGGCAACATAGAGAGAGAGAGAGATAAAGAGAGTCAGAGGGCAACATAGAGAAAGAGGACAACATAGAGAGGGTAAAGAGATAGAGAGGGTAAAGAGAGAACTACAGAGAGAAGATGCTAACAAAGTTAGGTGTGAAAGGTGTTTGTGCCCACACATGTGGCGTCTCACACCAGGCCAACATTAGATGTAGGGCCACACATTATATGTGAAGGGACAGGGTAGCTCACTCTGCAAGGGATAGGCAGAGAAAGGGTAGTGCGGGCTGCTGAGACAAATGAAAACATACCAAAAAGGCGGGTCAAGTATTCGTCTGTTTTGATGAACTTCGTTTGAGTGTGGCCTTGTAATAACAGGGCAGTTTGGGGAATAAGGAAGAAACATGAAGACTTGTGTGACTCATACCGTATAATATGTTTTCTGTGAGGGTTCTGTAAATCAAAGGAAGACCCCCAAATATATGTAATGTAATCTAAGTGTATTCTCTCCCCCTTTCAGAGCTCTCTACTGCGTTTGCGGAGCGGGGTCCAAACATTGTGAAGGCTCTGGTGTACAAGCGTGGCGAGAAGCGGCGTCCCGAATACCTCTTGGTCCACGGACCCTACTCTCCCCCATTGAGGTAGTAATAGAAGATTCTAGTAGATCTCGTTATGCAATGTGATCTTCCTCTTTCTTCTATCTCTATCTCTCCTTCTCCCCCTGTCTCTCTCTGACCGGGAGTACCTCTCCAGGAGGTTTCTGCGCCTGCTAACCGCCCTGGTATCGGGGGAGGAAGGCGAGGAGAGATATGACAAAGTTGTCACCACAATGACCTGCCTCGTTAACAAGATGGAGAGGAATGAGGTGATACAAATATTTAACATTTGTAATGATCCAACCCAGCTGAAATCTCTGTTCTTGTCCATACCAACTGATATAGACTGGGACGAGGGTTATCCGGAGGCGTTTGCCCTTATCTCCGCTGAAATGGCTGACAAGTGTAAGCAGTGTCTAGAGTATTGGAACTCCCACCATCATTCTAGTCCAATGTTCTGGGACATGCCGAGTGGGGTGATGCCCCAGATTGATGATAACCAGATGAATGATGCTATCCCCCTGGCATGCCAGATCGTACTAGATCAGGCAGGGTTTAGAGTCCGTCCACACCCGATAATAAAACCCGTGACGTATATGAACGAGGACACGAATACCCGGACTACCGTCTGTCTCTGCCAGGTGAGTCTCGGAACAGTTGGGGGAGGGGGACCATGTTAGGTGAGTCTCGGAACAATTGGGGGAGGGGGACCATGTTAGGTGAGTCTCGTAACAATTGGGGGAGGGGGACCATGTTAGGTGAGTCTCGGAACAATTGGGGGGGGGGGGGGGACCATGCCAGGTACTAGTTGTATTAAAGAACAATCGGGATGGGACCAGCTGTTAGTTTCATAGGGAGGGGGATGGGTTCACACAAGACTCCTTTCTGCTAGGGAAGGGGGCCTGTGTGTTCGTGGCTTTGTTTGTTCGTGTGGGTGTTTAGGTATTGCATAAAATATATGGGAGATAATCAGGACAGATCACTACTCCAACTAACACCTCAGAGAGGAGAGAGGAGAAAGAAGGGAGTTTCTCCTCACTCTCTCTATCTCCTTTTCTTTCTCTCTGTTCCTCTCTTTCTCTCTGAACCCTAGCGGCTCAAATCGAAACCGGCTTATTTTTGAGGACTGGGGAACCTAATTTTCTCTTACTGCATCTTGAGAGGGGACAGTTATAGGTCGAATTAGGGCACGAAACAATACACAAGCACCCTGAGACCTGATACCACATCACACCCTGAGACCACACTAACACTCATTTACCCCCTCAGATTATGGGAGAGGATAAGACTTTTGACAGCAAAGCGGCTGCCAGTTCACGGATGTTCTTCCCCCTAAACGGTGCGATGCAGCACCTCCGAGACCCCTACCACCCAGAAACGCCCAATCACCTGCGGTATTTCCACAAGCAATTGTACGACCTCGACCAGGCACTTATAGACAAGCGACAGGCAGCTCGCCGGACTAGCGAAGACAGTTTTATCTGTTCTCCCTCTCCTCTCTCGGAGGACGGGAGAAAGAGACGGATATCGTCGAGCAGCGAAACAAGCGATGGTCGTAGCCCCAAAAGCCCGTGTACCAAATCACCCTTGTTCAGAAGGACACTAGCGAACATACGGCCACCACCGACCTTTGCAGGGGGTGTCAAACCTATAATCGAGATGCCATCACTCTCTAAGGACCCTCGATTAAAGTCACGAGAATGAGAGGTGTGTTTGTTAGCGATTTTCTCAGGGGTGTTTGGTAGATTTTCGGGAGAATTTAGGTGTGTAGTATGTGATTGTTAGGATAGTGAGAGAGCAGTGTGTATCAGATGAGAGAGAGAGAGAGAGAGAGAGAGAGAGAGAGAGAGAGAGAGAGAGAGAGAGAGAGAGAGAGAGAGAAAGAGAGAGAGAGAGAGATGTGTATAAATTATTTTTTGCTTTTATCACAGTATTGTTGTTTCCAGTTCCACAAAGAACACGTGTAATTCTAGGAGAGGCACCGAACTCCTGCTAGCTTTCTGAGGGGTTAGGTGCCGCCTCGGAAGACATGTGTATTATACGTGGTCGTTGTAGAGAGATATATCGTGTGTACTAATACCACACGAGTACATTTAGGGGGAGAGAGATTCATGGGACAGAAACGCACATTCTATTAAATCTCTTGAAATATTCTTTTTGTTTTGTCATAAAATTCACAAAAAAAGTATATAAAAACGCTGTATTATATAAGCTTTTGAGAAGCGAAAACAACTAAAAAAACTAAATTTTCAGAAAAGAAAAAACCTAGTAGACCGTTAGGAGTGTTACGTGTGTTTAGGGTGTGATAGAAGAGAGCTCTCTCGAGAGGGAGAGATAGAGAGAGTAATCCCAGTATTTTTCGTATGGATTTTAATTTTCTGTTTTTAGCCCTTTTTGGCCAAGCCATGCCAGCTGATATGAGTGTATTGTTCAAGCTGTGTCAGGTGGATTTCGGGATAAAATCAGCTGTCACAGTATCTTTTGATAATGTTAAATGTGGTGCACTTGTGTTAAATATAATGTCTACATTATTATATCTTTTGGAGCCAAGGTCGGTTAAAGTTGATTTTGAGTTGCTTAAATGTAATACAATACACTTGTTCTGAACAACAAAAACTGGTATTTTTCAATTTGTCTGCCGCGGTGACTGGAGAGGGAAGGGGGATTGAAGAATAAGAATTGAAGAAAAGTGAGAAAAAATTGTGTGCCAGCACATCAAACAAGAATTGTTGAGTCGAGAGAACCCAATACCAAGGGATGGTAAAACAAAAGGAAAGATGCATTTAGATGGGCGAGACTGAGAGAGAAAGAGGTGGGAGAGAGAACGACTAAAGAGGGAAGGGGAGAGACAAATATTAAAAACTATGCTCAGCAAAGAGAGAAATAATATCATGAGTTTACACTGCTGAAGGCCAAGGGAGAAAAGGTCTTGTGCAATGAAGACCCCGCACAAAGAATTAAAAAAGATGTTAAGAGGGAGGGAGAGAGAAAGAGAGAGAGAGAGAGAGAGAAAGAGAGGGAGAGAGAAAATAGATAGAGGGGTAGGTATTGCAGTGGATTTATGCGTGTGAGATTGTGTGTATGCAGTACGAGGGATAATTAGGCTACATAACTAATGAGAGAGAGTACCTACCTTTCAATATTGTCAGCATTCCTTCTCTCAGAACATTCCCTTCAATCGGGCCTTCTCCTCCACCTCTTTCTGTTTCACGGCTGCACGGAGTTCTGACATCCGTTTCAGTGCTGGAAAATAGTAAAATATCAGATAAAATATCGGATTTTGGTCAGAGGTCTCTAAAAATTCTGGGCGTGGTGAGAGAGGGTCGAGCAGGGCAACTCCTCTTGAGGGGAAATTGTTGTGTGAGTGGATGTGGATGCAAGGGTGGGTAAAGTGATACAAAGTTGAGTTGTGAAAACTATGCAGTATGCAAAGTCTCGGAATTCAAACGTGAAAATGTAGGCATCTACCTGGAGTACCCTAGCAGCAACAGCATCGTGTGGAATTGTTCATACGGACACAGGCGACTCAAGCTGCAAGCATCGTGATTCGTGACCCCCTCTTTTCTCTCTTTACAACACTAATCTTTCCCCTTACCTAAGTTGCTCTGAGAGGGGTCCACCCTGGCTAGCTCGGTCCAGTCCCGTTCCGCCTGTTCGATATTCCAGGAGCCAGAGTGGGCCGTGGCTCGACGGTAAAGTCCCTTCACATTTTCAGGATCCCGCTTTAGAACGGTGTTCAAATGCATGATGGCCGTTGTGTATTCTTTCTTGACTAGCATGACCTGAGGGGAGGAGGGTCAATGAAGGGAGGGAGAGAGAAATAAAGAATACAAGAATTTAATCTATGGAATGCTGATATTGACGTCAATCGAATGCCTCCCGATGCTTTTAAAAAAGGCCAGAGAAAGAAAAACTACCAAATTTTTCTCAATCCTAATCAAAACTCGAACCATAACCAAATCCCACCCTCCTAACCTGACTATAATTCAGTAGGAGGGGTATCTTCATATCCTCTATTTTGTTCCACAGGTCTGATTGTGGCTGTTCCCTCATTCCCAGCTGTTCTAGTGTCCCAATGGCCTTGGCATAATTGATTTCCGCCTTGTCCATGTTCTTAGCTTTGAAATGGTTGTTTCCTGTGGAGAGATAGAGATAGAGATAGAGAGAGAGAGAGAGAGAGAGAGAGAGAGAGAGAGAGAGAGAGAGAGAGAGAGAGGGAGAGAGAGAGAGCGAGAGAGGGAGAGAGAGAGAGAGAGGAGAGGGAGAGGGAGAGGGAGAGAGAGAGAGAGAGAGAGAGAGAGAGAGAGAGAGAGAGAGAGAGAGAGAGAGAGAGAGATAGAGAGAGGGAGAGAGAGAAAGAGAGAAAGAGAGAGAGATAGAGAAAGTATGTGTTTCAGTGGGAAAGAGTAAACACTTGAAAGCGGAAAAAGGGTAGAGGAGGAGTGGGTGCTGGGAAGAAAACAAAACTCAGCTAGAGATGCCGGGTTTATGAACAACATGTACATGTACTTGTGAGGCTTGTGGGTAAAATGTAGTGATTCTAAAGAGAAAGAATGAATTGATTCAGACTGGGCGAAACTGTTGAGAGGTATGCTAACCTACCCTTTTCCCTGAGCTCTATAACAAGTGCATACTTTTCATCCTCACTCATTGTCCAAATCTGCTTGTTATACTGTCCCGGCTGTTCAACGGACATCAGATCAATCTCGAATATCAAACTAACACCCTGAAATTGGAATTATTTTGGAGAGAGGGTTGAACAAGTCAAGAATTATTAACAATTATATTGGTGCCATCGGTAAGGGAGGATGGGACAATGTTAACAACTCGATGGAAAAAGTAACAACTTTGTTTACTTTCTCTCATCTCTGCCGCTCTCTTTCTATCTCTCCCTGGTATTGGACGGAGGAAGAGAGACAGGGCCAGAGAGTGAGAGAGAGAGCGAGAGAGAGAGAGAGAGAGAGAGAGAGAGAGAGAGAGAGAGAGAGTGAGAGAGAGAGAGAGAGAGAGGGAGAGAGAGAGAGAGAGAGAGGGAGAGAGAGAAAGAGTGAGAGAGATGTTGCCACGGTTGTCTGGCAGTGAAAAGCACGTGTGACTGTGAGAGTGACACGAGACACACAAAAAACTGTCACGGGAGTCTTGAACATTTAAAAAAGTGATGACGCGCCTGCAGACACAAACAAAATGCCAGTCGGAAATTGATCAACGAGAACAGAAAACTAAACCACATAAAACCACCATTAAAACCAACATACAAACCACATAAAACCAAACCATCCCAAACCACTTACCGTTAATTTATCCAGGTCATGGTATCCGGTTGATTGACTTCCGCAACATGACTGACGTACCACTGCATCCTTATTATCCTTTTTCTTTTGGATGTCCCTCAGAGTTTTAGAGAGTTTCGCATAACCCATACATTTCTGAAGCAAGGTGGGGAATATGGTTAGGACTAGAACGAGAGCTGTGAAAATGGAGCAAATAAAGTAGGAAATCTAATAAAATATATGGTTGCAAAACAAATATCACTCACATCGGGTTGGCAGAAAAACTTGGACCTCTCCCCAGGTCTCATCGATTTAACCCCATTTTCCCACGATTCGAGGGAAAAATTATGTCCAAAGATAAGCTCAAATGGTTCGTCCCAGGCGCGACTGTCATCAACAAGGGTCTGGTCAGCATCATTGATGTACGTTCGAAAGTGGAAGATGGCCTGAAGATGGTTTTAACAAGGATTGAAACGGCAAGGTATTGTCAATGTGTGTAGTAGTGGGCTATGCCTGCTCTACAGTGATCAGTGGGTCTCTCTCTATATTTAGGGCCGGGACAATTCTGTATTGAGAGCAAAAACAACTAGCCTCACGCAGTCTCGGAGGTGTACAAAGTAGAGTAGTGAACAGGGCGCGCGCACGGCAAGGTCTCTCACCGGCCCTGGGTGAAAAGTTTTGTGGTCTCCCACCTGGATAAGCATGTGAAAGACCTCAGGGATCGGGGTAAACAAAAACTGGGGTGGCTCAGAGACAAAAGTTGTTGTAGGTTATGTGGAGACTGTTCTAACTTCTGTCTAAGAGTCACCAGGCGCCTAAAAAAGTGATCGAAAATGTAAAACATACCTTGGTATCCTTCTGGTAGTCTGGTAAAGGGCCCTTTCCGGGATACTGAATATCCTTGTGAATTCCCCGGCCAATATTGTGCACACTTGGGTCAATCATAGCTAGAACTGGGAGAAATTGTCAGAATTGTTTGGATTTCAGGATATAGGAGGTCGGACTGAAAGGAAAGGAGTGATGCGCGCACTGTCCTGGTGTGGTGTTCAGGCGCGTTACAAATAACACGCTGACATCAAGGACATAAGTGAGACACAACAATATAGTGTGTCACAAATCATAATTTAGCTGGCAAGTGGGAAGCAAGGGGTGGTGCTACGATGGTGAGGGTGTTACACACAAAATGGATGTAGGGCATGGTAAAAAGTTAAAATTCATATACGAAATACAAACAGGATAAAAACGGACATTTATAACTGTCCAACTTTGATCTGCCGAAAATGCAATGTGAGCCACACAATTCTAACTCTCAGTATTATCTAAGAATTGACGAAGAATTTTCAAGTCAACTGGAATGTGAAGTAGCTCAGTTCCATCTGAACTACGACTTTTAATCAGTTGATGATCTCGGAATTCTGTTAGTTGGGTTCGAAGGGTTGCATCGCTGTTAACTAGAAACTTCTCTCGGCATTTCAGGTAGAAATCTTGGAAGGTAATACCCTAGTGGTATAATATGGTTAACAGAGTTAACAATAATACTGGCAAAATAGAATTGAAACTCTCAGGGAAATACTGATTTCAAAGACAAAGTAGACCCCGGAGGTTGCCTAGCTAGACTCGACTGTGTTTTAGGAGGGTTAGAACATAACAACCCGGAGGAGGTATCAACAAAGTACATATCAGAGAAATGCTAGTGACGTGACTGAGATAATTGGAGGAGGGGTTAAATTGGTTGGTAACTGTCTTGTGTAAGTCATATCATACACGATACTACACATACAAAATATGAAATAACATACAGAGAAGAACTGACCTGTCGAAACTGCGGTTATGAAAAACGAAATGAGGGGAGGGAGAGAGAGAGAGAGAGAGAGAGAGAGAGAGAGAGAGAGAGAGAGAGAGAGAGAGAGAGAGAGAGAGAGAGAGAGAGAGAGAGAGAGAGAGAGAGAGAGAAACTACACATTGTGTAAGCACCAACCTGGAAATCCGCACCGCACTCCAACTGATAGTTGGCTAGCAGCCGGAAAATTCCCTGAGCGTTGGGTGTCAGAGAACGGAGGACATATGTCATCGAGGATAGAGCTAGGGCGCCTGTTTGCTTTATCATTATAGATGATTCTGTTGATGTTTCATCTTCATAGGAATCAAATGTTGTACAATCAATCCTGGAGAGATAGATAGATAGGGAGATAGAGATAGAGAATAGAGGTGGGATCATGCGGGATTCATATAAACATAAAAGTGAAGGCAGGAGAGAGATATTAAATATCTCATCTACCCATGTATATGGGGTTTATTGCGATATATTCAATATGACTATCATATCATTTATTATGATAGAGTCTAGCTAGGCAACATACCATAGCCAGTTAAAAAGTTGGGCCCTATGTTCGTCCCAAAGTAGAGGAGAATTGATGTGGTCCACAGTTGCGATAACTCTGATATTCTCAAGGGATGCCAGCTCTGCTAAAACCTGGAACAAAACGTGAACAATTTCATTTACAACAGTTCATCTTGACCACAGGATCGAGGTTTCACTTTGCCTTATTCGACCCTGTCTCACCGCTCCCGACATAAATGTAAAGCAGGGTTGGAACATAACAAGTTTCACTTATTATACAGTAAACTTTCTGTCGCTATCAAAATTAGAATAAGTAGTAAAACATACCTGTTGTGCTTTCTCAGATCGGAGGTTAGACCCATCGATATTGTTAATCAGTAGGTAGATTGGGTGATGGGATGAGACACTTTCTCTAATAAACGACATCTGATCTTGGACAGACTTGTATGTTCCCTCGCTTCCTGACAATAGGAAGGGGGTGTCGGCAGATCTGATTATAAAAGTCTGATTCCAAGAAAAACTCAGAACTTGTACACCAATAGAATTATATTCTGTGGATCTCGCTGGATCTTATTCTCGAGGGACAATACAAGACCTAGGAAGGAAGCAGGAACCGACCGAAACAAGTAAACAACCAATCAGAACTCGTTATTTAGGTCACGTGACTGGTTATCAGCCAATCAGGGACCAGTATGTCCTGATTCGGTCGGTTCCTGGAAGGAAGCCTGACGGACTTAGCTGGATCGAGGGTCTCGACTCTCGACCGTATCAAAGACAACGGTTGTAATGGTGGAATTAGATTATGAGTGATTTCAACTGGCTGAAGACATCCGATAGAGTCGGAAAGACAGGGGGTACAAGGCAGAAGTGTGAATAATGGATGATTATTGATTCTTCATTTCAAACAACAAAAAAACAGCAAATATATCAGACTCAAAATTTGATAAATTCAATACAGTTTCCATTCTAACAATCCCAATGCTCGTGGACACAATGTCCATCGGGGCACTTCTTGAATCCCTCCTGGCAGTCACCCTCCTTAGTAGGAGTTACATCATCGTCACACTTTCCACAGGTCTTCTTACACAACTTGCTCATGTAGTTATCGAAAGTGTGCTCACAATATCCCTTTCCCTTCCACTCGGCACACTTGTGGCCCACGTCAACGCACTCGCACTGTCGGCAGCTCTTGGCACAGTTCTTGGTCATCCACTGCCAGTTGTTGTGACACTCACTAGGGTTCCTGGCAGCCCACTCTGCACATCGGGAGTTGTTGTCCGTGCAGACTTTGTCACCACCGTCATCCTTGGTAGGGTCAACGTCATCACCTCCCTCGTCACTACCATCGTCTTTCTTTCCGGTGGACTGGAATCGGGGAGCGAAACCAGAGTCGGTGATACTACAGACGTTTCCTCGGGCAATTCGGAAGTATCCACTCTCTCCCCAGCTTCCACCCCAGCTGTTCTTCATTCGGAAGTAATCCTTGGTGTATCCGACACTGGTGACGGCATGGCCACCCCCGGAACAGTATCCTCGCGTGTAGATACCTCCCTTGTATCGCATGAAGTCACTGGCGACCTTGAAACCAACGGACAGGGGTCCTGAGGTGGCGAGAGCAGTAACGTGAGCACTATCTCCTCGGGCATTGCTGTAACCAGTAACTCGGAAAGCGATGAGAGCATTAGGCTTGCTGCTGTACCGGCAGGATCCCTGCCTTCCCCTATAAGGAATATCCTTGGTAGCTCCAATTCGGCCGGATTTCTTGAGCCAGTCAAAGACCTTGCCCATCCATCCTCCATTACATCCGTTCCTCTGGATACAGTCGAGACCCTCCTGCTCAGCGAAGCTCTTCAGGATACTTCCCTGGGTCTTGTAGTGTCCCTCGAGGGCTCCAATTCCGGAAAAAATCCAGCAAGATCCGCAAGATTTCTGGTTCTTGACCTTGGTGACAGCGACACCCCTCCAGTCCTTTGAAGAAGGATTTCCTAGTCGGGGCACGATCTCCTCATCAGCGAATTCCTCAAGATCCAGAGCGGAGGCGTTGAATCCAGTGTAGCTGGCCTTCTCCTCCTCGGTCATATCAGCGAACATGTTCAGCTCCTGGGACCATCCGGCTGACTCGGCGTCATGGGCAGCAATCTCCTGGATGCTGGATCGGAAGAGAGAGGCTCGGAGCCTCTGCTCTCCTCCAACGTAGTGCCTTCCCTCGGCAGCCTGGTACTCAGAAAAGAGAGCCCGGAAGGCGGTAGGGTTGCTCAGGGCAGACTGAAGCACATCGGGAGCGGTATTTAGAGCCGTGGAGACTCCAATCAGAAAGGTGAAGAAAATCATTTTGTATCACTTAGAAATTGTGAATCATTTTATAGGGAGTTGTTTGACACCTTTCTTGGGACACCTGGTTAAATTTAATTGAAGTTGCGTTTGAGATGACAACCTGATTTTCCATTGTTTCCCTACTCTAGTCACAGCTGTGAAGAGAATATAATTTGAAAAGTGGAGAGTATGATAGAAAAAAAAGGGGAGGATTCAGCATAGTATGTGAAAAAAGGGCAGAAGGCGATCCCATTATATTTAAGAATACTGGTCTTTTTTCTCAAATTATGTGTTAAGTTTCTCACCTAACATATCACGTGTTATACTGTTTAGGACGTCACGAGTAGTAAGATTGGGGAAGTACCCGTTAATGATCATGTGTAGACGATGCTTTAGGTGCTTTTTGGCAAAGGATATGAGCACTTGCCGTTTACTGCCCACTCCGTACAGACACAAGTTGAAACCGTCCTGCAAAGGATGGACGTTATGGGCGGGAAAGATGGAATTTATGGGACGAAATATATTATAGGGGGCTGATGAAACAAGAAATAGGAATCTTTGCAAGCATGTACCTGAAGGTAGATGAGCCATTGAGGGAAGTACTGACAGTGATCAGCAAATAGGGCCGTCTTCTCCTTAGAGTACTTGATCTTAACCTTACTCAGCAGCTTTACGGTCTTGTTGTGATCCAGCTCATCCAACTAGTAGGGGGATTTCGGGTGATTTAGACGGGTTCTGACAAACCTCATATAGTTACACCACGATTTACTGGGGTGCTCGGGAGAAATGATTTCGCCCGGGGTTCAATTGAACCGTCTCATTCCTAGCGGTGCTAGACGTCAAGATTTGGTCGGCGCCCCAAAACAGCCATTCACCTGCAAGTCATGAAGTGTCTTGTTGGATGTATTGCCTCCTTTCCGGCTATGGAAATACGACTCAATATTCTCTTTATTCTCCCCAGCATTCATCATCACAATCTATCACCCTCCTTCTCTGTCCAATACTCAACTCTTCTTCACCCTCGTCAGAGCTACTAAAGAGAGAGAGAGAGAATAGTGAATTAATAGTGAGAGAATAGTGGGAGAGGGAAATACTTTATATTTAATTAACTCAGAGCTGAGTACAAAGAAATTAAGAATTCTGTCCAGTTCTGGAAAGTGAACACCTGTTTCACGTTTGAAATTTGATTTCATAGGTTTCAGATCCTATGGGGGGACTGGTTGTTCTTAAATCTTACCCCGAGGAAGAAGAGGAGGATGAGGAAGAGGATTCAGACACGTCAAACCGTTCACTTGGCATTGTATGAGCATATTTGGTTTGCTTTAGTCTCCGTAATAAGTAGGGAGTCGAGACCTCGCGTTTCAATTTCTCGGGACTCGGTGATTTAATAGGACTTTCCATGGTCCTAGATTCAGAGGAAAGTAGTTCAGATGGGATTTATAAATTGAAGAGTTGACAAACGGGTTTAAATATTTACAGAAAGTAAAAATCTCAAAAACACAAAACATCTAAAAGTTGTATCAAAATTGTACCATCATTATCTGCCTTTATTATGACCCCCGGGTGTCCATGAATCGGGTTGGAATGTTCTTCCATCATCACTACTACCACCACCAGGTGTCCAAGATTCAGGCTCGAATTTGTTGTCTTCACCGTTATCAGGGTCCAACGGAATGTGTGTTTGTCCTTTCTTTTTTCCTCTTTCATTTTCCTCCTTCTGTTCCTCATTATTATTACATTTCTTAGAATTATTTAGAATTTTGCTTTTATCCAAGTGTCCTAAACCAACCTTTGGAGCTGGCATCCACTCCCCAGGCTCGAAGCTGTCACCCCTTGTTTTAGGCTCACCTCGATTTTCCCGTGCAGTCGCGGGATCTAACCCGGGGGCGGCGGCATGATCTAACCTCTTTATCACAACCCTCTTACTATCCTCCTCCGCCCTCATCTCCTCCCTAATCTCGTCCTCTCCTGGGGTATCGGTCCTGGTGCCGCTCATCCAGGCTCTCCAAGCTGGTGGTACATTGTCCACCTGATGAGATGCCGCCTCTCCGGATGAGGCGTTACGAAACACCCGCTGTTCACGACGAGCCGTTGTGATGCGGTAGTAGGTGTTGCCAAGGTGATCTCGACCTACAATCTCCTTGTGGGGCATGCCGAGGATTGATTTTGGGACACGGAGGAGTGTTGAGAGAATTCTCTTCATATTGGCTTAAAAAGAGGGATAACGTTAGTTGAGGAAATTGTAAAAAGAATGGAGTCACGATCAGTGATCACAGTGAATAAAATCAAGATAAAACATAAACATTCAATAATTTAAAAAGCCAGCTGGTCTATTATAACGGTTTTTTCATGACAATAAAGTTACATTCCAGAGCCAGCAACTCCACAAAACCAGGAAAATACTTTCCAAAGTCTTCATCCCTATCCCACACGAACCCCAACCTCTCATACCAAGCCCTCACCGAACTTTTCCACTTATCCGCCTTGTGTCTAGGATACAACAACTCAATTTCCAACCTGGTACAACCATTCTCCCTGGCTGACTCTGATATGTACTCCATCATCTGGCTCCCAATCCTCTTGCCCCTTTGATCGGGCCTTACAACAAGCATGGCAACCTCTCTATACCCCTCCATCCTGCCCATCCTGACACACCCCACAATCTCTCCATCCAGCTCAGCTACCACGAGTTCCTTGTCCCGGTGGTATTGTTCGAATACGGCAGGGGTGATTCTATCGTGGCCCGGTTTCCAAAGATGACCCTCACATTCCTCGTATATCGTGTTAACAAGGGGAATCAGGATGGGTGCATCTGATGCCAGGGAGAGTCGTATAATAGTGGCCATTGCAGTACTGGGAGTAAAACAATGAACTGTTTTAAATATCAGTGACAATAAATTCAGGTTTCAGATACACAGGAAAATTTTCATATTACAAACACATTTCTTAAAATTATGTAACACGTACAATTAATGGGTTGTTATGTTCTAACCCTCCCTTTACATTTGTAAAGTGCAGGGCGACCGAAACACAGTCTAGCCAGGCAATTAATGGGTGCATGCGGAATATCTAGTAGCCCTTTGTAGGTATGTTTCGACATGTTTAAAACTCACACCGGGATACCTCTCACTAAGCACACTCACACTCTGTTCAGTGACTCTAGCACAGTAACTGACATCTAAAAACCTCACCCTCTTACACTTGTCCAAGAAAACCTCTAACCCAGACGGGGTGATATGCTGTGATCCCAGTAGATCCAACTGTTCCAACTTCCGGCACCCTTTACTGAGCTCCCCCAGACCCTGGTCCCGTGTTTCCCGGTGTGCTGTCAGCAGGAGTATCACAAGATTAGGGCAGTGAGCCGCTAGGATGGGGAGAATGTCACGTGATTTAACTGAGGTACACCACCCCAAATCGAGTTCCACCAGATATTCCCCATGGTGATGAATGAATGCTGCGGCACAATCAAAAGTCAGGTTGTTCCAGTGCCACAACTCAACACCCCGCAAACACCCGGGGGATTTTTCAGTTAGGCAGTTTAGGATTGAGTCTTGGTTAGCAAGGAGGAAAGGTGAACCCGCTTTGAACCATTCCAAATTATCCAGTGAGGAGAGGAGAGTCATCAGGCTGGAGGTGGTGAATAGAGCATGGGAGATATCTAGATATTGAAGATCCCGGAGAGAGGTTAACCAGGGTAGTGACAGCTGGACTGAGTTATCGGTGTTCGAGAGATCTAAAATTCGGAGGTCTCGGGAGCACACGGATATCGTTTCTAGGACAGTTTGTGTGACCACTCGGCACCCGGATAGTGAGAGAGATCTGAGGTTTGGAGCTGCCCTAATAACGCGACTCAGCCCAGCACCAGTTATTTGATTGTTAGCACCCAACCACGACACATCAAGGTGGTGAAGGTGGTGAAAACTCCGAGATAGGACATCTAGAGCGGTGTCGCTGAGTACCCGGTAGTAGGGACGGAGATTGACGGAGGTGTAAAGAGAAGCATCGCCGGATAGTTTTCGGAATAGTTTGCTTGTTCTAGAAATTCGACGGAGATCATCAATGTCCAAAAATCGGAGGATTTTAACGAGAATTTCATTCGGTAGAACAGTGATACTAATAGGTAGCAGGTCTGTGTTACCATTAGTCGTGAGAGGGTACGTGAGGGCAGGAAGAGGTGGCGTGGGAGTGAGAAAATCATAACCCGTCAAGAAAATTGATTCAATCTGGCTAAAATATTCACTGGCCTTGAAATTGAACTCAATAAGTAAAACATTAATTGCTTCGGCAGGTTGAGGAAGTGGAATTTGAGTTTGTTCATAGCAGTAAACTGATTCACTTTGTTCCTCATCATTTCTCCACAACTCAATCCATCTGACCTCATCCCCCGCCACTGAACTTCCACCGAACACTGATGTGATGTGACCGGGGAAAAAGTTCTCACATATCACGAGAGAAACCGGGAAAACAGCTTTTCTGAAAGAACATTCAATGAAATCTGTGGCTGTAAACTCTGGAGGAGTGTAGTATTTGGGTAGGGTAAGTCGGGAAGGATAGCCATCAGCCCATTCCCCAAAACGTCTAAAGCCCCCACTGTAATAGTTATCCCCGTACTCATTGTAGGATGTCGGGTGTCCACAGATGTTGTTATGTGACATCATACACGAATGTGGCAAGCCATACTCGCTGCTGAATGCCCGGATTGTAGAGGGATATTGTTCAATTTTAGTTGGTTTTGGCTCGTAAACATCCATTAGACGACGTAACTTTTGCAGGCACATGTGAGTTACTTCTTAGACATAACGCTGCGAAATGGAAAATAACTTGAGGTTTCTAGGATAGTAATAAAACGGCTAGCGCCTAGCAGGGCACCTGGTTGGCCTTTGAACTTTTTTACGGATTGCTAAACATTTTGGCCTTCGCTTCAGATATGTATGCCTAAGCTAGGCGAAGCTAGGTTGTCCGTTGTTTTCGTTGCAAGAAAAGAGGTAAAATTTTGGTCAAAAAATGAAAATTTGGGCGATTTCTGAACGACGCGAACGACAAAATTTTGGGCGCGCGGCGTAAGAAAACGTATTTTTGGCAGCGTTTTAAATCATTTTTTCGCGCGTTACGACGAAAGTCAACTTTATTTGTGCGCGATATTTTTCAAAATTCCACTGCCTGCACAGCTCAGATTTCACTTTGAAGTCACATTTTTAAAAAATGCTCAAAACAAGCTCAGATGGTCAGAAAGTTGAAAAGTGCTGCCTTATCCCGTGCTGGGGGCCAGGCGCCAGCAGCGTTTGCCAAGTTAGAAAGGCCTTAAAACCGATGGGCCCACTTGAGGGGCCTATGCCCCTTACACCCGCTGTGGGGGCCAGGTCCCGGAGTTTCAACTCGTGGCAGAGTCATCAGACCCTGGACACACTTGGGCTGCCGAGAGCCGAGCATCGCCCCTGTTAGAGTTAGGGTAAGGGCTATACCTGTATCTGATGAACAGCTGGTACAGCTGTTCAAAGTGTGAATCACAAGCATCGTTTATGAGGGGATGTTGAATGTTGATTTTAAATTTACATTATAAATTCTGTTTTAAACTTGTAAACTTTAGGGTCGGGATAGGGCTTTGAAAAACAAATTATCGCCGGTTAAGTGGTTTAGTGGTTAGAATCAATTTATGTGTATCTTTTTGACTTCAGGTTTTTCTGAGGATAGTGAGGTGCATAGATGTTCACTTTCAGTGCCCACGTTCGTAAAATTGTGTCTTGGTCATAGAACATTACATTTCGCTGATTAAATAATTCACTGCAATTAGATTAATGATTCCATGTAACCGGTAATTGCTTTACCGTGTGGTAGTCTGCCGTTTACCACGACAAAATTACGTGTACCTCACACACTACCATTGTTCATATTTGCCTAGCTAGCAGGAAGCGACCGAATATTCGGTTCGGTTCGGTTCGGTTCGGAAATTCGGTGTTTTTTGGGCGGTTCGGTTCGGTTCGGTTCGGTAGGAAATTTTGGCCGAACCACCGAATTTTTTGGTCAAAAAATGCCCAGAAATCGGGCTTTTTCATGCAAAATTTTTCAATTATTTCACGAAAATTGTATGGATTTCAATGTCAATTTCGCCGTATTAACCCTATTTCGAATCGGTGGTGCTATGTGGAAATGATTTCGCTAGTTAGCGGGTTCGATATGGATTGATTTGATACCTGACTTCCCGTCGAATCGTGTCCTCATGAGAGGGTCAACAAATTCAGAAACTTTTTTTTTCAAAATATTCATGGAGAGCACCGATCAAGGTGTTAAGAATCATTCTCTGAAATTTTGTAAAAAAGTTTGGAAAATATTTCAAAGTCAATTTTATGGAAAATTTTCTATGTCAATTTTTGCGTACGAATCGTGTTTCGAATCGGTATTGCTAAGCGGGAGTGATGTTGCTAATTAGTGGGTCCGAGATGGATTATGCTGATACGTGATCCCCCATCAAATCTAATTAGGAAGTTTAGGGGAAACGATTCATGTTTCAATAAATCCTGCTAATTAGCGAGAGCACTACCGCATAGCATCACCGATTCGCAACACGATTCGTACGGCAAAATTGACATAGATTTTTTTTTCCGAAATTGACTTTGAAATATTTTACAAATTTTTTTCACAAAATTAAATGTTTCTCTAAAAATTCATGGAGAGCATCGATCAAGGTATTGAGAATCATTACCTGAAATTTTGTGAATTTTTTTTTGTGAAAAATATTTTAAGTAAATTATGGTATACGAATCGTGTTTCTAATCGACAATGCTAAACGGGAGTGATGTTGGTAATTAGTGGGTCCGAGATGGATTGTGCTGATACATGATCCCCCATCAAATCTAATTAGGAAATTTAGAGAGACACGATTCATGGTTCGTTTAATCCTGCTAATTAGCAATACCATTCCCGTATAGCATTGCCGATTCGAAACACGATTCGTACGCAAAAATTGACATAGAAAATTTACGATAAAATTGACTTTGAAAATTATTTCACAAAATTGACTTTGAAATTTTTTCAAACATTTTTTAACAAAATTTCAGAGAATGATTCTCAATACCTTGATCGGTGCTCGAGCATGCTCTCCATGACTTTTTAGAGAAACATTTATACAGAAAAAGTTTTGTATGGTTCGGTTCGGTTCGGTTACCGAAATTCGGTTCGGTTCGGTTCGGTTCGGTTCGGTAAAAAAGTTTTTCAAATTCGGTTCGGTTCGGTTCGGTGGAAAAAACCCCGGTTCGGTCGTTTCCTGCTAGCTAGACTGTGTTTTGCGTGCTCCGTAAAGGAGGGTTAGAACATAACAAGTTCATATATTGTGTGCAGTGTAGATCAGTTTCCACATTTGATAATTGTCACATCTACACAAACAAAAGGCCATCGCTTATTTGCAGTCGAGGTTCTGGTACCCACCACTGCATTTTATATTCCAAATAAACAGTCACTTTCTACTTTTTTATAACTTCATCGTTCCTATTTTTCTACTATTTCTATACTAATCTTTAGATGTCTTAATGTCAAACACCCTCTCTCTGGAGGACCCAACCGCTGCTACATCATCTACTGCTAATAGTACCCTTGGCATCTTAAATGGTGATCTCTCCCACCGTAAGTGCATGTAATAATCTGATAATATATGCAGTTGAAATATATATACAGGGTAGGTGCCTAACAATTATCTTTCTCTACCGTCCTCGATTTCATATATCGAGAATTTTTATCGGGTGCTGCGGAGTGGAAGAATATATCCCATCCATAACCCGGTTATATTTCTCAGTTCCCTCCCAGCTTATCTCCGGCTGGTAGCCCGGGTAGCAATTTTATGAAATCCAGGACAAGTAACATTTAATGACTTGGTGTCACTTTCTCTCTCTCTCTCTCTCTCTCTCTCTCTCTCTCCCATCTCTCTCTCCCCATCTCTCTCTCTCTCATCTCTCTCTCTCTCTCTCCCCATCTATCTATCTCTCTATCTTTCTATCTCATACTAAACTGACATTATATTTGGCAAGGAACCCATATTTTCCACTGGGCTGTACTTTGATTTAACTTGTTACCTAATCACATCTCTCAGCTGTATTGCATGTGCTCCTCCCTTCTCTGCAGATTGAAATGTTGGGCAGTATGCGTCCTGAACAAATCTCCATCGCCAAAGAAAGACTTGATTACACCCTGGTAAGAAACAGATCTGGTCCGATTTAGATTTAGCTCTGCCGAACCCTCACAGAGTACGTTCAGAAATAAAATGCAGTGTGAGCTACACAATATTTAGAGTGATTATAGGATGGAAACGTAAAATATATATATGCTACCGGAGTGCATGCATTTTATATGAGGGCTGACAAATGAAAAAGTAGCAATTTAAATTGAGTGTCAAACGGGGGGGGGGGGGGAGGATCAACACTTAACTGCATGACACTCATGCCAGTTAGGGTGGGTGGGTGTACGAGGGGTCCGGCAGTTAAGTTTTACACTTAACTGCCTCAAATGTAGTAATAATGCGGCGTTAGAAACCATTTATGTAATTAGAAATGGCAAATAATTTATTAACTTATATGTACATCTGCAAGTGACAAAAGAAAATGGATAATACTGCATATGATAACTGGGTCCGAGTACGTGCCTCGAACCTCTCTCTTTCCCTAGGGCGGGCAAGAAATTTATTAAATTAATAAAATTTTTAAATGCTTGCACGCGTGATACATATAATTGTGATGTATAGATTATCAGAGACGTTATTAAAGACAGAGAGAGATAGAGGAACGCCGATGAGATAGAGAGGGAGGGAGATAGAGAAATAGAATAAGAGAGAAGAATGAAATTTATTTAGGAAGTTGCATGGGGTGCATTTGGTCTCCTTACATTTTCTTACACTTCTATTTTCAACGGCTCTCCTCTCTCTCTCTCTCTCTCTCTCTCTCTCTCTCTCTCTCTCTCCTCTCTCTCGTCTCTCTCTGCCTCTCACTCACTCTCTCTTTCTCTCCCTCTCGGATCCTCTCTTCTCTTTCTTTATTTTTTTTTCTCTCGTCTCTTCTCTCTTCTTTCTCTCTCTTTCTCTCTTCCTCTCTTTCTCTACATCTCTTCATCTCGTTCCTCCTCTCTCTCTCGTCTCTCTCTCGTCTCTCTCTCTCTCTCTCCTCTCTCTTCTCTCTCTCAGTCTTTGTCTTATCAGTGTATTACCCAATGGCTAAGCAGCTAAAATCACGTGACGTAAGTCAGACGATGCTAAGAAACAGAGAGAGAAGGAGAGAGGGAGAGTGAGAGAGTGGGAGAGTGAGAGTGAGAGAGAAAGATAGAGGGACGGAAACGGATAGTGCACACAGTATATTTTTTGCACACCGGTCTGCTATCAGCTATGCGTTTCCTTGCTTTACCTCCTCGAATCCTCTATCCTGATCTTCTTGGGTTTGCACCCTGTCATCTGTGGGAAAAGGTAAATGGTGGGCCCGGGCGCTTGCCAGCGCTATGATAAAAAGGCCTCTACTACCATTTTATACTATGTGATAGAGGGTGAGGGTGATATACTATTTACCAGGAAAATTTAGGCTATTTGGTACAATTTTCAGCGTTTAGGGTTCTAAAATACGTTGGTCACCAGTTGCAATTAATACAGCGTGTGCTTGGTTGGCCACTAGTTTGTTGCCTTCTGAAAGTTTATGATTTACTGACACTGATTCCCCATCGTCTCTTACTGGTCTCAATCTAGACGTGACATTTTCTTGTTGACAGGCAATTTGGGAGCCATAAAGTTTTAAAATAAGAACAATTTTGGGTGTCATATAAGCCTTTCCGGGGATGAATCTACCTGCTATCATTCAAAATACAATATATTTCAACTGAAACTCAATCACCACTTCAATTTTGCAGCTATTTATCTTGATCTCTAGCTACTCGATAAAAGGGAACATGTCTGAACACCCCATCTGAAGTCGGACCCGATAAATTTCTTCTCCCGATGGAATAATAAAATCCCCCTTTCAGATAGAAGACATTTTCTCCAAGTTGGCTACAGATGACGAGTATTCCAGGGCAGCCGTTATACAGGAAATCAGCGAGGACATTATCCGTAAGTCAGGAACCGACCGAATCAGGAAATACTGGTCCCTGATTGGCTGATAACCAGTCACGTGACCTAAATAACGAGTTCTGATTGGTTGTTTACTTGTTTCGGTCGGTTCCTGCCGTAAGTGCAATTTCAATAGCAGCGCTGGCAATTAGCGCCACAGGGCAAGAAACACAGTTAGGGTGAAAGTAACTAATTTTATGCGAGGACATTATCCGTAATTGCAGTAGGTGAAATTACTGCTTCATATTCTGTGTTTTTGTAATTCTTGATGGAGAACAGTCTTACATAACAGACTGTGTCTGAAGTACGTGATGCAGCAGTATAATTCATTCTTCTCATGAGTGTGTGTATTAGTGATCATGAATAATGATATATCCCCTTTTGTCATGAAATATGTATGACTGGGACCTGCCATAGTAATGATCAAATGAATTAAAGGTCCTATGATATGACGTAATTATATTCATTATTCCTATGGTCAAATATGCACACAGCGTATTGAGGTATTCTAAAGTAGCTATCTACATGATATCATTATTATATCATCATCTTTTCTCTCATAATTGTACCCCCCTCATTTCTTTCCCTCATCTTTCCTTGCTGTAATGATGCAAGGGAATATGGATAGTGAGAGGTGCTGTAATTTACAGGACCCCTCACTATTCCATGTTCAACCCCTCAATACCCTCTTATACTTGTAGGTCTTATTAAAGTAAAGGTTATTATTAAAGTAAAGGTTATACTACTATGTTCAACCCCTCAATACCCTCTTATACTTGTAGGTCTTATTATCTAGGTTATACTATCTCTATTTCTTGTCTCGTTCTCACTGTCCTCATGACGAGCTCGGTTACTCAGTGGAGTGACTATAAGCAATATTGTACTCCCTCATCTTTCCAATGATCTCTTATTCTATCGTTTCTCTCTCTCTCTCTCTCTCTCTCTCTCTCTCTCTCTCTCTCTCTCTCTCTCTCTCTCTCTCTCTCTCTCTTTCTCTCTCTCCCTCTCTCTCTCTCTCTCTCTCTCACAGCTCACTCTCCCTGATCCCTCTCTATTTTCTGTTTGTCTACACTACTCATCCCACTTTTTCCGACATATTTCAGATTTTCCTTTCTCCAATAGATATATTTACACTGTATGTAATATGTAACACTTCATTGAATCATCCATCTTACTCATTGTTTCATTTCAACAATCTGCAAAACAAAAAGTTATTTTTCGAGAAAGGGAAAAAATACTTGTCTTGTTCAGGTTGCCCCGGCATGTCACGTGATACATCCCGTGTTAGTTGATCCAAATGAAATAAGCTCTATATACCAACTATATAACCTACTATAGAACCTACTAGAGATCTCTAGTCTTTCGAAAGACCAGAGAAACTAATAAATTGTTATTAAGGCCACGTACGTCTATTAATAATGGTGTTATTAACACACATATGTCTCTCTCTCTAGGCCGTGGAAGGAGCGATCTTCAGAGTGTCAAAATTTTCTTAGGAACAATCCTCCGGCTGGCATATCAGTCACCATTTAACGACATAGCTACAGGGATGTCGGAATTACTCAAGAATTTAGAGGTAAGAGAGGGAGAATGATTTGAGTGTAACTATTATTCTGCTTGATATATAATGGTGAACTTTTAATGAGTTCTTTTTCCAGGATATAGGTCTACAGATTCCCCGAATTCGCTTCAAGAATGGACCTTCCCTCTATATTCCCCAGTCAGAGGTTCCCAAACTGAGTGATACCACATCGGAGGTAGGCCTTGAAAAAAGAGAGTGAGAGAGAGAGAGAGAGAGAGAGAGAGAGAGAGAGAGAGAGAGAGAGAGAGAGAGAGAGAGAGAGGAGCTGTAAATATTTATATGTTTTTAACATGAGTTTAAAGTTCTGCAATCATAACGAAATGTTACATAATGTTTTTCTCTCCCTTTTTCTCTTCATCTCACTCCCTCTTTCACTCTCTCCAACTCTCTCCCTCTTTCTCTCTCCATCTATCTCTTCTCTCCATCTATCCCTCCCTCTCATCCGCATTCTTTTCATCGCCCATCTCGGGCAGTCTTCCAGGTGACACATCCGCCAACCTTCTTCCATATTCCCATAAAGTGTTGAAACAAGAAATGTTATTCCACACGGTTATGTAACTTTATATTTACCCCGTCTTATCCCCCTTCCCCAATATATTACAACTGGTGGGTGGGTTTGTGTGTCTTTATTCAAGTCTGTATATATAGCTTATTTTAATCTTTAAATACAACTCTCGTTCAGGCGTACGAAATATTCAAGGACGCCTTCATGAACGATGCCAGAGTATCCCACATGGTACAAGTCATGGGATTCCATCCTAGTTACACAGTTGAGTGGGTCAGAGCCCACCACTATCTGCTGAGAGGCAATGGAGTCCTGCCTCGCCATATAAGGGCATACGTAGCAATCCTGGTGAGTTGTTATCTAGGTGTTTTCTAGTTCATTATAGGTGTTATCTAGTTCATAGGTGTTATCTAGGTGTTATCTAGGTGTTATCTTGATGTTATCTATTTGTTACCTAGTGAATGGACTGTGTTAAGGGTACGCTAACCAAAATTTTTTTTCGAGTGCAGGGAAATCTCTCACCGTAGGGTTGTAGGCCATACCAAGGAGACCTCAAATATGCAATTTTAGCCCTCAAGTCGAATTCATATTTTTGCTACAGCTGTTTAAAAAATGTCCTGTAAAAACGTTTTTGGCATCTTAAAAATACATTTGTAAAGATAGGATCATAAAAATTTGTGGATTTGAAGAGGACAAAGAGGAGAGTAGCCACAAAAAATTTTTTTGAAATCCGAGCTGATTTCCGGTCCTGAGATGGATTTCTTTTTTTCAACTTTAACGCCCTATTTGGCAAAGTTCCGAAAATATGTGAAAGCTGTAAATTGGTGAAAAGTTGCGTCTAACGATTATCTAAGTGGCCATAAATTTTGGGCGTGTCCTTATTTGAGATAAGCTGTACAGAGTTTTTTTTGTGAAAGCCGTCATTTCAGAAATAAATAAATTCCCTGTATCTCAAAAACGGCTGATCGTAGAGACCTGAGACTATGCTTAAACGATTCAGAAGGTCCGATTTTGGGGGGGTCTTCTGAGAGACATTTTGCTCCTACTTCAACCGTTTTTGCTGTAATTGCGAAAAACAAATTCTATGAAAAGGGCAAAAGCTAAACTCCAATATCCTGTAATTAGGGAATTTTGGCTAAGAAAGGACCGAAACTATGGAAAAATGTGTAACAAGCTAATTCCTTCACTATTTGGTCCATATGGGTCCCTATAATCACCAAAAACAAAATCACAAAAAATCCACAATGGCGAAGATGGGTTTTTGTTTTTCGCAATTACAGCAAAAACGGTTGAAGTAGGAGCAAAATGTCTCTCAGAAGACCCCCCCAAAATCGGACCTTCTGAATCTTTTAATCATAGTCTCAGGTCTCTACGATCAGCCGTTTTTGAGATACAGGGAATTTATTTATTTCTGAAATGACGGCTTTCACAAAAAAAACTCTGTACAGCTTATCTCAAATAAGGACACGCCCAAAATTTATGGCCATATAGAGAATCGTTAGACGCAACTTTTGACCAATTTACAGCTTTCACATATTTTCGGAACTTGGCCAAATATGGCGTTAAAGTAAAAAAAAAGAAATCCATCTCAGGACCGGAAATCAGCTCGGATTTCAAAAAAATTTTTTGTGGCTACTCTCCTCTTTGTCCTCTTCAAATCCACAAATTTTTATGATCCTATCTTTACAAATGTATTTTTAAGATGCCAAAAACTTATTTTCAGTTCATTTTTCAAGCAGCTGTAGCAAAAATATGAATTCGACTTGAGAGCTCAAATTGCATATTTGAGGTCTCCTTGGCATGGCCTACAACCCTACGGTGAGAGATTTCCCTGCACTCGAAAAAAATTTTTGGTTAGCGTACCTTTAAATAGTTCAACAAAATTTTGTGAGTTAGTTGTCCTCGACCACATTACTTCGGAAGGGGAAACTTCTTGAGAAGGCGACACTATGTCATTTCAAGTAAACCGTCTAACCATTATAATGGTTACCCGGTGAGGGTGATGGTTGAGAGCTTTGGGTGAGAGAGTCGGTTATGTAGCTATGCGTAGGCGCAAGAACCTTGTTGTTATCTATGAATCTAGTATGTATCTAGTATTAGGTCAGACGTTGTCAGACGTCATCGAAAAAGTTTCACGCCGTTAGAAAAACGTACCGGAACTTTCGGTACGGTGCCCCCCCCCCCCTTTCGCTCTCTTCCAAATCTCAGTTTTCTATTGAGCTTTCCAGTACACTTTGAATGTCGTGTGCGTCACATCAGTAGTAAGAAAAGCGTGCAAGAAGGGGTGCACCGTACTCAAACCAGAATGTTCGTTTGTTTGTTTTTAAGACGTCATCGGGAACCAGATTGTGTGTGTGTGTGTGTGTTCTCATTTCTGTAATTTCTGTTTCCATCATACTTCAAATGACAGCTATCTTTCCAAATGACAGCTATCTTTTTAAAATTACCTATCTTTTTCAAATGACCTATCTTTTTTCAGGCTTCCGCACGTCACAATTGTCTCTACACGGTAAGTTTGTATACACGAAATATGAGATAAGGCGGTGAGTGAAAGAGAGAAAAAGAGAGAGGGAGGGAGGGGGAGAGAGAGGGAGAAAAAACTAGGTTAAAATTCAACCCTTTTTTCTCTACTCTCTCTATTTCTCCCTTTTTCTTTACTTTTTTCGCCCCTTATTATATTCATTTTCTCTCTCCCTCCTTTTCTTATCCAGATAATTTTCTTTTCTCACGTCGTGTTTCTAGAAAATCCGTTGCATATCACGGGTACAAATTAACCTAAATTTGTGCAACATCGCCTGACCTTGCTGCAAAATTCGCTGCAAACAAATATCAAAGAGAGCCCATAATTTCAAAGACTGAACCACTCTAATGGCACTTCGTTCAGTCAATCACTATGGGCCTCAAAGGGTTAAAGGGTTTTAACTTCATCAGGTGAACTTGTTTGAGCGAGAATTCCTGTGTTTCGGTGGCAACCCGGACTGGCTGAACGGTGTAGATCGGGCTCCCCTGAAATACCAACGCCTCAACAAAGTCAACAATATTCTGTGTCACAAGGCATGGAGCCTTACACATACCGACATAGAGGTGGGTGTTAAATACACGTCTTGTGTACGTGATAAATACACTTCTTGTGTATGTGTGTTTACATGTGCGTGTGTTTGTACATCTACATCAGTTTGTCTGTTTGGATTTCTTCATTTCTTCATAACTGTATTTCAAGAATGTTTGTTTGTTAGTCCGTGTGCGTGGGAAATCCTAGCGAGACATTTGTGTGGAAAAGAGAGGATAAGATGATACTGTAATTCCTTCTGATCATCCTATTGTATAGAGGTTTTTACCAATTTGTCAGACATATTCTATTTACCATTTATCTGTTTACCTAGGAGAAGCAAATCCCGGATGAAACCTCAATCACATACTGAACGTGTGTCATAATAATAAGGAACACGTAATAAGGTCGTATATTTTCATGAGATGATCATAGCGGTCTGAAGATCAAAGTAAAGAGAGGTGGAATCTTCATATTTTTATGAGACACCTGGATAAATTCTTATGATGCCACGAGAGACTAGCTCTTAGCCTGTGTAGATGCACTAAGGAGAGAGAGGGACAGAGAGAGAGAGAGACAGAGAGGGGGACAGAGAGACAGGGACAGGGACAGAGAAAGAAAGTGACCAGGTGGCATTCTAGACCTCAGCGAGACACACTGGAAACACACACACAGAAAGATTCAATATAATATTAGCATTATCCGAAGGGACTCTAGGCTCCCTACTGAGTGTTCCCCTAACTATACACTTTGGGTTTCTTCTGAAGGCCTGATGCTTCATGCTACGTCCAGGAAGCCCGGACGTGACTAGATATATATATATATGTATATATGTGGCCTTTTAATGAGTTTATAAGATAAACAGTTTATCATAAACTACCCTTGTTGTTCCTGTATGTTCTTGTAAAGTTGTGCGAGTAGGGCTACCTGTAATAACACGCTGCTTCACGATTAGGAGAGGGACGAAAATTTAAAGAAAAATAGAGAGGACGAGGGAGAGAAAATGATTTAGGTCATGTAACTCAATAATCTCTTTTTCTCTCCGCGTCTTGCTCATCTTTGAACTCCATTTTTCGTTCTCTATTTGTCCACAAATATAATATTGCTTTTCTCTATTTCTTTTCTCTCTCCCTCTATCTCTCACCTTTCTCTATCTCTCGCACACCGTCCATTCCCAAATTTTGAGTGAAGGAAGAGGAATCTCAAATAATTATAGAAGTCTGCAGGAAATATTATATCATAGCAGGAGAGGGAGCGAATATATGGTTCAGAGAGACCGTGTGAGAGGGGTAGGTAAACACCAAAGAGGAGGTTCATGGCGCCCAGGCCCGAAATAGAAAGGTGAAGATAGGAAGCTCGCAATGTGTAGATCTTTACCATGACTGGTAGGAGTAACAATACTCTTGTCTCACAAAAGACTGCCCTCTCCGAACCGGGCGTGAAATTACTGAATACAGTCATCCGATGAAATACAATTTGTATTGAAACATGTGTAAACTGTTGAACTAAAACTTCCTTGTTTTACTTGTGAATACAGTCATCTAGTAATATGCCAACAATGTACTTACTGCTAAACTATAGTGTCAACAGATCATAATATATAGCATATATCAACCCAAGTAATACACAGTTCAAGTAACATCACTAAATAACTCCTTGCAAAACTATGGATGCAAGTAATAAAACCTTGTTGTTATGTTCCAACACTCTTTGTAAAAGGAGTGCACGGAAAGAGGTTCGAACTAGACAAATAAAACCCCATTTCTCAGGAGTTGTCAACTGGACCTGACAGGTGGACACGAACCGAACTGACCCACGCTATAACAATCATGTGTCATACCCATGCCTTGACGACATTTGTCTTGGGATGTGGTCTAAACTCCGAGATTGACAGTTGTGCGGGACATAGCTACGGGGTAAGTGGCGTTTTGGAAGGTAGCTGTGGTTTGGTGTCATCCCCCAATTATTATAGACACATCCAACTAACTGATTGTGGATTGTAATTCTCGTTTTTGGGTTGTTTGTACAATCGGACCCCGATTATACCGGGAAAACCCAACCATATATACATATTGGTTGGACAGCTCTTAATACTTTAAACTGTTTTAGAGCTCGGGCTACAACACACCTGTCCGGTCATACCCCGTAAGAAGTCTGTTTGTATAACACCAAACTGATTTTAACTGAGCAGTCCTCACTGTTTCACTGTTGAGTGGAGAACTTTTGATTTATATGTCGTATTTTTTTCCGAGCCGTCTTTAGATGCTTTAGATCACTTTCATTCCATCAATTTCATTCCCCGACCGGCCTCGATCGATTACTTTTCTTGCTCCTCTCTGCTCTCATTCTCGCTATGAATCATTAGCAGGCAATTGATACTATCCAATCTACTCAGACTATTGGAGTTGTATCTCTCGATTCTCCTCTCAGGGGGAGAGAGAGAGAGAAAAAAGGGGGGAGGAAAAAGGGGGAGGAGAGGGAATCGAATGGGGAAGGGAAGAGGGTGAGGAGAAGAGAAGAAGAGAGGGAAAATCCCTTCTATCTTCTTCTCTCTCTTGATCTGCTCTCTTCTGCTTCCTCTCTCTCTCTCTTCCCTTCCTCTCTCTCTCTCCCTTCTCTCTCTCCCTCTCTCTTTCTGATTGTCTTGTTCCCTATCGCTATAAATATCTCGCGATCCCGACTCACTCTGATCTGAGTCTCTCTACTACCCATCCATTCAATACATCGTCTTCACCACATAGGAGTGCTTTAAGAGCCGGTTCTACTTTGGTCCTTTTATCGTGGATTGGTCCAGCATTATCACAACAATATCATTGTAAATGGGCGTTTTTAATCAATCATTCTGTGCGTGTAAATTTCCCGACCAGTAATTTCCAATTTTCTAGTCTATCTCACTCTATCTCGGTATTCCATCTCATCCTTCTCCCACCACCCTCTAATCATATTCGCCAAGGTATCCACAAGTAGAAGGAGAGGAGGACAAGCTGGATTTCACCGACAAAGATGGTAGGTTGAAATAAACCCACTCTCTGTTTCCAGTTATTGGACCCATAGTAACTTGAAAATAAGTTTGTTGTTGGCTTTTTCATCAGTTGCGATAATCACCGACCTAGAAAAATAAAAAATAGTCTCATATTTCCTTATTTCCCATAAATTCCGTTAAAACTTTGGGGGGCCCAACCCCTGTTTTTGAATTTGTAGTACCTTAAGGCTAGGGGGGACCGGGTGAGGGGGGTAGGGGGTTTCATGGCCCCCGGGCCCCGAAATAGAAAAGGTTGAAAAAAAGGAAGCTCACAATGTGTAGTTTTACCATGACTGGAAGGATTTAACAATGCTTTTTTGTCTCACAAAAGACTGCCCTCTCCCGGAACCGGGCGGGGAAAATTAGGGAAAATTTTTAAAAGTCTTTTAGTAATATCCCAAAATGTATTTACTAAAAAAAAGGTTTTTTAAAAAGATCATTTTTGTTTATTGAACTTTTGTATTAGGGGGGGTTGATTGCTTATAAGCATATAAACCCCAAACAATAAACAGTTCAAGAAACATCACAAATAACCCCGCCAAACTATGGGGGAGCAAAAATGAAACCTTTTGTTATGTTCCAAACACTCCTTTACTTTTGTAAAAGGAGTGCAGGGAAAAAAGGGGGTTAAAAACTAGAAAAATTTAAAACCCCCTTTTTCTCAGGGTTGTCAACGGGACCCTGACAGGGGGGGCCCCCAAAACCCGGGGAAATGCCCCCCACGGATAAAAAATCATTTTTTCTTTAACCCATGCCTTGACGACTTTTTTGTCGGGGGTTTTTGTGGGCCCTAAATCCGGGGATTGAATTTGTGGGGGAAATTTTTGTTTACGGGGAAGGGGGGTTGGGGCGTTTTAAAAGGTGGGGTTTTGGTGCACCCCCCCAAATTTTTAAAGACACACCCAAACCCAAAATGTTTGTGGTTTTGAAATTTCCCCTTTTTTGGGTGTTTTTTACATCGGACCCCCTTTAATTATACCGGGAAAACCCAACCAATTTTAATTTGGGTTTGGGGAAAGATTTTAAATTCTTTTAAATTTTTTTTTAGGGGGGGGAAAAAACCCCACCGTCCGGTAAACCCCCGAAAAGAAGTTTTTTGGATAACACCAAACTGATTTTAAAACCGGGCAGTCCTCACTTTTTTCCTTTTGAGTGGGGGAACTTTTGTTTAAGGGCTTATTTTTTCCGACCCCTTTTCTTAGGTTTTTAAAAAAAATTTCTTCCATCAATTTCTTTTCCCCGGCCCGGCCCCGATCGATTACTTTTTGTTAAACCCTGCTCTCTTTGAGTATGAATAAAGGGGCCAAGGGAACACCCAAATTTCGACCCGACTTTTGGGGGGGTGAATTTTCCTCAAAGCCCCCTTCTTAGAAAGGGGAAAAAGGAAAGAGAGAAAGAGAGGAGGGGAAAAAAAGAGGGAGATAAAAGGGAGGGGAGAGAGGAGAGCAGTGGGGAAGAATAGTTTAAAAGGAGAGAAGAAAATAGAAAAGAATCCAAGATATTTTATTATCTTATTTCTACTCTATATTTTTATCGTCTCTTCTCCATTAAAATATATATTTTTAAATCTATTTTTTTGTTTGTCTTGTTTTTTCGCAAAAAATATCTCGCGATCCCGACTCACTCTGATCTGAGTCTCTCTACTACCCATCCATTCAATATATCGTCTTCACCACACTAGAGTGCTTCTAAGAGCCGATGGTACTACTTTTTTGGGCCCTTTAAAATTGTGTGTTTGGGTCCACCCAAAAAATTCCCCAACAATATCATTGTTAAGGGGGTTTTTTTAATTTAAATCATTCGTGCGGGGAAAAACTTCCGATCCGGGGAAACCCCCCCAAAACCCCAACCAACCCCCCTTATATCTTTAAAATAAAAACCTCTAATTTTTTAATATCGCCCAAAAAGGGAAAAACCACAAGTAGAAAGGAAAAAGGGAGGGAGGGAAAAAAAACATGCTGGGATAACCAGACAAAGGGTGGTTTAAGGTTGAAAAAAAACCCCTCTCTTTTTTTCCCCCATTTAAATGGCCCCAAAAGAAAACTTGAAAAAACTTTTGGGGTTTGGGGGGTTTGGGCCCTTTTTCATCCGGGTTGGGCGAAAAAAAGCCCCCCCCCCCGGGACCTAGAAAAATAAGAAAATGTAAAAATTTTTTTTTTTACCCCCAAATAAAATCCTTTACTTTTTTGTCAAACCCACTGTAGTTTTGTAGTTACCCTTTCACCAAAAGGTTCTAAACAACCCTTTTGGGAGAGGGTTTTATAGAAAAGAAGGAGGAAAGGAGAGGAGCAAGGGAGAGAGAGGGGAAAAGATGGGAGGGGGGGGAGAAAACAAAAAAAAGAGAAAAAAAAGGGGAAGAGATCTTAAATAGAGAAAAGGGGAAACCCCCCGGGGAGAGGAGGGGGGAAAAGTTAGAAGGGGGGAAAAAAGACGACAAAAACCCGGGAACAAAATTTGGACTTAAAATTCTCTCTCCTTTTTCCCCAAAAATTTTGGAATCTCACAATTTAAAAAATTCTTCCTCCTCCCTTTCTCCCCTTTTTTCCTCTATCTTCTTTTCCCCCAATGATTTTGGTTCCCCTAAAAGATAAGGTCGTTTGCCTCACCAGCCCCTTTCGTTCTCTCTCTCCCCCTCCATCTTTCGTTCTCTCTATCTCCCCCTCTCTCTCGCTCCTCATTGAGTGAGGCAATCATGGACCTCTATAAGGGTATTGAAACACATTCGTTCATCACACACCGCGCGACACAATAACTACCTTTGTCGACAAACAATCAAACATCGGAGAACTGTGGTGAGTACACTACACTTGATCTACCGAACCCTCACAGAGCCTCACAGAGAGACTTGTTTTGTTCAAAGCCTTTTTATTTTATCGTCGCGGGGCGCGGGGAAGGAGGGTCGAACAAGGCAAACAGAGACGGTGTGAGCCACACAATAACACATCTACATGTACATTGTTGATAAAAGGGTGGTAGTTAAAATGTCGACCGTTACCGGTCCATTCAAGTGCATGCAATATATTATGTGGACTGTGTGTGAATTACACACTGTGTGCTAATAAACCTAACGTGTGTGTATGTGACTATTGGCCACTCTGCGAAGGAAAGCGTGTATATAAAAACTGATTAGCGTTACTGTTGATATATAGGACATACAGGCTAATATATATAGGATAAGACATACAGGCTGACACGCCTACAAAATGTGTTTGAACCACCCGTTTTCTTTGTTTGAAATGATAGCGGGGGGGGGACCGGTAATTGTTAAAAATTCTCTCTTTTAGTAATTTAAGTTATTCCAAATAACACAAATTCACCCCTAATTCCCCATGGGTAGGGAAATACGATTAACCTGATTTTATTAGGTTATCTTTTTCAAATTTTTCCATTAAACTCCTCCAACCCTCAAGTCCAAAACAGTTTTGGCCCAAATATAACAAAATTTAAAATTCGAAAACCTTTTTTGTAAAGTATTGTGTAAATTTTTGTGGTTTCCAATGAGAAAAGGGATGCAAATCTGTTAAAAAAAAAAATTCCACAAACTGGTTTTTGAAAAAAATTTTTTTTTTTTTTTCGGGGGGGAATTTTAAAAAGCAAAGAGGGGGGGAAATCAAATTATGTCTTTTGATAAGGGTTGGGTTCATTTTTGGAAAAGTGGAAAAAAACTTTTGGGGAAAGTGCGGTTTTTGGGGGTATCAAATTCCCAAAAAAATTTTTTTTGCAGAAAAAACTGAGAGTGTAAAACCCAAAAACACGGTAAAGGGATTTTAAGGTAATAAAAGGTTTTGAAGTTTGAAACTAAATGTTTTAAACACCGTTTTTTTTGTTGAAATACCTTTAAAAATTACAAATTTCCACATGTCCCCCCCCCCTGATAGCGGGAGTACCGGTAGCTTGTGTCACACCTTAGCCTTAGATAATAATGTGCATGTGTCATATATCACACCCACTAATTCCCTATAGTAGGAGACAATACAGAGAGGAACCCTGATTGCCTCCTCCATCTCTCAGGTAGTCCCTTGCTATTCGACGACATCTACACTAAACTACTCAACCATGGCGATGGATCTGAAACAGTGGCCCAGGAGACTATAAACCAACAGATATTCGATAGCCTTATTGTAAGTATCTGTTATAGTGGGTCCCATGATGGCCATCACTGCTGTTAAACAAATTTATAATTTTGAATCTTGTTTTTATTTATTTTTATTTATTTTTTTATTTTGATTCTTGGTATCTTCCTCTTCTGCCGAAGCCTCACAGAAATAAAATGTTGTGTGAGCTACTACACAAGATCTGATCTTGATATATTCTTCCTGTGACACCGACACATGTACATTTCACCGCTACTTCGCTCGCACTTTTTATAAATTTCATAGGAAATGTCTTTTTCTGGGAGGTATATTTGTTTTGTTCAAACACGTACGTCCTACATTACAGGCTACATTAACAAGGAAAACTGTATTTAGTGCTCTGGCCACCAAGAACCGGATATCACTCTAAACTTGGTATCCTTGCCATTTCCCCAACCTTTTTGGCCCTATAATGGCCAAAGGAAATAGTATTGAACTAATGGTACTGTTCTGGGTCACGTACATTACCATGATCAGCCTAAAAAGTGGGACACGAAGACATCTTACCAACTTGTAGGCCCCAAAGCAGATTGGCCCTATAATTTGCTAAGGAGACTCAGAATACCGTTAAATTAATGGCAAACAGTGAAAGCTGTTACCTTAAATTAATGGCACTGTTCTGGGCCGTATGGATCGTTCCGAAAGTGGGGCCATAGCCTTTTGAGATGAAACTCTCTTTCTGTCTCTGTCCTACTTTTAAAAAAAAAAATTTTTGGGGGCAAAAATTTTCGCGGATTCCAAATGGGTTTTTTGAAATTTCCCGCGTCCAGAAATAAATTTTTCCCCATTCCGGTGCGGGAACCCCCGGGGGCCCCAAAGAATTTTCAGGAACCCAAAATTTTTTCGCGCAAAAACTTTTTTAAGTTTTAGGCCTGGGAAAACGAAAAACCAAAAGAAATTGGCACAATTTTTTAAAAAAGGGGAAAAAACCCGGGGGAACCCAAACCCGGGAAAGACCGGGGGAAGGGGGGGGAAAAACAAAACCCCTTCTTTTTCCCTCTCTATCTTTTCCCACTTTTTCCCTCATTCCTTCTTTTTCTATCTCTTTTTTCTCTCCCTCTCTCCCCTTCTTTTTTTTTTTAAAATTCTTTTATTTCAGGATTTCTAAAATGTTTTTTTTCATGGTTTTTTTTTCCAAAAAATTTTTTAAAAACCACCCCTCCCCCTTTAAAAAAATTTTTGCCCGCTGTAGGAAAAAAATTTTAAATGGATTTATGAAAATATCAAACATGTGTATAATAATTTCTTTTGGGTACTATTATATGGACCACAAATAATATTAAATTTACTCTTATCTTAGCACATAAAGTGGGAATGCGTATATAACCGAATACAGTCAAACCCCGATTTACCGGAACCCGATTTACCCGGCCCCCTTTACGGGAAAAAAAAACTTTCCCCCAGCATCCCTGATCCCAGTAAATCGGGGTCCCCACGTTATTTATTCGAAAAAAACATGAAATTTTGAGTTTAGGAGGAAGAACAATGGATGAGGTAACTCTTTAAACAAAAGTCATTTTGGGGCCAGTCTAAATAATGAAAAATTTTTTTTAAAAAAGTTTTTAAAAAAAAGCCTTTCCCGGGGCCGGGGCCCCCCCCCCCCAAAAAAGGGGGGGGGGGGGGGGGGTTCCCCCCCCCCGGGGGGAAAAAAAAAAACCCCCCCCCCGGGGGCCCCGGGGGGGTTTTTTTTTTCTTCCCCTCTCTTTCTCTCTCTCTTTTTCTTTTTCCTCTTCCCTTCTTTCCCCTTCCCCCTCTTCTTTTTTTTTACCCCCTTTAAACATTTTTTTTCGTCCCCTTTCGGGAAATTTTCACTGCAAAGTTTAATTCGTTTTTTTAAACAATAAAATAGTGTTCTCTAGATACCCCACCACTCACCAGACCCTCTCCCCTCGGTTTGGTAACGAAGTTACCCCCCCCCTTGCCAGGTGTGAGGTGTTTCGTTTACCAACCCCCCCCGGCCCCCCCCCCAAACCAAAAAACAAAAAACAATTATCCTCTTTTCAGACGTTCAGTCAAGAGGAGCACCAAAGGAAAAACCTCGTAGAAACGGGGTTGGCTCTTATAAAACCAACCCCAAAAGCAAAATTTTTACGGGGGAAAGGGCCCAAAAGGAAAGGGTTGGCTTATGAAAGTATGGGGGGTTTTTTTAAACATGTGTTAAAACTTTTAACCCCCCCGGCGGCAAGCGCGGAGGTACTCCCCAGATCTTTGGGGGGGGAAGGATCCAAAGGGATGGGGGGTTTTGGTTAGCAGATCTGTGTCATCTCAAGTCATCCTCCAGACACAGCACAAACAAACTAGTACAAGATCCAACTGAGAATCTGGATTATTAAAACATGATGTATTTTCCAGAAAATATACAAACCGTTAACGTGTCCTTTCCCTTCCGCTCTAGAATTATATAACACACACACAGAACTACGTTCCCACTAAAAACCCCCTTCTTCTATCCCCGGGTATTCCTTTGGTTCTTTCTGCATGCGGGGGGAGGGGGCGGGGGACCACTCAAAAACCCAAAAGAGGGACGGGCGCCCGGAAAGGGTCTCGGAGACTTGGCCAAAAATCATCTCTCTCTCTCTCTCTCCCTTTTTTAAAAAAACCCCCCCCAAAAAAACCCCTCTCTCTCTCCTCTCCCCTCTCTTCTCTCTCTCTCTCTTCTCTCCTCTCCCCCCTTTTTTTAACTCTATCTCACTCTCCCCTTTTTCTCTTTTCTCTCTCTCTCTCTCTTTTTTCCTCTTCGCTCTCCTCTTTTTCCCTCCCCCCTTCCCCCCCACCCCAAAACAAAACCCCGTTGCCAGCTGAGCGATACTGCAGCAGCAGCGGCAGCACAGGGCTATCTAGTGTAAATGTTGTAATGTACGTAGCGCGCGATGACACCAGCTTGGCCACTTCGCTCGCATTTTCACTCACTGTCGAGAAGAGTGCACGCGATGTCTCGCCACACACAACATCATGTCTCGCCAAAAACACCTCAATTATAAATGAACAATTTTCGTACTCAGACAGTATAAACAATATGACATTTTGTTATATTTTGGCACCCGTTTCCTGGAAAGATGTGAATTGTGATATTACTACAAGCTCCCTGTTCAATGTTATATACTATTCTCTTTCCCGGTGGTTGTACTGTGTAACGGATATTATGTGTACATCTCCCCGCTACCTCGCACACCCCTTCCTCTCCCCACACATACACACACCCCCTTCCTCTCCCCGCACATACACACACGTACCCCACAACGTGGGTGCCACATAATATGTGGTATATCCTGTAGTCGTCGTGGGGACTACTGCACACGTGTAGTATTAGGTCTCCCTCTCTCAAGTGTAATATGATACCCAGAGCCCCATTAGATCCAATTAAAGTGGGACACGCTGATCTTAACGAAGCAAATCAGACGGAAGTCTCATTCTCGACGAATAGTGCAAAAAACGTGTTACTTTTTATATTTTCACTCACTAAAATCCACTTTCTCAGGAGATAGATTGGGATGATATGGGGAATAATTGTTGTCGGAATTTCGATGATCACCTTGTTGGAATTCTAAATCAAAAGTTCAACGTTATTCAACGTTTAACTTACAGAACGTGAGTATTACAATCTAGTGAAATTCTGTGTACTAGCTTTACATCTACGGAGCACCATCACGTAGTGAGCCACAGAAGCTGTTCTACAGAATGTTACTGTTCCATCATTCTACAATGTTTGAACCACACAGTGTTCTAGTAAAATGTAGAATTCTGTCCACCCCCCTGTGTGTTACAATGACCGGGACACTCACCTTCCTTTGTTGTTTGCTCTTTTGCTATCACGGTCTACTGATTTCTTATATTTTATTATGGGAGACTTTTGGAAAACGGCGCCAAAATGTGCACACTTGCAGATTGTTATGTGGGGTATTTTGGTCCCAAAAGTGTAATCAAATAGCCCTTAAAATATTAAAATGGGGTTGGATATAAGAATATTAATGATCAGTGGGTGGAACCTTTTTTGGGGAAAAAAACCCCCCCGGGGGAAAAAAAAAAAAAAAAAAAAAAACCCCCCCCCCCCCCCCCTTTTTCCCCCTTCCCCCTTTCTCTCTTCTCTACCCTCCCTTTTTTTCCCTTTTTTCTTTCCTTTTTTTTTCCCCCCCTAGAGACCACATAGCCCGGGTAATGGGTTCAGGGTTTCTATTCTCCACCTGTATACAACCTACACAAAACTAACTAATCTAAATGTCTGTGTATTTATATCCTAAATCCTAATCCCCCTCCTTCTACACAGGATGGGCGACAAGAAAGATGTTGAAAACAAAATGAGAGTGGTTTGGTTTTTTAGTCCACAGCTGTGCGGTTCTATATGCAGTTGACTATAGTGGTAAGGTAATATAGATATGTTGATTTAAGGTTGTACAGGAAACTACATGATCATTTTTGACATAGGTTGTACAGGTAATCCCAGAAATGTTGACAAAGGGTTTTGACAGGTAACTAATTGAACTCCTTCAGTTTCACATCATCGATCTGTCAAGGCAATACTGATATGTTTATCGCTTGATATATACTTGAGAGTAGAGAAGACTTTAGGAGTTAGGACCTTCTCGAATGACTCTTTTTAGCTGGAGGGTTTAGTAAGGATGGGTTCGTGCAGATACTACGTAGGAAGTCACTGTTTCTCTCATGGAGTTATAGTAGGAGACACTAGCGTGGTACGTGCAAAAAAATGCGCGCCACATACCTAAAATAACAGGTGTGTGGCACGCATTTTTTTGCACGTACCACGCTAGTGTCTCCTACTATTAGAGACGCTTTTATTACAGATTTAATTTGTCGGCATATAATTCGTAATATTTGAATAATATGTAGCGAATCAATATTTAGCGAAGTCACATAACTTGATTCCTCTCTATTTTTCCTCTTGGGAACTGGGTTTTAAAATACCCCTCGGCCCTCTTCAACTAACACTCTACTGCTCCATGACTAAAAAGTATTCTCTCACAGCCCCCCCCCCCCATGACTAACAACTATTCTCTCTGATCAGGCCCTACTCCCGGAAGGTTTCCGGAACTACATTTTCCATGCAACCTGCAGTCCTGAGCTCCTTCGGGCAGATTTCTTTAACAACTGGAACATAAAACGTGGCTTCACCTACTCAGAGAAGGTAACTCACCGCCGCCCCCCTACACCCCTGACTCACCCTCCTGTTCGAGATCTTTCTTCACTTTATGTTACACTTTTCTTTCCCCCTATTAATTCTAGGCAGAGCCTATATCTACCGCAGATGCTAGTGAGAGAAGAATATATATACTTGAAGTAGATGGTAGAGAGGCGTAGAGACTAGAGAGTTAGGTGTGCCTTGGGTATTTCTCTTGAAACCATGCCGTTGGTTTGTTTAGTGTTTACAGCCACAAATCTCGTTAAAAAATGACCCTTTCCGATAAGAAAAGGAAGAAAAGGAAGAAATTTGAACCCTAATTTTAACACTCGGAAACCCATGTTCCATCCATGTATGACCGGCACCATGCATGGTGTCGCCATGGTAACAAACTTGTCAACCCCGGTATAGGTCACACCCATTATGACACCCATCATTACTTTCAGGTTCACTTCTGTTTGATTATCATGGAGGCCCGATTCCAGGCGGAGTACTGCTTTGCCCTTCGTTCCATCAACTGATGAGACTTCTCCAATCTTCTCCAAAATACATATGTGGAAAAAGGAAGAGTTGAGGGTTGCTACTACTGCTGCACAGAGCTCTGTTGTTGATACTATACATGTATCTTGGTAGTGTGTGAGATATATTCCTACCAGATATGACACACATTGTATCACATGATGCTCATTCACACATACACAATATGATGCATCCCAGTGTATTAAAAAAGTGACACAAAATTGAAACAGGCTCCGTTTAATTGTCTACAGCTAAAATCCTTCTACAAAATATATATTCCTATCCTTGATGTGCCGCCTGTTAGAGTAAGAGTGGCGCACCGTGTTTTCTCACAAAACTGAAAACTTAGTGGATGAACGGGGAGTACCATCAGGACCATTGCTACGGTATCGAAAATTTCTAATTCTGTCTCGTTCATTAGTTACCGTTCCGATGGTCCTGATGGTACTCCACGTTCATCCACTAAGTTTTGTGAGAAAACACGGCACGCCACTCTTACTTTAAGTCAGATTGCTTGTGTGTATGATATGTGATAGTTTGTGGTAACGAGACACTTTCTGTTATAGAAAAAAAGAAGTGAGAAAATACCCTCTGTTTTTAGTGGGGTCGATTTTTATTGTTTTTTGTTTGTTCAAAGATAGCTTCTCCTCTGTATCGTGTGCTGTCTGGCGGTGCTCAGATCGGGTCGTGACTCCGCCAGACAGGTACAACATCCTTGTTTTGGGGGACATCTCAGTTAGGGTTGAGGGTATGTGCAGTATTGTGCATACACTCTCACTTGACAAGAAGAGTTCCATCATTTTACCAAACGTTCTTAGCAATTTGATGTAATTTGGCCACAGTTTTCTGGTTCCACAGGTGATCTCAATACAAAACCAAGCTACCTGCCAGGCGGCGTCAGACACCATTTTTACATTCAGGTCGATGGTCGTGTCTGCGCCGCCACAGTTATACTGCAAGGTGGTCGTATTGAGATTTAAACTGCGGGCAATATCAGAAATGTCGTCAAGTAATACATTGTACAAGACTTGGATGATACTTTTTGAGAATATATCGGGGGAACTATTTCCCATATAAATCTCACTCCCAAATCGCATCATACAGAGGTAGAAGCTAGTTTATTACAAATAAAATCGTGCTTAATAAGTCTTTCTATAATTAACGTACTACACTTCTACTTAACCCCCCGGGTCTTGTTAATTTCCCAGCTGTGTGAAAACGATTGTGTGAAGTGTTATAACATGTTTTGACATGTTCTAACATGTCCCAAAACACCAATTCTCTCCTACTAAAGCTGCATGCCCATCTCATCCCGTTTTTGCATACGATATATATATTTACTGGGTGTTAACGATCGTATGATGACATTATGTATTGCTGAGATGTACATTGTACATTGATGTACATTCAGCAAAACATACACATGTATGTCGTCATGGGACAGGGAGAGAGAGGTTTGACAGACAACCAAAATCAGCAAAAATAGAGACGCGTTTTTTAGTTTGATGATTTTTTTGAGAGAGAGAAACTGGAAGATTTTACTTGACGAATTTTCCTTAATTTACCAAACAGTTTTTAGTAGAAGAGAGATCTTATAAATTACTTGATTTTCTAAGGATCAACAGGAGAGAGTACAACGAATTCTCTCCTGTTTACTACAGCAGAGCAGCGTGTAAATGGGGTTTCATTGTAACACTGATTTTGAAGGGGTTTTAGTATACAGCACTTATAATTGTGGTGACGTCAGTACACGCGTGGTGACGTCATTTTCTGTAAAAAACAATATTCTGCGACTTTAAAATGACAATTCCGTTGGATTTTACACAGTATATCCTAACATTAATTGTAACATGTCTGATTGATTTTACCAGACTCACGTGATGAGAGATTGTGTGTACGTGCTTTTTCCAGGGTACTTCTTTGATCATATTATGAGACTCGTACACAATTACACGTTTCGAGTTTTCCTTAATAAAACTTCTTGAAAACACAATAATCGATTATTTCACGTTTTCTAAAACATCAGACTGCCTTCCCCATAAACAATGTTGGTCAAATTTGCTTCAAAAATGATACCAAAGTTAGATTGTATTTGGTACTTTGTTAGTTAGTTGGTTGGTAATAGTTGTGTAATCAACACTTCCTAATCCTCGATTTACCGGACTTCGAGGACCGAGGTCCATGGTATATCGAGGTGCTTACAGTACTTACGGCCTCCCTTGCAAGTTGCACCTCCGGAGATCTCCTATAGAGACGTCCCCGGAAGATCTCTGGAGATTCAAGGGAGGCCGCACCGTTATATACTACTGCACTAGAGCGCTATTGGAATGTACAGTTGAAAAAAAGCATTAAAATGGGGAAGGCAGCCTTACAAATTGGTCTGAAACATAATCGGTCTGAATTCTTAGAAAAACTAAAGTACACGGATTACGGGGGCCCGGATGAGACGCCCGTACCAGTACTGGCCAGGGGGAAATATAATTGAAACTGTTGGACAAGGTTGGCTCATGATATATGAGCCTTATCTCAGTCTGTGAACCACAGATAACAGTGGGATAACAATATCTGTGTGTGATAACTCTAACAATTTGATGTATACGTGGTACCCTCCACATACCCCTTGGTCCCCGGCCTACTCAACTGTTTTTGTCTCCTGGAGAGTGGGCAAAGTGTCTTGGATATCTGAGCTCCTAACACAGTCAATAACAAGATAGCCAGTGCTATACTCAAAACACTAAATAGTTTGATTTCTAGCCGGGTGAAGGGTCTACCAGGTAGGGTTCTACCGTCTAGCTCTGTTGTAGGGTGGAGGTCTGTATAATCGGCCGAGTTGCACAGGTCTTCTTCACACCACGTCACCTGCAAGGGGATCAGACAGAGGGTTTTGTGTCATTCAGTCACCTAAGGGTAGATAGGTAACCTTTTCAGTTTTGAATCACACATGCAAGAAATGCCACTGGGCTGTAGGGGACACGTTCATATCCTGAGGCAGCACGATTCCAAATCACAATATCTACTGGACTCCATGCATTCTCGAGGTCATACCGCTTTCGATACAAACCAAATTGAGAAGAAATTGCACTTGGTCACAATGTGACTGGTTGGGATCACATGCACCTGAGGTCACTCGACCAAACACAATGCGGCTCCTGTCCTCAGAGAGACTGTCTTGTTCGGTCCGGATTGGTACCGAAGTGGGGTAGCGGTAACGCATTGCGTTGAGCAGAGACTTTGTAACGGGTTTATCGACTAATGGGAGGGAGTGTGCTTGTAAGCACTGTTATCAACTCATGACTCAGATGGATCTTGTTAGACGAGGGTGTATGTGGTGAAGGGGTGGAGACAAGAGGGGGTATGTTGAGTGGGCCCGCCTTTTTCCCCGGTTTTTTCCCGAAGGGGGGAGGGCCCCCTTTTGGCTACAAGCTTTTAACATTATAACCCCTAAAAAAAGAGGGGGGGGGTAACCGGGTTTTAAACTCTTTAAAAAGTGGGGTTTGTTAGGGGGGGGGTTTAAGGGGGGAAAAGAGGGGGGTTTTGGGGAAAGGGGGGGAAAGAAAGAGGGGGTGTTTAAGGGGGGAAAAAAAGGGGGTATTTGGGTAAGGGGTGGAAAAAAAAAAGGGGGGGGGGGAAAAGGGGTGGGGGGGGGGGTTTTTGAAAAAAAAGGGGGGAAAGGGGGAGGGAAGGGGGGGGAAAAAGGGGGGGGTTTTTTTAAGGGGGGGGTAAAAAAGGGGGGGGGGGGAAAAAAAGAGGGGGGGTGGTGGGGAAAAGGGGGGGGGGGTTTAGAATGGGGGGGGGGGGGGGGAAAGGGGTAAAGAAAAAAGGGGGGGGGTTTTTTTATAAGGGGGGAAAAGGGGGGGGTGTTGAGAAGGGGTTTTGGGAAAAGGGGGGGTTTTTGGGGGTTTTTTAAAGGGGTGGAAAAGGGGGGGGGTATTGGGGGAAAAGGGGGGGAAAGGGGGGGGGGGTGTTGAGTAAGGGGGGGGGAAAAAAGGGGGTATTTGGGGGAAGGGGTGGAAAAGAGGGGGATTTGAGAAGGGGTGGAGAAAAGGGGGGGGGTGGGGTAAGGGGTGGGAAAGAGGGGGGGGGTTGGTAAGGGGTGGGAAAGGGGGGGGTTTTTAAAGGGGTGGAAAGGGGGGGGGGGGGGGGGGGGGTGTTGGGGGGGGGGGGGGGGGGGGGGGGGGGGGGGGGGGGGGGGGGGTGGGTGGGGGGGGGGGGGGGTGGGGGGGGGGGGGGGGGGGGGGGGAGGGGGGGTGGGGGGGGTTTTGGGGGGGGGGGGGGGGGGGGGGTTTGGGGGGTGGGGGGGGGGTGTGGGGGGGGGTGGGGAGGGGGGGGTGGGGGGGGGGGGGGGGGGTTTGGGGGGGGGTGGGGGGGGGGGGGGGGGGAAAAAAAAAGGGGGGGGGAGGGGGGGGAGGGGGGGGGGGGGTTTTGGGGGGGTGGGGGGGGGTGTTGGGGGGGGTGGGGGGGGGTTTTTTTTGGGGGGTGGGGGGGGGGGGGTGGGGTGGGGGGGGGGGGGGGGTGGGGGGGGGGTTTTGGGGGGGGGGGGGGGTTTGGTGGGGTTTGGGGGGGGGGGGGGGGGGGGGGGGTTTGGGGGGGGGGGGGGGGGGTTTTGGTGTGGGGTGGGGGGGGGGTGTTTGGGGGTGGGGGGGGGGGTTTTTGGTGGGGTGGAGGGGAAAGGGGGGGGGTGGGGGGGGGGTAGGGGGGGGTGGGGGGGGTTAGTTGAAAGGGGGGGGAAAGGGGGGATTAAGGGGTGTGGGGGGTTGGTGGGGGTGGAGAAGGGGGGGGGGGTTTGGGGGTTGGGGTGGGGGGGGGGTGGGTGGGGTAAGGGGGGGGGGTGGGTTGGGGTGGGGGGGGAGATGGGGGGTTTTTGGTAAGGGGGAAAAAAGGGGTTGGGGGCCCCTTGGGGGGGAAAGGGGGGGGTTTAAAGGGGAAAAGGGGGGAGAGGACTGGGGTTGAGGGGAGGGGGGGGGAGTGGGTTAAGGGGGGGGAGGGGGGGGGGAAAAAGGGTGGGTGGGGGAGAGGGGGGGAAGAAAAAGGGGGGGGAGGTGTGGTGAGGGGGGGAGGGGTACTCAAGAGTCCCCATGATTGGCTGGGAAAACCAAACTTTCGCCCCCCCCCACCACCCACCCACTCTTCTCGGGTTTGGGCCCAAGAAAACAAGGGGTGGGGTAGGGTTTGTGATTGGGAGGGATACTGAACTGAGTTGTTGAGGGGTGGTGATAGGGAGGGTAGTTTTGTGACTGGGAAGTGGGATGGAGACTACTAGAGTAGTATGTAGTACTATAGTCCCAGGCCATTTATAGTCTCATACTAGTGGCCTGGGAGGGAGACTAGTGGCCTGGGAGGGAGACTAGTGGCCTGGGAGGGAGACTAGTGACCTGGGAGGGAGTATAGTGGCCTGGGAGGGAGACTAGTGTCCTGGGAGGGAGACTAGTCACTAGTGGCCTGGGAGGGAGACTAGTGGCCTGGGAGGGAGACTAGTGACCTGGGAGGGAGACTAGTGACCTGGGAGGGAGACTAGTGGTCTGGGAGGGAGACGAGTGGTCTGGGAGGGAGACGAGTGGTCTGGGAGGGAGACGAGTGGTCTGGGAGGGAGACTAGTGACCTGGGAGGGAGACTAGTGACCTGGGAGGGAGACTAGTGACCTGGGAGGGAGACGAGTGGTCTGGGAGCGAGACTAGTGACCTGGGAGGGAGACTAGTGACCTGGGAGGGAGACTAGTGACCTGGGAGGGAGACTAGTGACCTGGGAGGGAGACTAGTGACCTGGGAGGGAGACTAGTGACCTGGGAGGGAGACGAGTGGTCTGGGAGGGAGACTAGTGACCTGGGAGGGAGACTAGTGACCTGGGAGGGAGACTAGTGACCTGGGAGGGAGACGAGTGGTCTGGGAGGGAGACTAGTGACCTGGGAGGGAGACTAGTGACCTGGGAGGGAGACTAGTGACCTGGGAGGGAGACTAGTGACCTGGGAGGGAGACTAGTGACCTGGGAGGGAGACTAGTGACCTGGGAGGGAGACGAGTGGTCTGGGAGGGAGACTAGTGACCTGGGAGGGAGACTAGTGACCTGGGAGGGAGACTAGTGACCTGGGAGGGAGACTAGTGGCCTTGGAGAGAGACTCAGGCCGGCCGGCCTTGGGAAAGTCGCATCAAGGTCATAATTAATATCAGGACTAGTGTATTGTGTGAGTGGAAACCTCCCAATCCCATCGGCCATCCGTGCCAGCCACCAACCTTAGGGACCAACTTACAAAATGTACCCGGGATTCACCTGTATGGCGGCGCCCATACCCCAATTTGATGGGTCGCGGCGCCAGACAGGGAATAAGGATTCACCTGATTGTAAATTTCTGGTTTGGTAGCTTCCAATCCAATCATGCCAGTCTCATGATAGACCATGAAACACTCGTAACAGGACAGTCCTTGGACAATGGTGTGTAGAAGAGGGAAAATGAGCCATCGTAACATGTTCCTTTTAGTAAATTATAGTGTTAAATGAAGTATGAACGTTTGTAGACTGGCGCGTTATGAAGTTGGCTGTTCCCAGCGCGAGCTGGGGACAGCCAACTGGAGTTTAATCGCCCGGCAGGGCGATTAAACTGGTTTAAATCCCGACTCCGATCCCGAGGCGCCAGCCGAGGGTGAGGGGGAGGTGATTTAAACCTATAACGCGATAGGCTAACAAACGTTCATATTTTATGAAACCCGATAGTAATTACACACAAATAAGAGACACAACACAAGGTGAAACACACTAGAACTGCTGGCAAATAGTCAACAGACACTCTGAAAATGTGTGTAGACTTAGTGTCTACTGTTCCTAACATGTTTGAGAAAGAGAGAGAAAGATTAGGGGCAATACACACTGTCAGAGGTAATGAACAGTAAAAGAGACAATGAGAGAGAGAAATGAATGGAATGTGATTCTTTTCACTCCTTATGAGAGAGATAACAGTGAAACGTGTTGCAGACATGTTTCCCCTTTCTTTTGTTGACAGAACTGTGTGTTTACACACATTTTCAATACTTAGAATTTTACACGCATGTTATTCAAATGAAGAGAAACGCGTGAAAAAGGACACTGGCCTGATAAATCGCGAGCAGGGTGTTAAATCCCCCAGCTAGCAGTTATCATGAGCGCGCAAAATCTTCAAACGACTGATAAATCAACCATCGGGTTTCATATCTGAATGTTAAATCTTCTCACAGAACTATCTGGCGGCACCGAACCGTTCTGAGCAGTGAGCCTGTCTGGCGGCACCGAACCGTTCTGAGCGCACTCATTTGAAAATCTAAACGGGGTTTGGCGTGGCCAGACAGTATGGTCGGGGGAATACCGTATACTTTTCTAAACTCTCTACGCATACTCATAGCAAGGTTCTGCCCTACCGAGTCTAAAGCCAGGAGCATACTGCATGTCAGTTGTTCCAAACTTTTTTGTTGTTGCAAATCAAAACACAGAGATTTCCAAATGGGAACATGTCAAAGTAAAATGTTTATTTCAACTCTTCTTTTCTCAAACAATACGAACAATTACACATTTTGCTCATCAAAATAGTCAGGTCATATGATGTTAGATTTTCGGCATAATTGTTATAAAGCTAATTCCACTTCTAGGAGGTCCTATTGGGTCCCTAGAACCACCAAAAAAAATGGTCGCGGTTTGTCGGATGAAGAAGTTGGGTTTCCGGGCCGCGCCCTTTCACCTGTATTTTCAGGCTGTAGCCAAAAACATAAATCTTCTTAGAATAGGAGTAGAGAAAAATCCAGGGGCACTAAAGTGATCAGCGTCCTCGCATTAGTGGGGGTAGGTGCCGGAATTAAGTCTCTATCTCATCTGGTTAATTAGATAATTGGATAATTAGGTTTGCGCATAACCGTTTTTTGGCTATACGGCTATAGCCACTTAGGAATGGTTTAGAGACTTTTCACTGGTGCCATTTTGTTCAGAACGAAATTTTAATCTAAGAGTTGTGGAAAAATTTAGGGCCTATCTCTTACCGTTTTGGCGTTATGTGCGGTAAACGAATGCCAATTAACTCAATTTTTGGCTTTTTCGACTAATTTGGCATTCGTTTACCGCACATAAAGCCAAAACGGTAAGAGATAGGCCCTAAATTTTTCCACAACTCTTAGATTAAAATTTCGTTCTGAACAAAATGGCACCAGTGAAAAGTCTTTAAACCATTCCTAAGTGGCTATAGCCGTATAGCCAAAAAACGGTTATGCGGCAAACCTAATTATCCAATTATCTAATTAACCAGACGAGATAGAGACATAATTCCGGCACCTACCCCCACTAATGCGAGGACGCTGATCACTTTAGTGCCCCTGGATTTTTCTCTACTCCTATTCTAAGAAGATTTATGTTTTTGGCTACAGCCTGAAAATACAGGTGAAAGGGCGCGGCCCGGAAACCCAACTTCTTCATCCGACAAACCGCGACCATTTTTTTTGGTGGTTCTAGGGACCCAATAGGACCTCCTAGAAGTGGAATTAGCTTTATAACAATTATGCCGAAAATCACCATGAAATTGACATCATATGCCCTGACTAAAAATACAAACACGCAGAGAGAGAGAGCTAGCTGTTTGTCGGCGACAGACCCCGATTTGACAGTGCGCTCAAATCTGTTCCGCGGCTCCAGACAGAGAGTGAGGGGAGAGAGTTATAAATTTAGATAAAACAGCCCTAGCAACATTTACATACGGAGCTAGAAAAAAAGAGAAAGTAGTACCAGATGGTGTAACAAGGACAACAATACGGTGTGTGCCCCGACCTTGTATAACTATTACTAGACACTAACGTAGGCATTGTCCTCCCTCTCATTATCTCTCTCTCTCTCTCTCTCACTTTCTTTTTCTCTTGCACACCATCTCTTTTTTCTGAACTTTATTTCTCTCCCATTGTTCGAGAGTCTGTACAAAACAGGCGGACTCTGCCAAGAGTGGGCATGGTAAACACTAAACAGAGAAGTTAATGTCTATCAATTAACATAATTAAACCTAATAAATAACCGTATGCATCTATTTTTTAGACCTGAGTCTATCTACCCTCCTGCTAGTTATAATAGTGGTGAGACCAAAATAAGAAAATGAAGACATCTATAAATAAGTGATGACCAAAGCTTTCTCAAGAATGACTATTTTCTCAGGTCCATACTTCCGTGAGACACTTTTGATAAGCTGATGATCTCTATAACTAAGAGAGAGAGAGAGAGAGGGAGAGAGAGAGAGAGAGAGAGAGAGAGAGAGAGAGAGAGAGAGAGAGAGAGAGAGAGAGAGAGAGAGAGAGAGAGAGAGAAAGAGAGAAAGAGAGAGAAAGGGGGGGGGGGAGAGAAATAGAGAGTAAGACGGAAAGAAATAGAAAGATATTAATTAGCGATGACAGACATTGAATGATTCTTTACACCACACACAATCAATGACAATACACATTGATAATTTGAGTGTATTTTTGACCGGATGTACAAACCAGAAAGATCATATCATAGAGAGAAAGTAAAAAAAGAGGGAGATTGATAACGAAAAGCAAATGAAAAGAAGAGAGAGAGTCGACTGTCGAGAGAGGGAGAGAGAGATGAGAGAGAGAGAGAGAGAAGCAGACAGAGCGAGAGAGAGAGAGCGAGAGACAGACAGAGAAAGTAATTAATCCTAATCAAACACCAGCAACGGGTTGCACTTGGTAATAACATCTCTTTATTAGTGTTGTTGCAGAGTGCTACTAGCTGCTACCTTCCCACCACTACAGTTTCATAACAGAGCCCCCGAGAGAGAAGGTGGCAAAACTCTGTTACAACTGTTACAAATACGAATTATCGTGGACAGAGGCTTGAATGACAAGGAAAAAAAAGAAATTAAAAAACGAAACAGAAAAAAGAGATTTTGGAAGAAAACAGGAGGGAGAGCGAAGATATTTTGGAAAAAAAACAGGAGGGAGAGATTGAAGTTGGTCTGAAGTGTACTTTTAGAACATATTTTGCTCGACCAGAAGCTGTAAATTAAAAGTTAAATTCCTTTTCGGTAAGCTCTGGCACCTAGAAGTAGAAATTGTATACTTAAAAAAGTTGAAATGATTTTTACTTTTTCAGAATTTTGTCTGAAAGCTGAACTTCGAAATAGGGGGTCTTCCGATATACAGCCGGACCCCGATTTACCAGAACTATTATTTACAAACCCTTTCCCCGAGCATCCCGCATACCGGTAAATCGGGGCCCGACTGGTCCGACTGTATTGTCAGTACACTTGATTTTGGGGTACTTTCCGCACTGAAAAGCACTGCAAATCTGCTGTTTGGTTTGGCGCCTGGCTCAAGTGCAAATCTGCTGTTGTTGACTAAAGAACTACCACAGACAATTTAGTATTCGCACTCCCAGTGGTAGTTCTTTAGTAAAAAACAGCAGATTCGGAGTATTTTTCAGTGGGTCAGTGAGGAAAGTACCCCAAAATCAAGTACAGTCGGACCCCGATTTACCGGGATGCTCGGGGGAAAGGATTTTGCCCGGTAAATCGGGGTGCCCGGTATATCGGGGTCAAATCCCATTAATTTCCTATATCGGGGGAAATTTATCCTCCCGGTAAATCGGGGTTCCGGTAAATCGGGGCCCGGTAAATCGGGGTCCGACTGTATGTTCTAACGGGGTTCTAACAATATTTATCGGAATACCTCTTTTTGTCTCGAACAACCAGACAAAATGCTCATAAAACAGAGTAAGGAGTAAAACTAAAATAAGTCAGCCTTCTAGCCTGAGCGTGACCAGTGAGCATCATAATATTCGAAACTTTCCATCCAATTTCAAATATATAATATGGTTCATATTATTTGAAATTGAATATGGCAATAACTAATGTGGAAGACACATTAGTTTTACTAATATGCGTATAATATGTAGTGGTATGAATAACTCTCAAAAAATATGGCTCATAAAACTCTATTATAAGTTTCTATTTTCAATAGGAGGTTGCTTCAACTTGCACTATTAATGACGATAAAAAAATTAGCAGCTGCAACTTTGCTCAAAATATATAAGTGCACTCTCTCTCCCTCTCTCCTTCTATACTGTAGTACTCGGAGAAGCACTAAACTCGGAGTGCTTGTGCCGTATAAGTAATGTATGACAGTTGTAATAGCTCTGATATAATGGGCGTTAAATCGTCGCTTCATCTCTCTCACTCCATCCCTCTCTCACACACACGTTCTCTCTTTCCCTCAATACAACCTCCTCCCCTCTCCTTATGAACAAGCCCCTCTCCTTATGAACAAGCCAGCAGTTACAAATTGGGCATCAAACCGTGAACTCTAAAACTCTAATTACAAAATGAGGCAGCAAAATAAAATTATCTGGCGTGCAGTGGTATCACAAATCTCCTTCACGCCATTTTCTGCTCAAAAAGAAAAAATCAAAATGCTCAACTCCTCCTTTCACGGTTTATTTTCATTTCAACAGACAACAAACAAGATAAACATGGGTCCATAACGCCCGGGCCCGTACCTTCTCCCTCGGATCACAACTCCGCAACAGATAAACAACTCAAAGTCACATAATACTGATATATTCCCCTCAGTACAGCTTGATGGTGTGGGTTATCTTGACCCGACACATTGGACACTCCCGGAGTTGGGGGGCACAGTTATCGCACACCCGATGTCCACACAGGAAGGCCATGTTTTTGGGGTTCTCCAGACAAATCCCGCACGTCTGTTCCTCCCCTACTGTGCTTTCTAGTGTTTCTGTCCCGGTCGCTGCCCCGGGCTCGCCCCCTTCTGATGTCGATACTTTACCTAAGGAGGGAGATTTGGGTTTGAAGGACTGAGGGAGAGGAATGAAATAGGGAGAGAGATATGGCTGGTATGGGGTGTGTTTTTCAACTAAATATTTTGGAATAGTATCACATACACATGCATTAATGAGCACGTACGAAAGGAAAATAAAACCATGCTCTACTTGCTTGCTCTGTGTGCTGAAAGAGAAAGAGAGAGAGAGAAAGAGAGAGAGAGAGAGAGAGAAAGAGAGAGAGTGAGAGAGAGAGAGAGAGAGAGAGAGAGAGAGAGAGAGATAGAAAGTAGAAAGAAGGGAAGTGAAAGAGAGGATAAGAAGAACAAGAAATTAGAGCAGAGGGAGATCCGACAGAGAGGTAGCAGAGCTAACAAGTGTAGTGCAACTGTATTGAAGTTAGGAGAGAGACACTCTGCTCACCACCACTCACACACTCACACACACACACACTCACACACACACACACACACACACACACACACTGAAAGAGGGCATTAAAGAAGATAGAGAATTATGAAAAACCGCCGCTGTCGTGAGTTTTAAAGGACAGAGATTGGATATAGTAGACTCACCCCGCAGATCTCAATCCCGTTTTATTTCACTTATGTCACACACCTGCACACGCCGCAATTGAGTGACGAGAAGAGAAGGAAAAAGAGGTGGGAGACTCCTAACTTCAATACAGCTAATGCTACTTAAAATCAGCCATGTAATTATCAGCAGAGAATTAATTATTTAATTAGCACTCGATTATCTTCCTTCACTTACTTTTCTTGAGGCCCGTTTTCTTGGATATCACGCTTTTACACGCTATACACTTTTTCATTTTCCTTGCACACGCTGAGGTAGGAAGGTGTTAGTTGGAGAGGGGTGTCGAAAGGTGTCACAGCTTGTTCTGAGCTGCACAGAAATCCAAAACGAGAGACATATCTCTATTTTATCTCCCAAACTACTCGCTACTAACACTCGCGCACTTTTTACTCCCGCGCGCCCCCTCAATTTAGTAGACCCCGTCTCTACCCTGGTAATTTCAGAGGTGATCTGGGCGTGTTCTGTCTCTCACTCTCTCCCTCTCTTTCTCTAACCTGAACATGAAACTTTGTGTCCACATGGTTGAAAAACAACCTCCGCATTGTCATTTGAACATACCATACATACCTGAGGGGAGGTAGTATGGATAACAAAATACACAATGATACAAAGGGGTTCTAAACAGAGAAACATCCTAAACAGACAGATATTCTAAACAGGGAAATATCCTAAACAGACAAATATACCATGTTTTCTGAGTGAGAAATATGTTTCCATATTTATAAATACCTGCGGATCATTATGGATAATTTTCCTAGTTTCCACAATTTGTTGACACTCCAGACACTTCTTGACACGTGACCCACAGCTGCTGCACATGATTGTATGTCCACAGGGTCCGAACTCAAGGTTAGCTTTTGTGTCCTCGCACAACTGACAGAGGGCATCAACACGGGACGGACCAGCTTCTGATTCTTCAACTCTGTGGGAGCAGAGGGTGTTATACATATATTGGTAAACGTGGGGGCTCTGAGGGGTGAGAGGGTGTGGTTATGAGGGTGTTTTACATAAAATGAGTGTTACAAAGAGATCTATGTATTGGAGTTCCTGCATTGGACCCAATTCTTTCTTCCATGGAACAAGATAACTGGCTCCGATATTATATTGCACTATTGGACCGCTCTCTTGTTTGCACTTCAAAAACAATAGCTTTGTTCGATAAGAGAGAGATAAGATAAAGAGGCCTTTGATGCAAACACCACACAGCTGTTGCAAATGCCCATTATGAACAACGCACTTGTCTCACAAAAGACAATAACCCTCTCCGAACCGGACTGTGACATTATACAACATCACACAAGATTTTCATTATATCTCCATTGGCCCTTACCTTTCCCGGTGTTTGCTACTGTACTCCTGGAGTATTGTCCTCAACCTCGGATCGGCACACAGGTCAAGTGGTGTTTTGTCCCTGTTGTTCGCTATGATGAGGGAGGCACCTGCCTCGGCCAGGAAACATGCAATGGGTTCCCCCGTATTACTGTCCGTACTTTCCATGCCGAGGTGAGTTCGAATCTGAAGGAGGGGGGAGGGGGTTATGATAAGTTGTGACTTGTTGGATCATGTTTAAATCATGATAATCATGATACGTCTGGGGACGGTTGGGGAGGGGGTAGGTACTGTGTCAATTACGATAAAATTGGATCAAGTGAAACTACAAAAAATAACACTACAAAATAACTAACCCTAAGCATAGTTTCAGAGGCGCTATGATCAGTACTGACACTTTGTCGAACCAGTGCCAGATGTAGTGCCGTGTCTCCCTCCTCGTCTCTTGCATCAACCTGTGTGTGTTATACTTGGTTAGATATTGAACTGTAAACTATAAAGTGAGTGAATAACATTAGCATGAGATAGCACGCTTTGAAGATATTATTGGCTTAGTTTGGGCATACGGACAGTTGATTGGAACATGATATCATTCATTTTCTTCCCTATTTAATTCTTGCTCAGATCTCTTTATTCTGAATAATCAATTAATCTCTCCTTGACCCGAGATCTGCCCGTGTGTGTGTGAGATTCCCCTATATAACCGTTGTACGGAGGGCGTGTGTGTGTGTTGATCACCAGAAGGAGATATCAAATTACATTCTTACAATGTGTCTATAGGAATGTGCTTGAGAAGTTGTTGAGAAATGGATTGTAAGGGGTTTCGGTAGTCAGTGAAACATCAGGGTTCTCAGAGGTCCCTGTTCAATTCCGGTCAAACCCAGTATTTTCGATTTTTCCCATTTAATTCTTGCTACAATCTCTTATCTGAAAATCAAAAATCTTCCTTGACCCGAGATACGCCTTGAGTAGATTCCCTATATAACCGTTGTCGAGGCGTGGTGTGTGTCTGTACCATAGGAATGAATCAAATATCTCTATTACATGGTGTTAGCACTAAGCATGTGCTTGATTATGTGAGAATGCCGTACAGGGTTCGGTAGTCAGGGTAAGCATCGAGCGCGTTCTCTGGACACTATGGTTCGGACTCCCGTCGAAAACGTATTTTATAAACGTATTCTTCCCATTTAATTGCATCAGATCCTTTTATCTGAATATCAATTATCTTACTTGACCTTAAGATCTGCCTTGTGGTGGTCCCTTTAACCGTGTACGGAGGCGTGTAGTGCTGTTATCACCGAATAGATAATCAAGTTCTTCCTGCATCAATTTAGAAACTTAAACCTTTTTAAACCATAAGCATATAGAAATAAACTCTCCTATCAGCTAGTAGAAAACATGCAAGAAATTACCTGTCATACTTGAATGGTGTACGACGAACTAAACTGTCTAAAGTGTTGAAAAATGCTAAAATTCGTAAACTAGTTGTAAAACTCGTAACGAGTTTCTAGAATTTCCATTTACTAAAAACTTCCAAAATTTCCATTGTCCATAAATTTCTAAAAATTTCTAAAAATTTCCAAAAAATTCTAAAATTTCCAAAAATTTCCAAAAATTTCTAAAAATTTCTAAAAATTTCCAAAATAAAATTTCCATTTGCCAAAAAAGTGGGTATCAATGGAAATTTTTAGGGTTGAACCCCCCCCTACACTCTCCTAACTCAGGCCTAGTTAGGATATGACATAAGATATGACACTTCAGTTAATTTACGTGTTGATAGATCTGACATATACTATTACAATCTCTATTTCACCTTACTACTCAAGACGCAAAATTGTTTTATAACTGAGGGATTGAGCCAACTTTTCTAGATAGCAGTTCCTTTCTAAATCAATAACGTGACGTCACGATGTATGATACTACCTACGTAGGTTGCATGGTTATGTATATTGTAGAGTCTCTAGTTGTAGTGACAGATCTGTATGTCTCATCCTGTAAGCAGTAGACCCCCTCTCTATCTGCAGTACTACCCCCTCTTTCTTTCTGTAGTACCCCCTGGCCCTCTCTTTCTGTACTGCCTCTTTCTCAAAATTCGATTACTTGTGAAGGTCTTTGAGTGAAGAAAAACACATTGCGTCATCTCAAGCAAGCAATAAATGGTTGAGACAATCTCATGGACAAGTCTATTACACAAAACAGCCTATCTTTCGCTCCTCCTCTCTCTTTTTCTCCCTCTCTTTCCCTCCTTCTCTCTCCCCCTTCATACCTCACAGTTGTGTTCCACTAACAGTTCCACGATTGCAGTATGTCCCTGACTAACCGCCAGGATTAGCGGAGTTTGTAATCGACCATTTCGTATGTTGATATCACAATTTCCCTGCAAAAAAGGACGGGGATACAAGCGTTTTCAAAAAACATGCTACTCAATAACAGCTCGATGCTCATTGGTTAACTTGGCTAAGTTGACCAATGAGCATTGAGCTGTTATTGGTGTCTGGATCACTAAGCTTAGTGACAGACCCTAAATTGAAAAATAAAAGGGAATTAGAGAATGGGTGAATTTAGAATGGTACCTCTCGAATCATGATTTCGGCGACTGTTTTGTGGTTGTTTAATGCAGCAAGATGGAGAGCAGAGAACCCATCGTCTTTCTTTATATCCACCAACCCTTCCTGTCGTACCAGCAAATCTACCGCTCTGAGAGAGAGAGAGGGGTGTGGTTAGTAGGGACATAGTGACGAATCTAGTCAGTGGAGACACATTGGTGATTGGTTAAGACACCTTGGAGACACATTTAAGACACATTTAAGACACATTGGAGACACATTTAAGACACATTTAAGACACCTTGGGACTTGGCGAGGTGCCAATTGGTTTGTTGCGACAGTTGATGTGCAGTGAGACAAGTAAGTGAGAGTTAGAGAGAGTTAGAGATAGATAGATAGAGAGAGAGAGAGAGAGAGAGAGAGAGAGAGAGAGAGAGAGAGAGAGAGAGAGAGAGAGAGAGAGATAGAGTGTGTGTGTGTGTGTCATACTACAACACCCGCCGCTAAACTGTCTCAATGTGTCCCGTCTCTCTCAACGTGTCCATTCCTTCTCCTGTTTTCAACGACTCCCTTCCACTCACGTTAAATACTCTCTCACGACATGTATTTTACCTCTCTCTCTCTCTCTCTCTCTCTCTCTCTCTCTCTCTCTCTCTCTCTCTCTCTCTCTCTCTCTCTCTCTCTCTCTCTCTCTCTCTCTCTCTCTCTCTCTCTCTCTCTCTCTCTCTCTGTACATGTCTGCTTTACTTGTGACCAGCACGCACATCTCCCTCTTACAGCAGCACATACACAATTACATTCAATTAGTCCCTAGTACACGACTTTGGTAAAATAGGGAGAGTTAAAAGTAGTACGTACAAGAGAGAAAACTAGGCCGGTAAAAAGCTGGCCTACAGGCGAATGAAAATATGTATCTAAAACCTACAAATGCAGCAGTATTTAAAAAGAAGCGTATACTTCATCTAGCTAATAGCCGTACTGACAAGAAAATCGTACATTTTTCTGAAGAACAAATTTAAAAAAATCGATTGCTTTCGGATACGAGACCAGACATTATCCTGCCATCTCTTCCAGTTTCTCTCGGGCTTTCCAGTATACTTTGAATGTCGTCAAATCAGCACACAAGAGGGGAACCCCCCACAAGAGGGGGTACTCCGGTACTCAACCAAACAAGTGACAAAACTCAAAGAACAAAGCTAAGATTCATTCTAACAAAGCGAGTTGAATAATTTGTTTTTAATCGTATCTGCACCTAAACTTTAGTCTCTTATGATCAGACAAATGAAAACAAGTGGTTTTACCAGACAATTGTTTCGATCCAGATGGATCTCATCAGTGGAATCACTGATGAGATCCATCTGGATCGAAACAATTGTCTGGTAAAACCACTTGTTTTCATTTGTTTTCTGCTCTCGGTCCTGGATCGATTGAGCTCTCTCGTGTGAATCGACTACTCACATTGAAGTCTCTTATGATCAGTTTGATTGATGTTTTTGCCTGATGCAAGGCACACATCACCACAGTGCAGATGAAATAAATACAAAACGCTGCACTCAAGGCATACAGGGTATAGAGAAGCTTCCAGGGAACTATTTTCCCATCCGGCACCACCACCACAGTGGTCCCTTCCATCCCAGTACACTTTATCAGCGGGCTAAGGGACCGGTTGGTGCAGGTAGTGGTGTAACTCTCACCCCCTGGACACCTCATTACAACTGCCATATCTCTAGGTAGGAGAGTTAGGTTGGTAACCGGAGATCCGTAGCATTTGTTTATCTTAGTAGTCGGGCAGTGCATGAGGGAGCTTGGTTGAGGGATAAAGACAATGTGCCTCATCTGGGCGTCTCGCTGCTCATCGGGACAGGGTGGTATTTGAGCGTAAAACAATGCCCCGTCAGACCCGTTCATCAAGACAGAAGCGAACTCGTTAGTCATCTCAAGGAAGAACATCTGAGTGGTGGAGTTCAGAGTGCACGTTGCCATGGTTACCGTGGTTTCGTTGGCCCACCGCGGCTGATGGCCAATGGTTGAGGTGATACAAAGGTCGGAGTTCTTAAGCCTCACTCTAACAGACAGACTCCCCTCGATGGTGGGCACTCCTGGTCCAACAACTTCAAACACCCAAGCTTCATAGACAAAAGCACACGGGGACCATTGTAACACTCCATTTTTAACTTTCAAGCAGCGCCACTTATTCCAATTTGAGGATTGATGAAGGAGTAGATTCGTGTCTGTACTAAGCCTCACTAGATCTTCTACCTTAAGACTTGTAGAAGGTAGGAGCATCATGACACAACCGGACGAAGCACTCAGATACTCATCGGAATGTCTTTTGCCCCGGGCTTCACTCACCAAGGAACACTCACCACTGGTCACGGACCATATCACGTGGAAACAGTTATCAATGTCCAGGAGGCAGATATCCCCGCATTGGACAATGTTGCTGGTAGTCAACTTTAAGATGCTGGTGTAGGAGTGGTAGGTGTGGCGGTGGAAGCAGCTAAGGTAGGGAGGTGTTACCCACGGCTGGAGCAGGGATCTCGGGTGATCTGGTTGAGTCATGGCGGGGCTGAGAAACAGTACGACTACTACCAGATGGATCATTCTTATGTCTTAGATAGTTGTAGTTTGTTATGTTCTAACCCTCCTTTACATTTGCACGGAAAGAGGGCCGAGCGACGAGCAAGCCAAGTTTTAATATGTATGTATATGGGGGGGGGGGGTCCAGCCTTAAAAAAGCTAAGCCATCGGCCAAAATCAGGGTACCATTAGCCTATTTAGCCTATTTAGCCTATTTAGCTTTTTTAGCCTTTTTTTAGCTTTTATTAGCCTTTTTTTAAGCTTTTTATAGGCTAAAAAAGCTAAAAAAAAAAAGCTAAAATTGAGTTCGTAGTGAATTCATATATGTAGGTTCGAATCCCGCTGACGCCAAATTTTTTAAACTTTTATTATAACGTTTTATAACGTTTTTTGAACTTTTTTAAAACTTTTTAAAACTATTTTTATCAAATTAAAATAATATTTTTATCGAAAAAATCTTTCCAGAAAATGGCAGTAGGGGTAGATACAGAAATTGCTATGTATGGACATAAACGGTTGAGTATGGTAAAACAAGGTGCAGGAAATGAACAAATACAGTCAATAGGCGTCCGGAAAGATGAAAATTTAATGGAAAAGTGTCAAGATGAATGCTGAAAAAAGATAAAAAGTAGGGCTAAAAAAGCTAAAAAAAGCCAACATAAAAAAGCCATCGACCAAAATCAGGGTACCTTTAGCTTTTTTTAGGGCTGGACCCCCCCCCCCCCTATATTATATTATTGGGCAAAGTAAAGACTAAACGATGCAATGTTAAAATATAGGATCGGTGAAACAGCGTACTTTGAAACTCAAGCGATTGGAGCAAGCAAGTTGAAAGTGGTTTCTCTTCTAAGAAAATAATATATTATGTTGTCTTGAGTGCGTTCTTTTCTCTCTCTTGTTTTGTTTCTCTCCCTCTCTCATTCTTTTTTTCTCTATTTCGAAAGCTTTCTTTCTTTCTTTCAAACAATAAAAGTTGTGAAATAAATCGCGGTAGTAAAACTTTGCTCATTCTCTCCCAATATATTTTTCACTCTCTCCCTGCTCTCGGAACCCTTTTGTAGCAGGTTGTCTTCTTTTAGAGTTATTTTGATCTTATAATATTATGCGACTAGCCCGCCCGCTCCTTATTATGTTCTAACCCTCCTCGCGAAGAGGGGGTCGAGCTAGGCAGCCCTCTCCCTCTTCGTCATTGGACAAAGGGGTATAATATAACATTGCAGCGGACCAATGATGGGGGCTTTAAATTTAAATTCAACTCGCTTGATCTATTCTTTTTTTGAAAAAGAAAATATATCAAGGTAGAGCAACATGGTTTTAAAATTAAATTCAACTCGATTGTAAGCATGTATGAAGTAAGAGGGTGCGGTGTGGGGTTTGTGGTCTATACGATCTGCTATAACAGTAGTTGTTGTTTTGATGGCTTACAGCAGCTGTGTGTAGCTGTTCTACCACCACCACAATTACAAACAACATGTATCACAAATAACAAAAGTGAAAAGAATAGAAAGAATGATACAATTACTTGTATTTATTAGATACGATGAAAAATGTTGATGTTTTTAATAAAATATCAACATTTCAAAACTAACATGATGATGTTGACACCTACCCAGCATTTCCCTTGAGGGCCCCATGGTGGAGTGCGTTAAATCCACGATCGTTTGGTATGGTCAGGTCCGCCCCGGCATCAATCAGCAACTGTACAATCTCGTTCCTGTCCTTTGCTATTGCATCATGGAGCGGGGTATCTCCATACGCGTCCTGTAGGAATGGGCGATTTGAGGGAACTAAGGGAGGGGGGAAGGAGCAACAATATAGGCCTATGGGATAAACAAAGGGAATTTAAAAGATAGTTAATGATCTCCAGATAACCCCAGATAATAAACAACTCAATCATGATGATTATATTATCTTCAGTACCTTCAGATTAAGATCCGTTCCACCAGCTATAAGGCACGCTACCATCTCCTTGTGTCCCTTATTGGCTGCAACGTGTAACGGAGTACAACCATTACCGTTATTGGCGTTAATATTAGCACCATGTTGGATCAGGAGCTGGGCGGAGTCTGGCTTGTTACCAAATGCAGTGTAGTGGAGTGCTGTGTCACCATCGTCATCCTGTTGAGATGTTTTGGAACTCAGTAAGTTGAGATATGACGTGTGTATGATAATGTCAAGTTCTAGTGAGACTCACAGTGAACAGTAATAATTCTATTGGTGCCATTGTAATTGAAACAGCAAAATTGTAAACAAAACAACACAAATAATAGTATGTACTGTACACTAAATAATAGTACTGTAACACTATCTACCTTGAGTTCTAGGTTAGCACCTCCTTCCAAGAGGGCCTGAACGGTTGGGGCGTATCCCTGGTGACTCGCTACCTGGAGGGCAGTCTTCCCCTGAACCTTTCTGTCCACTAGGTGTGGGTGAGTGGCCAGGATAGCCCTGACTCTCTCATCCTTCCCCTGAGCTGCCTCCTGGACGAATGTGTTCTGACTCGGCTCTTCCTCTCCCACACCATCAAGGACCATGGGTGGAATCCGCTGGAGCAGGTCATTTAGCATTTGGTCATCAGCACCTGAAATATGAATAATGATGATATTTTTGGTATTTTTTAGTTTTCCCTCCCAAAGATAATTGAAGAGCTTACTAAGTTTTATAAATTAAATCCAAGATAATTACCTAAATGATTCCCTATGGCAGGTTCGTCGTTAGCGGGCTCGTTATTGGGTCTCTCCATTAGCTCCCTCAAAATAGGAACTTGGTCTGGGGAGAAGGATGATACTGTATAGTCGTTAGTGAGGTACACACGATTTAATCTTTCCTTAGTTATTGTAAGAATCTCTCTTTTGCTCTCCTTGGTAATGTAATAATCTTTCTTTTACTCTCTTTAGTAAATGGCAACAATCTCCCTTTTTGCTGTGGTGGTGTTGCCCAGCTTACTACCCAGCTGAAACCTATCCTACTATATCAAAAGGGCGTGGTGTTACTCACTAGTGTTAGCGTTGTTTGAAGCCTCCCTTTCAGTGGACTGGAGGGGCTGAACACATCGGGGATTGTACGTCCACACTTTGTTATTGACAGATATACGCAGATCCATGTCTTGGTACACACGGATCACTCGTCCGACCTGGAGGGTATAGATGTAGAATTCTCTAATTCTCTGATAATTCCCTAATAATTCTCTAATTCTCTAATAATTCTCTAATTCTCTTATTTTCTTTCTCTAACATCTTCCTCCTTCTTCTCACCCAGCCCCATTATTGGGGGGGGGGGGGGTGCAGCCCCAAAAAAATTCAAACTTTTTCCGAAACCCAGGGTATGGTTGGTTTTTTTTGGTCGTTTTTGGTCGTTTTTGGTTGAAATTTCTTTGATTTTTTTTGGTCGTTTTTTATTTTTTTTGGTTGTTTTTGATTTTTTTTGATCGTTTTTGATTTTTTTTGATCGTTTTTGATTTTTTTTGAATTTTTTTGATCGTTTTTGAATTTTTTTGATCGTTTTTTATTTTTTTTGATTGTTTAATGTTGAACAAAAAAGTTCAAAAAAAATCAAAAACGATCAAATAAAATAAAAAACGATCAAAAAAATTCAAAAAAAATCAAAAACGATAAAAAAAAATCAAAAAAGATCAAAAAAATAAAAAAAGATCAAAAAAAATTAAAAAAAAATCAAAAAAGATCAAAAAAAAATCAAAAAAAAATCAAAAACGACCAAAAAAATCAACACTTTTGAAAATCCAGGGTATGGTTGGTTTTTTTTTGGGCTGCACCCCCCCCCCCCCCATTATTACCTTTCCAAGAGTGTGCTCCATTTCATCTGTCCACTCTCCATGCCCCACCTGTAGTCTCTTCACCGCTTCCACATCCTCTATTACCTTAACCAACTGACTAGCATGGAACTTCTCAATTCTCTTCAACGCCGCTGGGTGAAATGTCCACCGCTGTTTGCTTTCCTCAAAACTAACTCGCACATCATTCTTCTCCGTTACTCGGTGGACAACACCGACCAGTCCGATAGCGTTGGCCATTTTGGGGTTCCACCCACCGTGACCTTCCTGGAGGGCCTTCAAGATCTCAATTTCGAGGTCAACTTTAACGTAGTCTCCCGCACTGAACTGGCACACTGGCATGTCTGCTGCTGGCACGTCTGGGACTGAAGGGAGGGGGTAGGGTTAGAGAGAGAGGGAAAGAAAAAAAAATATTTTTGTGATGAGGAAAAAGTGGGGGCTGGCCCAGTCCGGCTAGAGTCAACATCCAAGATCGGACAAATTCTCTAAAAATCTGATTAGAACGGGCGGCTACCAAACATTATATACCTTTAGATAGAGGATAGTCCTTGCCAAGTGTAGGAAGGTGTTTGGGATAGTAGTTACCGTACACTCCTGCATGTATGTATTTTAGATCCATCTTCCCTTTGTGTCCTACTCTGTACACGTTAATGAGGCCCGTTCTGATCCACTTTACACACGCCACACTTGACTGTAGGAAAGGGGGAGGATTAGACAGCTGACAGGGTCGAGCAGGGCAAGGGTTAATGAAACTGTCACCAGATTGGGGGTGTTTGTTTTGGGGTAGGGAATAGAAAGCCCACCTCCCGCTATCGTAATGATCAGAGCGGCTCTTGCAGTGTCTGGAATATCTCTATCTGACTGCTTGTCTGTGTGTGATTGTACAAGTCTGAGTGAGGGAGAGATATTCTAACTGAAAAGGCTTCACAGAAAATCTATCCTGTCAGTGTGTCCTAGAAGATAAATATCTCCTATTTCAAATAAGAATTCTTAGCTCACTACTTTCAAGATACATTAGTCGGAATTACTCACTCATCATATCTCTACTTGACATCTTTCGTCATCGGTGTAGAGAAAGAGAGAGGAAGAGAGACTAAAGAGGGACATGCTGTAATACATGCACGGAAGACATATGCATGCACTGTCAGACATATTGACACGCTTGTAACCCTAGCATATAATATATGACTCTTACATAAACATATTCCGGATGAATCTATTTGTGCTCTCTCTCTCATCTCTTCTTCTCGTATTTATGTATTCCCCATCTCTGCATATATCTCACTTCTCAATGCGCTCGATAATATATATCATAAGATCTTTGTCACCTTTATGTCAATCTTATCAGCTAGATGACATGACTCTCTTAGATCTCATTTCCTCATTTTTCTCACCTCACAATATGATATCTCGACATTTATTTTGAGTGTGGCTAAGTCTCAGAACTTTATTACCACATAATACATTTTCTCTATAGAATTATCAAAGAGCAAGAAAAACAAAAGGATGATTTGATATGTCTGTGTGTTTCCCTCTCAGTTACAAACATGTGTATGAACATGAAACACCCAGTCAGTGCATGCAAGTGTGTACCATAAAATATATAACTCGACTATTCCATCCAATCAATGTGTCAAGATGCACCAAATAAAAAATAAAGACTCGTTGACACATACCGCTGATTCCTGTTCCCATCCCCGGATACTGGTGACAGTTCCAGTTGCTGTATTTCCATCACTGCTTCCACCATCCTGGTTTTCCCAGTCCCAGTCAGCACCCCTCTGTACAACAGCACCAACGAAGATCCCTGGGGGAGAAGGGTCAGAATAGATATAACATCCGAGAAATGTTAGCAAATGATCGCGGTGTAGTACAAGTAAAAATGCTAACTCTGAAATCACGTACCCTTTGCCGGCTCCTTCTCCGACCCAAATCTCGGTGGTACGTTGACCTCCGGGCTCCCATCAGATATCTTTCTCACAAATGCGTGTTTGGTGTCGTGTTTATCGGCCATGTAGCACGCCGTGCACAAGTCGTAGTCATCACAATGAGCACACGTCCAACAGAATCCCGGGAATGCTCGGTTCAGGCATTCGTTACATTTTCGTGCTCTAAATACGACACCTAAAAATTGCGGAGATAGAGGAATTGACTCACAACGATTGTATTCTGTGGTCGGTTCTGACAAACAAGAGCTTTCACTGTTCTTACCAACTGTAGAATTATCAAAGACATATAAATCGTAAGAATTGTGGTATCCTGTCCTGTAGTTTGTCCTGTTCCCACCATCCCACTGGATTACAACGGTTTGGTCTGGTGATGTGGGGCTGCGGTGTTTTCCAACTTCAACAACTGTCCCCACGTGACCCCGACCGCCATCTTGTTCGTTCCACTTCCAGTCAGGGCCTCTCACTACACGGAGCCCTAAGATGTGGGAGCTCATCGCTTGACAATAGAAGAGAGATATTAGTTTTTGAAATGTTGGGGACTTTTTCAAGGGACAGGCATCCAATATTTTGATTTTTTTCAAATGAATGTCTCCGGTTTCTGATATAGTTACAAATTTATCCGGATTGCGTTGAGAAATCTTTCCAGTGCGGCCGGGCAACCATGGTTTATTTCCATACGCTTTTGGGAAGTCGTTCGAGGCCCGAGAGGGGAATGGAAAAAAAACCAAAAATCGTGCGAAAATTTCACTCGCGACTAAAAATTTCTGCAATTATACAAGAATGAAATGCGAATATACGGACGTACCAATATCGGCAATAATCAACGCGCATGAAGAATACTCGGCCGCGACATGGTCACCACCTTTTGAGTGACGAAGCGACTGTCGGACGTAACACTCAAATTGCACAGAGAAAAGAATTACATTCAATAAAATCTGTTGCCATTCAAACTCAAGACATTCCCCATAAATTCTTCTCAGAATGATGCAAGAGATCTCATAAGACTAGTCTTCTGCACCGTTTCTTGTTCTGTAGGACTATGCCTCCTAGTTTGCCAGGTTGCACAAAAAATAGACATAGAAACTGTTTCAATTTATTTTAGAGTCTCTCCATCATTTATTCGGTCTCAACTTGTCTGGTCGTCACAAGCCATTGATAACCTTGTCACACGCTACAGTTTCATGTGCACACCACCTCTTCACCAGGAAAAGTGAGAATAAACAATTTCTTTTGGCAGTTGCTTGCATCCATAGATGACCAGCAATTTTGAGCGGATTCATTGCTGTCAATCAATTATCTTCACAGCGCTTGAAGTTTCTAATTCTCTAAACTATTTCCGTGGTCATTGGGTTGGTCAATTACCTTGTTGGCGATGAAAGCTAAACCATTATGCATTTGGGTCTAAGTGGATATTGTGTTATTGATTTCGCACTAGATTATTTACCACTGCGCCTGTCAACATATCTGTTCCAATGGACAGGCTCCAAGTGACAAATTTGACAAGAATAGCTGTTATACATCCAGTCCTGTGCAGCTCAGCACTGTTAACTATGGTTTAGTTTTTTTACACTGGCTGTAATAGTTCAAAGTGACAAAATCTTGACAAGCTGCTGTTTTTAACATCCAGGTCCTGGCACACTAACTCACTGTTAACTATGGCTTTAGTTTTACTTCAGCATGGTTGAATTGTTATGTTTTGCAACTTACATTTTTCAAATCTATTCAGACTTAGTAATTAGTATGAGCTGTCTGGCGGAGTCTGTCTGTTCGGCACTTTAAGCGCCTCGCGAAAGCTCACACCGGGCCGAAGGCCCGGTGTGAGAGCTGACAGGCAAGGAACATGCCAACTTGCTACACGGCCACAGATAGTGAGTAGCGGAATTAACCATTTACAAAACATAGTTAATCACAATGAAAAATAGTATTAGTAATGTACAGCAATATGGAAACTACGATACCATGCTTTTTGAAAATACCCTATAAGTTTCCTAACACGGTCGCTTGTAGTGGGAAAACGGTAATGGAAAACGAAGATACAGTAAGACGACGCGCAACCGTGACCAATCAGGGCGCTAGTACGTGCTGACACATGAACTTTTTGCCGCGTGTTATGCACCGTGCGCGTCTCCTTACTGTATTTTGCGTTACCGTATTTTGACTGCAAGCAGCACTGTACGGTCCGCTTATCAGCTGTAAAATTTGTCAGGCAATGCGCTGACCCCCTTTACCGTGTGCTCAGTATGATGAGAGTGGTCAGCTGCATCGCGCTGACATTGGTGTCTATGTCACCAAGCTCTGAAAGTGTTGGAAGCTCCAAGCTTCAAGCTAAAAGGCGGCATAGGGTAGCGACTGGCTATTTGAAATGGCATCAGTTATATATATAATATATATTTGCCTATCAAGTTACTTCAAAACATCAATCATTCTCAATATCAGCATACAAAAACCTGCCAGCATACTGCATGCAGTTGCATTTCTCCAAAATCTACATAAAGCATCAATATTCAATGTCAATTACAAGAATAGCTTAACATACTTTACTTTTGTATCACATGTAACTATAAGGTAATTTAGAAAACTAACACACAGCAAATCTGAATAACAAAACCCTGGCACAGCTCAAGCACACAAAAACACAAATCTCTGATTATCTGAAGTTCGAACCCATACACGATTCATGTGTTTTGAGGTCAATTTGCAGTACCTGTCAATAGATCACAGGGATCTCTAAGGCAGCAACCGACCGAACCAAGTAAACAACCAATCAGAGCTCGCTATTTAGGTCACGTGACTGGTCATCAGCCAATCAGGGACCAGTATTTCCTGATTCGGTCGGTTCCTGCTCTAAGGGCTGCAGCTTTATCACATTAGGATCTGCAGTTAGGATTGATGGCCCTTGGGGAACATTTCCAAGTCAATACAGTCCCTCAGCACCTCTCTCAGACTCTCCTGGGTCACACTTGGTTTGTTTAATGTGAAGCCCGTTTTGGCGAGTTTGTCTGCAGATGCACGAACGTTTAGGTTGTCTAGTTGGGCTGAGTAGATGAAGGGAGAGAGGGGCGTGTTTTGAATACCCTCCTTCGCACACATCTCACTCCACGGCTTCATGTGCTTCTCGTTAACCTAAACAAGAAGAAGAATGGTAGTAGAATTAGATAAGGAAGAATGGTAGTAGGATTAGATAAGGAAGAATGGTAGTAGGATTAGATAATAACTATCATTATCTGAATATCTGAATTATATCCGTTGATCAGCGAACTTTTTAAAAGCATCAATAATCTCCAATTAATTTGAAAGTTTCAAACAATTCATGTATTATACCCTACCTCTTCAGCCATATCTTTCAGGCTCATCGCGGCCAGCATGCTCAGCAGGGTACTGATGTACTCATGTTTAATACTAAATATCCCTGACACGTGCCGGCATATCGTATCAATCGTCGTGTCACCCTCATCAACGAGATTGTATACTTGTCCTGAAAATGAAGTAGTAGACTCTCTTTTTTTAGGCCACACGTGCTGTCTGGCGCCGCGCCCATCTGAGCGCACTCATTTGAAAATCAAATTGGGGTATGGCGCCGCCAGATAGGCCACGCGAGGCTGTATCTCTGTCAGTGGCATGATATTACCCATATTGAAGTCTCCCAACCATAGTAATGTATGCGGCTAGTTATTAATTTGAAAGATAAACACTATGAGAATTCCCAGAAACATTTATTTAGGGTAAACCGGGGCAATTCGAACAACTGGGGCAATTCGAACATAGTACTGCCCGTCTCTCACCTAGTTAAGCTATCATAATGACGTCATCCTATCTCCAGAAGAAAACTGCTCGTTCGAGCCTGCCCGTTACCACTAAATAGGCTCTAGATCCGGTTTAAGTTGGTCAATTTCCGATTTGAAAAAACCAGCTGAAAGCTAATAATATCAGCTTTCAGATGGTATAAAAATTATTTAAATATTCGCATGTTTTCATTCCAAATTCTGGTAAATTAAGATTACCGGGGCAATTCGAACAACCGGGGCAATTCGAACATGGGCAATTTGGTTAACACACCGGGGCAATTTGGTTAACTCCCGGGCCAATGATGGGCAGTTCTTTGCACCACGTGATCACGCGTGATACCGGGGCAATTCGAGCAAGAACGACCAGCGTGTAGATTGCGTGTAGATTACATTGTTCGAATTGCCCCCACCTCTAACAACACCAGGCGGGAATCTTCTTCTGGTGTTGTGAGGACGTTCACGTGACTCCCACGTGACGAAATAAAGCACTCCTATTGGTGATAACCAAATTGCCCCGGTACCATTTTTTCCGACCAAAATTTTTAAATTAGTTATTTAGTTAAGTAAATGATGGTCCCTAGAGTTGAAATTTATCTTATTTGAAAGATAAAATAATGAACTTTAATCCTATATAATTTTTTTCATTGTATCTTTTTTTAAATGGGAGTGAGAACCGATTAAGTAAAAAGTTAACCATTTTGCCCCGGTTTACCCTATATCGCAACCCAATAGTAGAGCCTTGATGCTCTACTATTTGGTTGCGATATAATTATAGGTCTCTACCGAGATCGAGAGAGAGGGATGCCAAGGTTCAGTAAAAATGCATACCTCTTGGTAGGTCAGGAAGAGCAATCAAGTGAGATATCGCCCTGCATACGTCCTCAACATGCACCGTATTTATAAACATATCTTTCGACCAAATTAATCGCATCGTCTCCTTCAGGTGGCTGCAGGTAGAAGGGTCATTATGTAAGATAAATTGGCCTACAACTATTGTGATAATATCTCATCTATTTGGGATGGTCCAGCTAGTACTATTAAGCTGGTTTTGTGAGCCAAGTCTACTGCCTAGAGATCTATGTGGTATATGGAAATCCCTCTCTCATGTAATATCTTGTACGACACGTCTTTAGAAGTGTCCAAGAAGTCCTTTTCAATATATATGCATAGATATTAAAAAACTCAAATTATACCGAACTTCGAATGCCAGGTCATTATACTTCAATTTTATGACACAATGCGGAATGAGAGGACTACCCCTGACACAATCACCATTGGTACTCTCTCTATATTGAATCACATCTATAGTCTTGGGGCCGGTATCACAGATAGTTGGTATTAACCCCCTCTCTCCCTGACTCTAGTAAGAGGGGTAATATCGTTACCAACACAATGATCATGGTACCTGTAAATTGCAGCAATAACGAGCTGTGACGTCACGTATCCGCTCCTATCTCCTGGACCATAAACCACCCCGCACCTCAATACCACATAGTTTAGACCTAGAGAGAGAGAGAGGGGTTATATCATGAAGGGTTAGGGGGAGACCTCCTATCTCCCGGACCGTAAACCACCCCGCACCTCAATACCACATAGTTTAGACCTAGAGAGAGAGGGGTTATATCATGAGTTAGGTCTGGGGAGACCTAGAGAGGGGTTATATAGGGTTTAGACATGAGTTAATGGTTTTTATACCATATTCGTTTTTACCATAAATTATGTTAAATATATTCAGCTTTATGTTGAGCAATACAGTCGGCCCCCGATTTACCGGAACCCCGATTTACCAGGCAAAACCTTGTTTATAAAATAAAAAATAATTGTATGAACAATACAAGCAAAACCTTTCCCCCGAGCATCCTGATAATTCAGGATCCGGCTGTAGTTAGTTTCTATTTGCCTGGCTAGACTGTGTTTCGGGCGCCCCGAATCCTTTACCCTTCCTTTACAAATGTAAAGGGAGGGTTAGAACATAGCAAGTTTCTATGAGAATGATCTTGAGCGAAACTCACCAGGAATTTTAGAGATTCCCTCCTCCGCTTTCAGCTTGCTGCAGTCAAGATCATACTTAGGATGTGTCTTAGGCGTCCTCCTGAAGTAATTTAATTAGTAGTAATTAACTAATAATTAAAGTGTAATTCTTTAAACCCTCTAACGTAGAATGCAGAAAGAAAAAGCACGTTCCATATAGGAAGTAACCAACTTAGTAATGCCAAGGGGATATAGTCGAGTCTTGGGATAGTAGGATATGAATCTCGCTGATATTTCAAACCCCTAAGTATTCCAATCTGCCTTGTTAGTGCTGTCAGGACCAATATAGAGGGGTTATTTCGTAACCAAAGTTCTCGCGTGCTTATTTGAAGAAATGAGAATAGGGTCAGGCCAATGGCTCTGACAGTGTTAGATTGATTGATGAAGCATCTGATATTATCCTAGATGATATTGATATGATTGGAATATATGCGAAACTGCTATTTGATTAGTTTTTTTCTCTAGTTTCTAGGTAGGGATCATTCCAGGAATCAAAACAAATCGATTTCTCTCCCACTTTCAATCAATACCCCATCTTCATATTCATTCCCCATCTTCATATTCATTCCTTGACCCAGCCTTGCTGCTTGGGTACAGTGTCCCCTCTCTTCTTGGGAAGGGGGAAGGAGAGAGGGAGTGAAAGTTCTCTATCCCTCACTCGCCCCCATCCCTAACTAAACGTAGCGCGTGCGATAACATGAGAGAGACAGCGCAGGAGGATAGAAGAAGGGGGGATATCATACCCAACCTTGCTGCAGACTCGATACAAAAACCCTTGTTTACTGACTCAATATATGTAAGCCCGGTCCCCCAGCTATTGTCTGCGAGCATGTGTGGACCAATTTGTTTCACTAATGATCATTAGATATAGCACGCATACGCCTATAGTTTGCAATAGTTCAATATCATTTACCAAAGCTCATCATCAGACATGTACGTTTTGTTGTCCTCCCTCTCCTTGTAAATGCAGGGCACCTTTATTTAGTCTAGTCTAGTCTAAATAAATACAGCTTTCAATCCGCAGATTGGTCGTTCAGTAAACTCAACAAGGGATTGGGTATGCCGTCCCCTGCTGCAGGTCCCTTCTCTCGGGGGAGGGGGGTCCCTTTTCTCCCATGTTATTTCTTACAGTTTGCACTGCAATGTATACAGTACGGTCAGTAAATCAATTCCCTCCTAAACAGGAAAGAGGCTAGCGAGGGGGGGGGGGGGGTACCAGAGCCTCTGGTACCACTATAGCTTCTAGTCCAGACGTTAAATTTAATGAGTTTATATAAGACTGACCCAGGTAGCCTAAATATATTGGATTAACCAGGCCACGAAACTGCCACGTCTCCCCCTTACTCAACAAGCCGCGTTGGTAAGGAACGACAGGAGTTTTCCGTCATAAAATAGTTATCCTCCCAAACGGGTTAAAAGGTTAACATAACCCGTAAAATATAAATACCGCAGCACAGCGAGAGAAATGATTGTGCACTGTCAGGTCAATGCAAATGCTCTGACCTCAGTTCTCGCGAAAGAAAGGAGAATATATAGGGTCAGGCCAATGCTCTGACCAGGATTGTGCAAGACCAAGCTGTTCAATTTATCTATATGTAGAAGAACTCCATAACCTTTTATAATGTTCTAGATACTCGAAATTTTAGGTTGTTAACAGCTTGAGGCACACAGCTTAAGGTATGGGTGCGTTTTTTTGTATAAAGGGGGAGGGTGGTTAGAGCAAAACCTAGGTTAAGAAACTTGTTCCTTTCTTTTAATTACGTCAGCCTTTCATTTCTCTAAATGCGAGCTGGCGGATGCGATCGGTGCTCTAAAATTATTCGAAGCGGATGAGATTAAATACTCTTCTCCCAACCGTATCTAGCCAATATTTCATTATTATCATTATGGAGTACACCACTCATTCTTCAGATCTAACCATCGTCCCTCATTCTTGATCCCTTTCTAACACTTATAGTTTCATTCTGTAAATCTTCCCCCTCGGACATTGCCTGGCTAGACTGTGTTTCGGGCGCCCCGCCCCCGAATTACAAATGTAAAGGGAGGGTTAGAACATAGCAACTCGGACAGATGCCAATTTGTTATACAGCTGTCATGACAGCTCTCCAGAACATATTTGGCCTGACAGTTATATTATGCAGCCATAACAGCCATGATATACCATGGCAATATTGTTATTACTATATTATATACCCTGCTAACTTAAATAATGCGCCAGTGGCGAGAAGTCCCACTAGCGCGCTCTCAGTAAACAGCCAGTCCAGCGGCAGATTATTTCCCACTGGCAGGTTATTTATTTTTAACTCCTACGTAACATTCAAAGTGTGTGTAAATGATCAGTTCTTACTAAAATACAGAGGGAACACTATGTGCAACACTTACACACTACATTGGAGAGAAAGAAAGGACACATTCCGTCAATTACTCTCTCTTTATCTCCCCTTTTGTCTCACTATCTCTTTCTCTGTGTTATTTGTGACATGCCCCTTATCAGGCTATTTCTTTCACTCTCTTTCCTTAGCAACTGCTTAGTAACTGTTACCAAACAGTGTACACTCAATTGTGACGTGTTTTTAACTATTTCTCAGTTCTCTTTGTGTGTTTTGATTAATGTTCTCTCTCTTGTTGGTGTGTAATACTTGAAATAAACAACTAAAGCAGGGTATATAACCCATAAACTCTGACCACTGGCACGTTATAGGTTTAAACCCCTCCGCCTCTCCCTCGGCTCCGCCTCGGGATCGTCGTCGTGATTTAAACCAGTTTATCCGCCAGCGGCGGATAAACTTCAGCTAACTTCTCCCAGCGGCGCGCTGGGAGAAAGTTATCTGAAATAACGCGCCAGTGGCCAGAGTTTATGCCTCATATATATGATGCATGACATGCAGTACATATATGTGAAATCATGACTGATGGATTGATATATCCAATAATTATGATTGATTAATCATATACCTTCAGCGGTTATTTTATATTCGCTAGAATAGTAGAATATGATTTATTATACATGTAAAGTGAATTGCTCATAATCATTGACGGTATGGTGTCAAACGACTCATGAGTCCTCTCCATGTCTAACGGTATGGTTCTTATAACTATCGATCCCTCTCTTAAGAGTGATGAATGAAGGGTTTTAAGGGTTAGCAAACCATAGCGTACAGCAATTGCTGTACGCTATGGTTTACTAACCTAAAAACCCTTCATTCATCACGGCCCCCTATCCAATGGGATCCAATGCCATAATGAGCAATGCTCTAGCTCTATAGAAACATTTTTATACACAATATTGATCATATATTGCATGTCAACCCTCTAGTCTCTCTCTTGTAAAGGATGAACATAACAAGATATTGAAGGGACAGTAGCTAGTAATGACAGTAAAAGTGGTATCACGCGACGCCCCCCTAGTTGTATCCATATGTATCACAATATGGTGGTGGCGAAGATCTGAATATGATTGCATATCATGATATAATAGTGCTACTAATGTCTCTGTCACAGAGAACGTAAAGTATCTTAGATGCGGAGCATGCTTTGTTGTGCTGTTCCTAATACCATTATTATAGCATACGAAGGCAGACAGGAATCAGGATATTGTTCACGTCTTTAGTAGGTGGAAACCTTACCAAAAATGAAATCATTCCCTTTATTTAGGAACAGAAAATCGATTATCTAAGTGCTTGATAAAGTATCATCCCATTTCATGTTTGCCGCATAATACAAAAAACAACCTTTTTACCTTTGAACGGACCCCGTTAGGGCCATAGACATGAGCTGTGGACATTTCTACAAATAGTTTCACGCCGTGGTCCGCTGCAAATTGGGCACAATTGACTGCTACTTTTGTAACCCTCTCCTCGTAAATCTCCTTTGTAAGACCTGTTGGAAAAACTGATTCAGAAAATCTCTGTGCACAATGTAGACTACGGTGGCAGATTCCGGCCAAGAGTTTTTTCAATCAAGTGAAATATTTTTGTTTGAATTTTTATAAAAATTTTATTTCAAAATAAAAATAAACATGTCGTTAAAATTATTCTTAAAAAAACCTTGGCCAGAATCTGCCACACACGTGGCAGATTCCGGCCAACAAATTTAAACTTACTTATATAAAGGCGAAAACCGCTGTACCCGACTAATTTTGATACGCTGAATCACGTAAGCAACTTTTCCAACCCCTCAGAGGTCGGGAAAGTGTCCTAATTGAGCATAATAGGGTCTAATTGACCCAACTTACAACTTTTCACCTGGAAACGATAGACGCTTTTGTGAAGGCACTTTTCCGGCTAATTTTGATACCCTGAATCACGTAAGCAACTTTTCCAAACCCTCCGAGGTCGGGAAAGTGTCCTAATTGAGCAATTAAGGCCAATTAGACCCAATTATACTCAATTAGGGCAAGTTCCCGACCTCGGAGGGTTTGGAAAAGTTGCTTACGTGATTCAGGGTATCAAAATTAGCCGGAAAAGTGCCTTCACAAAAGCGTCTATCGTTTCCAGGTGAAAAGTTGTAAGTTGGGTCAATTAGACCCTATTATGCTCAATTAGGACACTTTCCCGACCTCTGAGGGGTTGGAAAAGTTGCTTACGTGATTCAGCGTATCAAAATTAGTCGGGTACAGCGGTTTTCGCCTTTATATAAGTAAGTTTAAATTTGTTGGCCGGAATCTGCCACGTGTGTGGCAGATTCTGGCCAAGGTTTTTTTAAGAATAATTTTAACGACATGTTTATTTTTATTTTGAAATAAAATTTTTATAAAAATTCAAACAAAAATATTTCACTTGATTGAAAAAACTCTTGGCCGGAATCTGCCACCGTAGTAGACCCTATACATACATGGTTAACCCCTACTGTAGGAGTAGAGATTATAATTTGAGTAGAGAAAATGATGCTCAGATGCTAGGGATGAAGTATCATTCATGAGAATATAGGAAAATAGGCTCATGCGTAAACTTTATTAGACCAAGTTATGATTACGGCTATTCGTAAATTGTCGTGGCTGACCAATACAACCAACCTCAGCGAATTGACGAATTATCAATATTGGCTGTCAGAGCATTCACCTGACCCTATTCTCAGTGCTCGAGAACCGTAGTCAGAGCATTGGCCGGACAGCATATATTGGCTGTATTGGTACCTAGCCAATATGACAATTCGTCTATTCCTATAATAATTGTCCACTGTACTATACACGATTTGCTATATGATTATACTATTACCGGATCAACTAACCTTGTTTTGTCTCCGATGCCAAGTTGATGCAATAATCGAACGTCCTTCCCATATCGTTTAGTTTAGCAATGTTAGCAGGAGATACCAAGTTGATGGATTTGAATGTCACTCTCTCGTCCTCAAACAATGCCCTGTGCTTGTTGTTAAGCCAGGCCATTGCTGGCAGCGCCTGAAGGAGGAATTAAGAAATCATGGTGTTGGTTGGTTGGTTGGTGAGAGAAATGGTGAGAAATCATGGTGTGATTTGTGAACTTTGCCTTGTTCGGCCCTGTCTCACCACGCCCCGTATGCTAGATTGATCTACCGAAATAAAATGCGGTGTGAGCCACACAAGTGTGAGATTTACTGGGACATACTTTGTACTTCAGACTTCTTCATTTCTTGATTCTATATGAGTATAATGTCAGCTTGATGATTGTCTTAGGTTTGAAGCAGAGGAAAAGTGATCAGTGACATGGTTTTCTCATCTAACCAGTCTGGATCAGTCTTTTATTAACTCAAGGTGTCCTTTCTTTAAAAAATGTGAGAGAAGTAGAGAGATCTAGAGAGAAGCTGAGGGAGATATTCATAATCAGAAGTTCATAAAGCCTTGAGCAGCTGTGCAGATGGGAGAAGCCAGGATATTACCAGATCATGTACTTTAATGAGTATGTGGGTGCAAATATGACGATGACCTGTCACCTGAGTCACCTGTGGGGGATGAAGGAGAAGAAAATATGAAGAAAGCTGTGCTGTTCGTTGAAATCTTGAATTTTTCTGCATACTACCACGCTACTCAAATATACAGACGGACAAACATCAACACACAGACTCATGACTCAACAAATTTACAGCTATAATTTAAGTAGCTTCATAGAGTTATTTATCCATATTTAATTCTGCTCGAGCAAGAATTTACCGCCGATGATATGTTTTACAAAGGTTTTTATTACCACAAAATCTGATAAAGTTGTTGTTTTTTTATATGCGTTTTTTATATGCGTTTTATATGGCGACTGTGAACATGAAACTACTGCTTACTATATCTGAGTAGTGGACAAGGTGGCAGCGTTATTGATTGACGGAATATATATCAGAAAGTACCAAGGATACGACATTGCACCAGGCGAAGCTGTAGCAGATTCATTAATCTACACCAGCAAGGTCTTGTTACGTTCTGTTCTTCAATAACTCTTTGCCTCAGCTTTGAGCTTCATACCGACAGATTGTGAAAAACTATACTATTACTAACGCCTAATGTATGATTGCATTTTGTGTCATAACAGCTGGTCTAGCTGACTTGCTTTGGTCAGATATAATATATTCATGTCCCCATTTCAGTAGGGACTTCTGCAATTCAGGGACTTCTGCAATTCTCAGAATATATAGCTCATTCAATGAATACCATTAAAACTCTGCCAATAACCTCTCTCTCTCTGCCGATATTAAACCCTTACTCGGTGCAGTAGACAATAGAGAGCCTTTCTTGATCCATGCAGTGGGCCTTGTGGACATGACACTATTGGGGAAGTGTGTGCCTTCTGGCTCACTGTACCAATGACATTACAAAAGTTAACCCCATCTCTAAAACAGTCGTTTCTTCTCCTCCCCCTTTACACGCTATTTATATTGATTTAGTACCATTATATCGTTGTTTATTTTGTTAACACCACCATTACTCTTTTAGCATGTCCAACAGCACGGAAGTCACTCTCCCCTTCAGCACGGAAGTCACTCTCCCCTACACCGGCCCTGTTCCCCTTTCTGTCTACCTGGGCGAGACTGCCCTCGCATCACTATCCCTTCTATCCGTCCTAATCGGTCTCCCCCTGACAGCCCTACAACTGGGCTACCTAACTCTCGGAGGATCAAGGATTAACAATCTTAGCACGAAACTGTATCTCTCGATCAGTGTTGTTGATCACCTCATCCTTATATGCCATATCCCCACCACCCTGAGTTACCTAGGCAACCGGCAACCCTTTCTCTTTTCTAACAACGTGTTTTGCTCGGTTTGGGCAGTTATCTGGAATACCGTGATCCGGGTTTCTATCTTTCTGATTGCCATACTAAGTGTGACCCGGACGGTCAGGTTAGTCCGACCCTTCTCCACACCCCCTCGTGCCTCAAGAGTGTTTGCTTTGATATTCCTCTACACAGTTATAATCATCGCACAGTCTACTGTACCCTTCTGGATGGGGGGCCTCTACAAATACCAAAGCGAGGGTGTGACATGTTACCAGACAGTCACCCCAACCTCTAACGTGTACTACCTTTTTGTCGCGGTCCTAGAGTTCATTGTCCCTCTCCTGGTGGTATGTCCCAGTTGTGTTGTCTCATTGGTTTCCCTCCGACTCAATGTCTGCAATGTCCCGTCAGCCCAGGGAATCAGGAAGAGAGCGTCAGGGTCAGCCACTAAAACCATCCTTTTACTGACACTAATATACCTGGTATGCAACACACCTCTCTTGATGTACACCGTGCTGGTTCTGATAGACGATCACCTCCAATCTCCCGCTCTTTTCAAGGTTGCCATGGTGTTTATGGGACCAATAGTCGGTGGACGGTACTACATGCAGTTGATGAACTTCAGTTTTGCTGTCAGTGTCCCTCTCAACTCAACAGCCAACACCATTCTGTGGACGTACAGGTCGGAGCCGATGAGGCAGTGGGTGAGAGGGTTATGTAGCAGTCAGGATACGGCAGGGTTTACTAGGGGTGGAGCTGTATTTAGTGCGGCCTCATCACTGAGAAACAATGCAATAATTAGAGTTAATGAACATGCAGCCTAGTTCAGACATGATTCTGTAGTTCAGTATCTGTAACAAATCTCCTTCTCTATCCCGCTAAACAATAACTGAACCCTCTAGAAACTCGTGTTTAGTGTGTCGGTACTGTTCAAGGAGAGAAGAGATGCTGTATGTGTGTGTTTTGTGTATGTGCAAGTGTATGGTTTCTTCCTTATCAAAATACAATATGAATATTTTCCTCTCTCCCTCTCTCTTTCTCTCATAAAACAAGCTAGTACTCATCGGACAGTTTGTCAGTCCCTAAAAAGGTCAAATTACGGTCAAGTGCGCCAGCTTTACCCCCTCCCCCAACGTGTGATCCCTAATAGCACCTTCCAGAAACTTTTTAAAGAGCCATATCCACTGCGTCTCTCGGTAACATACCGAATTGTATGATCCAAGTCCCCTTTTTGGGGCCGTTGGTAACACGCTCGTTTTCAGTCCGCGCGCGGAGAGGTTCAGAGTGAGGGTCCCGCGCCCTACGTACATGACAGCAGTGGACAAAGCGGCAGCTGTGAGATGTGAGCTGAAATTTGACGAGTTTTTTTTTCATGTTGGTGATCTTTTTCTAGCCAACTCAGCTCTATTTTCTGCACCTTGGTAGTAACTCCACAACTTACGTGTAAACAGTATGTGGATACCTTCTCATATTTCTAATTTCTATAGTCACTAAAATCTAAAAAGTTGTCTCAAAATTTGGTACAATTGAAATGCCTAACATTACCAGGACAACAGCTAAAAAGAACAGTGACCCCTTCATCAGTTATTTTCTTACCTTATCGACAATAGTTACGTGTGTAGCCAAACCATCTTCCAGTAGGTGCTCCAACAAGTTCCGACCGATAAATCCACATCCACCGAGAATCAAATAGGACATGCTATACGAAAGAGGGTGTTGGTTTTAAAAATTATTTAGTACTAGAGTACCCGTTTGCTGGGAACCCGTGACCTGGTAAATGGTAATTTATCCTCATATAACCGGTGACATTTGTGTTTGATTTTTAAAAGATAATTTGTTTGTTCCTGAGTCTCATAGTAGGAGCGGTTAGATCAGCACGTGCAGAAAGTCGCGCGACGCACGCCACCCTAATAGTAATCTCAGGTTACTCTCACGGCTTCATTTCGCATCCAATCCAAAAGTGACCTTCATAAAACCTGTAGATCTCCTCAAGGAGAAGCGAAAACTTGGGGGACATTTCTTGATTGGATGCGACCTCGAGGAGCTATGACAATGCGCAAAAAGGGGTGGCACGCGACTTTAACCACGTGGTGATATAACCGCGTTTCAAACGACTTGACCTGAGATTCCTGGAAATTCAGGATTTCCCCTTTGTAAATACACGCGCAATGCGCCAAATTCCAAGAATTACGGGTCAAGTCGCTTGAAACGGACTTTAATGGCCGTTTTTTCAAAAACCCAATGTGTAAAGTCCGTTTCAAGCGACTTGACCCGTAATTCTTGGAATTTGGCTCATTGCGCGTGTATTTACAAAGGGGAAATCCTGAATTTCCAGGAATCTCAGGTCAAGTCGTTTGAAACGCACTTTACAATTTTGGCGAGGCGGGTAAATCATTTATTGTAACGCACGAATTTTCCCAAAAAAGCGCTGCTTTTTTACGCCGCGCGCGGAACCTAAAATTACGCGCGCAGTGTAAAATTTTAAAATTCATTGAAAATTTCCTCGCGTTTTATGTCGCCAAAAAAAAGTCGACGAAAAATTCCAAATTCGTGAATTATAAGAACTCCGGTCAGTTCTCATCTTGCCAATCCGTTTTCCGGGAACCCCTGGCCAAAGGACATTAAAATTCACATACCGACCAAGTTTCATATCGATTGGATAAGATTTTGGGTGGCTACGGTGAAAAATATCGTATTTTTGGCATTTTTAACTTTCCCGACGCGATTTACGACCCTTAAACATTGAGTTACGGGAAATCGCTATCAAGTAAAATGAAGTTCAAACGATTCTCTTTCCCCACTATTGCGTTAGTTTTTTGATTTAGAGCCGTTTTCAGGGTCTTAGAAGCGTTTGAAAAATGTAAGTCTTTTTGTCGCAATGACGTCACCCCGTGACGTCACTGCTGTAAAGATCGGATCAAAAATCTGAGCCCGTACTTACATCCGCCTTGGTCCAAGGTACCAGTGTACAAATTTTCAGGGGTCTAGCTCAAAAACTGTGGGAGGAGTTTGAAAAACCAATTAACGGACAGACTGACTAACATTATGGAATTTATTATATGGATTGTGATTTTCACGAATGACTTATATCGTACAAATTGTACACAAAGATACTGTTTATAAATGCACGCAGATAAATATTTGTTATGGATGAAATCTTGACATGTTCCTTGTCTGTCAGCTCTCACACCGGGCATGGCAAATGAAATCATTGCAAATGGAGCACATTACTCATTCGATCATTTGAAATCTGGCATATATCCGCGGTAATATATCCCTCATAGCTCATGCTTTACGAACAAACATGGGCAACTGAAAAAGTTGTTTCGGAATGTCAGAAAGACTAGGGTTAGAGATGAGCTGGCTTGCCTAGCTAGACTGTGTTTCGCACAGAACATAACAAGAGTTGGCACGCGATAACACTTATTCAGCACTTATTTAGTGTGGACTGTGGCACATCCCACACACAAATCTGAGCTTCTGAGTAGACGGGGAGTAGACAACAAAAAGGAAGGAGCAGCTCTCACCTGATCTCTACTTCCCTCTCCAACTCTCTCTCTCTCTCTCTCCAACTCTCTCTCTCTCCAACTCTCTCTCTCTCTCTCTCTCTCTCTCTTCTCTCTCTCTCTCTCTCTCTCTCTCTCTCTCTCTCTCTCTCTCTCTCTCTCCTCTCTCTCTCTCTCTCTCTCTCTCTCTCGATCCACTACACGCACCACTCCCACATGGGGCCGTGAGGCCCCATGCGAGAGCAGGGTTAAATCCCCCGGACCCGGATCCTGTTGGATCTGAGGGCCCGGAGGGCCTGCGGAGTAAAGGTAGGGTAGGTAGAACAATGTACATACGGGTAAATTTAACAATGTACATATGGGTTAAGTAAAGGGGATGATATTAAAAAGGGGGAAGTAAAGTGGGATTAAAGCTCATGGTGACGGAGCACAAGACCTCCTAAACTATCTGCAAAGAAGCCCAATCTGCTACAATGAATTCTAAGAAGAGACAACTTATCAGGAACTGAAGAAGCAAACCGTCTGAATCTAAGGCAGCCTAAAACAAGCAGGAACGGGTTCGAGCGAAAAAAATAATAAATTAATACAAATGGATGATGATTACATGATTACAGCCAGCCCGTTCCAGAGAAGCCAGCTGACCCCGTTCCAGAGAAGACAGCCGACCCCGTTCCAGAGAAGCCAGCTGACCCCGTTCCAGAGAAGCCAGCTGACCCCGTTCCAGAAAAGCCAGCTGACCCCGTTCCAGAGAAGCCAGCTGACCCCGTTCCAGAGAAGACAGCCACCCCGCTCCAGAGAAGACAGCTGACCCCGCTCCAGTAAGGACAGCTGACCCCGTTCCAGTAAAGACAGCTGACCCCGCTCCAGTAAAGACAGCTGACCCCGTTCCAGAGAGGACAGCCGACCCCGCTCCAGTAAGGACAGCTGACCCCGTTCCAGTAAAGACAGCTGACCCCGCTCCAGAGAGGACAGTCACCCCGTTCCAGAGAGGACAGCTGACCCCGCTCCAGTAAGGACAGCCGACCCCGCTCCAGAGAGGACAGCCACCCCGTTCCAAAGAATCATCTCCGATGTAGAACCCTATCAAAAATGGAAGAAGTGGGTTAGGGGGGCCAGTAGAACAAAAACAGTATTGGTTAGCGGGTTAGTGGATAAAGGGGCGTTGGCGGTCCACAGTTGGCTGGAAGATGCCTGTTCCACTGGTAACCCTGAGCCGGAGAAGGCGGGGTAGGAACGTAGTAGTTGGCGTTGATACACTGTGGGCCACCTAGCCTTGCCAAGATGTTTTTGTATTTTGTATTTTCTGATTTTTTTCCGTATTTCTGATACACAGCCACGCTCAGCCGCGGCCACACGGACCTGGAAATCGAACAGGGGGAAAAGGGGATGGGGAAAAAGGTACTCCGTGTGACCCCGTTGCCCGGGGGAAACCGATTGGAGGTGGTGGCAGGTGGACCAACTCCCCCCTCTCTCTCTCTCTCTCTCTCTCTCTCTCTCTCTCTCTCTCTCTCTCTCTCTCTCTCTCTCTCTCTCTCTCTCTCTCTCTCTCTCTCTCTCTCTCTCTTCTCTCTCTCTCTCTCTCTTTCTCTCTCGTTCTCTCTCTACTTCTCTCTCCCACTCTCTCTCTCGTTCTCTCTTTACTTCCCTCTCCCTCTCTCACTCTCTTTTCCCCCTGTCACTGATCTCTCCTATTCCGTCCTCAGAATTCAGATCACCCATGCAATAATAAATGCCTACTTGCACTCCTGACAATCCAGAATACTTTCACCCGATTTACCGACTCATTGGGGGTCTTGCACGGTAAAATGTCTCATTTCTCATATCGGGGTATATAAGTGTATCCGAGGTTTCGATAAATATAAGAGGTCTGGTAAATCGAAGTTTGACTGTACACTGTACAGTCGGACCCCGATTTAGTGGCATCCTCGGAGGGGGAAAAAATCCTGCCACTAAATCGGGGTGCCACTAAATCGGGTTCAAATAATGTTAGTTTCCTATATCGGGGAAAAAATCCTGCCACTAAATCGGGGTGCCACTAAATCGGGGTCCGACTGTATTATATAGGTAGGAATATTATATTCACTGGTACATGTACCGAGGAAATTAAGGGAGAGAGAGAGAGGAACGATGGCAATTTGTCATTTACCCGCCAATTCCATTCTCCCAATGAGCTAACGTCCGCCAGCTCCAATAATAGAAGTGTCATCATAGTACACCCTCTATAGGTTTTGATTTGCCTTTCCTCTCTCCCTCTCTCCCATATTTGAAGAGAAAGGTTTTACTGACCATATTCCCTAAACTGATCTCTCGCTTATTGTTTGTTTTCTAACCAAGTTCTATCTCTTTTTCGATCAATGTTCCTACATAGAACAATAAACACATCCAGAAAAGAAAAAGAGAAAGTACAAACATGGCCCTGTGCATAAGATACTTAGTTATAATTCTTGTCTTGTTGGGAAGCTCTACTACACAAAACCTACCAAACAAGCTGGTTACTGGATAGATGGACAGAACTACAGAAGATGAATATATTCTGCATGGATAACAAAGGAAACTCAACGAGCTCATTCTCCCATTCTTTCTTTCCTATTCACCCCCTTCTACATCACACTATCTCTCTCTTCTATTCTCCTTGCTTTCTCTACCTTCCTCTCTCTCACTCTCTCTCTCTCTCTCTCTCTCTCTCTCTCTCTCTCTCTCTCTCTCTCTCTCTCTCTCTCTCTCTCTCTCTCTCTCTCTCTCTCTCTCTCTCTCTCTCTCTCTCTCTCTCTCTCTCTCTCTCTCTCTCTACATGTTCGTTTCCCTTACTTCCCAGTCTCCTCTCTCAGCTCTCTCAGTGCAGTACGTGGTGCATATGCATGGGCTCTCAGGGGAAAATGCATCTTAAACTCGAGGAAAAGAAAGGATGTATGTGAGAGGGAAACAGAGAGAAGGAAGACACAAGAAACAACAACTATACGATAAAACATTCAGGATGAGCATTCTATGCACTGCAAGAGGTCTCACAACCTCCCCATTTTCTATCTCGATATAGCATTTTATGATGTAGAGAAACGGAGACAGCAAGAGAGAAGTATGGGACATAAAGATATATGTTCTGCCCCTGTAAGTCAGTTGTACAAGTGGTTGAACTTTTTTGGAAGTCGTTTGATCAGTATCCAGTGTGTTTTTAACATAATATGTAAGTACTACTCTAGTACTACTCTAATACTACTCTGTAAGTACTGCTCTAAGGCTATAAATGATGATGATGAACGGAACCACCTGCACTTTCTCACACACACATTTCCGTTTTTAGCCGTTTATATCAAATTATGCTTTAGTCCTTGCTAACTGCTTTAGTCCCTCTCTAATTCGACCAATCAATCAGCTACCCCTACCGTGCCCTCCAAGTCTGGGCCTAAACTCTAGGCCTTGTTACCTTGCTAAATTGTATTTCTGGAAGCTTTTGAGAAAAAAATATGGCCGTGATACGAATCGTCAAGAACACTATTAGTGCGTGGTCGTGTCTACGCTGCTGAAAAGTGTGCTATCTGCTGAAGAAGACAATCACGCGATCAAAAAATCTGTCAATCTTAAAATTTAAATTGCGTCTCCTAAGATAGCGGCAAAACAAATGTTGAAACCAGAAACTACAAATATCGACGATTCTCTGTAGGTACATCATCATCATCACGTACAATACCATTAATTTGATAATTGTCTATATCTCTTGATCAACAAGTCATGTCATGGTGCGATTTGGCCAAGAAATGGCAGATTTATGACCAAAAACTTGACCAAAATTTGGTGCCAAGAAATGTGTGAATTTAGCGCTAACCTGTATTGTGGGGGAGACTACGTGTTTTAGCTTAACAGTCATACTGTTCGAGGTAACGCAGCTCTCGAGTCTCTTCAAGAAAGAAAAAAAATTAAAAGAGAAGACGAAAATCTTTGAAATCAAAAGTTCCATGCCAGTTTTCAGGTTCAGCGCGCGCTCTGGACATAAATGATATTCAATGCGCGTCGCTATTGTGCTGTGTATTGCTTAAATAGCCACCCAAACCGTGGTTCGCAGTAAAATTGCGCGCGAAATCAATTAAAATCTTGCGCTGACAAGTGCACAGCTCTCTCATGGGAACTTGAGAATTCGCGTCGGCCGACAGGTCAGATACGAGAGTTCACTGGTTTATATTACGTTTTAGTAGTGTCAGGGTTGTCGTTGGGGTTCGGTGTTAGTACTTTATTAGGTGTGGGTTAGGTTTTGAATTATGTCTACCAGAACGCCCTAACAATTACCGATTACCCCAAACCGAGTACAGTTCAACTTCTAATAAATCAAAGAATTGAAATACAACTTTAAGTTTCACTAAAATTAAAAAAGAAACAACAAGAACAAAATTAAATCTTAAAAACAAATTAAATATTATACACGGCCCTCTTTGGCCCTCTTAGTCTCACTCTAATAAATTTGACGGCCTACATAAAAACGTAGGTACTTCAAAATAAATTCAAACTCAGTTTGAACAGTAACACGGTAAAAATATTTGAACTAGAAAACTTTAACCTATAACCGTCCACTTAGCCACAAATCATTGCCATAGTTCGTAACATGATGAGAATGATGTAAATATGGTAAGTCTCTGTCTGAGAATTACAAGTCCTGACTCTATCAATTTTTGTACAATTTCAAAATCCTCACCACCCCACCGGTACGTCGGAGTCCTGTTTACAGCCCCTGCCCTGATAAAGTCTGATCGATAAACTGACAAGAGGCCAAAACCACCCAAATCCCAATATCCATCCAGGGAGGTTGGGGTCGAGGTTGGGCTGAGTCGGAGGGTGGAGGGGGCAAAGGCAGAATGTCCTCGAATTGTGTGAGACCAGACAGTCTGAATTATATCCCTGGGCATCTGCAGCGAATACGAAAATATTAGTAAACATTTAATTACTAGACATGTTCAACATAGTGTAAGTGAATCATCGAATGATTTAAAATAGGGGGTATGAATTATCCCGGATAACCCGGATAGCTCGGATAACCCGGATAATAGGTATTTCCAGGAAAGCCATTCCAGCCTATACGAAATGAAACACTCCGGCAATCAAGCCCAGATGACTCGCTGGTCCTCTGGGCTATCCTGGAAATACCTATTATCCGGGTTATCCGAGGTATCCGGGTTATCCGTGATTATACATACCCCCTAATGTTAAATGATCAGGCTCCATATAATATATACAATACCTGTATATCGAGATCCATAAGGAAGAGAAGAGAGGAAGTGGGCGAGTTGACTGCTCCAATAGACATGGCCAGTCCTCTATCGAACCTTCCAGGAACTTTCATAACCCTCACCCTGAAACATGGTTTGTTAAAATTCAGTGAGAATTGAATTATCACATGTTTGAATCTACCAAGATCAAATTAAATTTCAATTAAATGATCCACCCCGGAAGTACTAAGAAGATGATTACTGAACAAATTCATAAAACGTACCGTGGTACTGCCATTTCCTCGACAAGATGAGAGATGGAGTTATCCGAATTAAAGTCGACTATCACCATGGAAACAGTAAACTCTCCCGCCTCCTTCTGGAGACGACCAACATTCCTGATCAACTGCTCCACTTTAACTTCTAGAGATCCCTTCACCCCTACCACGAACACAATCTCCTGCCTTCCTGTCCCTGGGCTCCAGCCATTTGGGGCACAGAGGGTGGAGCCTTGGTATCCCAGCCAGGAGGCAATTGCCCCATCTGATACCAAGAGATGGCCATCAGGGTAGAGAGATAACGTGGGTGATGGAGAGAGATGGGGGAGGGCAGTAGATAGTTGGGATTTTATATTATCTAGGACCTGTGGGAGGAGGGTAGTGGTGAGAAATAGCACACTATTTCAAGGGTATATGAGGCATAAACTCTGGCCACTGGCGCGTTATTTCAGATAACTTTCTCCCAGCGCGCCGCTGGGAGAAGTTAGCTGGAGTTTATCCGCCGCTGGCGGATAAACTGGTTTAAATCACGACGACGATCCCGAGGCGGAGCCGAGGGAGAGGCGGAGGGGTTTAAACCTATAACGTGCCAGTGGTCAGAGTTTATGGGTTATATACCCTGCTTTAGTTGTTTATTTCAAGTATTACACACCAACAAGAGAGAGAACACTAATCAAAACACACAAAGAGAACTGAGAAATAGTTAAAAACACCTCACAATTGAGTGTACACTGTTTGGTAACAGTTACTAAGCAGTTGCTAAGGAAAGAGAGTGAAAGAAATAGCCTGATAAGGGGCATGTCACACATAACACAGAGAAAGAGATAGTGAGACAAAAGGGGAGATAAAGAGAGAGTAATTGACAGAATGTGTCCTTTCTTTCTCTCCAATGTAGTGTGTAAGTGTTGCACATAGTGTTCCCTCTGTATTTTAGTAAGAACTGATCATTTACACACACTTTGAATGTTCAAAATAAATAACCTGCCAGTGGGAAATAATCTGCCGCTGGACTGGCTGTTTATTGAGAGCGCGCTAGTGGGACTGGCGGGTTATTTAAGTTAGCAGGGTATATATCACATTACCGCGTGCAATTGTTTTCAATTTTTAAATTTAATCACGACTACTCACTAGACTATAGCTATCTGCTATCATGGTAACTATAGTTACTCCTTAAAACTTTGCATTACACAGCTCGGTTACTAATAGTAAGTAACGCCTTACTCAACAACTTACTATCATACTCATATCGATGTTTGTTGAGTAAGGGGTTACTTACAGTTAACAAATGGATAAACGCATCTACAATAAATGGTGTCTTACGTCTTCAGAGATGATGGGATTCCCCATCACGAGCCGACCATTGTTCCTCACATCAGTCCCATCAAGAGGGTGCACTTGGGCTACCTCAATATCACTGAAAAACAATTGGATGTTAGAATTTGTTGGGGGAGACGAGACCTTTCAGTAATGAGATCTGTGCTTGAATTGTTCATACTTTATTTTTATTCGGAGCACGGTGTCAAGCGACTCAAATCTGTCGAAGAAAGACTAGCTGTTTGATCAGGAATTGAGTTTACCTTGTGTCCTGAGCTGTAGATTTGAATTCACACTCGGGAAGGCTGGTAGGGGCCGATTGAAACCTGACCCGCTTCTTGTGTGACTTGATCCCAGTGGGGTGGTGCAATGATGTCTGGGATGGGATATCAGCTGGGTTGGCAGGGGAAAGGACGGATTCTGGGATTTGGGTGTATCCGTTACTTCCAGGTACTAACCACTAAAGGAGGAAAAGGGTCAGTAAAATTGGAGGGGAAACAGATATGATTTTACAGAATAAAAAGGGCGATATTTATGGTATTGGTCTATGAATAAGTGATAAAACGAATGACAGTGTTTCTAAACACTATCATTCATTTTATCACTAACTTTTTAGTTACCGTTAGCTTGAAGACATCATTCTCCTGGACACAGCCCACAACCTCAACAGTATACCGATCTCCTCTCTCCAACGCCACCCTAAAGCTACTCTGCCTAACAAACTGATCCCCTCCAACAGGGTTCATCTCCAAAATGGTCCGTCCCTCCAGCTGGACCTGTGCCTGTATGGATCCGTAAACAGCGAACATGTAGGCACCAGATATAAGTGGGGAGAGGTAGGCTGTGATGCGGAGGCAGTAGTTGGTACCCCCGGGACGCAGTGAGAAACCCTCAACAGCGTGCCTGTTATCCTGCAGGAAGGTATTGTTTGAAAATCAAAAAACAAAATCATATAAAGAGAATTGCACGGAGTCATGCTTGTTGTTGTTCTAACCCTCTTTTACGGGCGAAGCTCGCGGGGGTCGAGCTAGCTACAAGCTAAATAGGGACTGAAAGTTTACCCGCTAGAACAACTAAGTGTATTTATTGCTTTTCATTTTCGGAAAGCAAAACTAACTAATTAACTAACTAATTAACTAACCGTTGGATGGTTTGGAAAAAGGGGACTTCTCCTGAGATCAGCGATGTCTGACAAACACACGTTAGTCCAAATATCAGTGGGTAACAATCTAGCATCTCTTCGGAAAAATACAGGGCTCTTGCTCCGGCACTGGGGTGCTGCAAACAGGGGAGGGAGAGCGATGGTGAGCAACAAAATCAGTAGCATGGTGTCAGAACTAACTAGGTGTCCCCCTAGAGGGGTGCTCTATTAAGGAGGGGGCTAATTGAGACACGTGTGAAGGTCACGTGATACCCGAGACAGACAGACTGGTACATACCTGATTCGAGGACGGTGCTGAGTGATGTGATGAGAACAAGTAGCCTGATTCCTGATTGGGTGCGAGGTATTTGCATGGTATTCTATAACTGGGAGAGAGAGAGAGATCGGGGTTAGATCGGGGGGTATATGGCATTTAGTGACAATTATAGTAGTGCAGTTAATCTGAAATTAGACACGGTGTACTGACTAATTGGGAATGGGGGTCTAGAACTAATGCTAATAGTCAATTAGAGCAATAGCTTTCTGTCAAACTGGAAATGTAACTACAAAGTATTTAGAGTAACGGGCCTAGAGTTACAAGTAGGGATATAGGGATATCCAATGAAAAACATGTCTAGACAGTCAACTGAGGATGCTGGAAAGTGGCAGTGTATATTTTGTCAAAATAAGCAAAATATCGTACATTCCAGTTCACATGATGAGATAGAGAGATAGACGGAAAGAGAGAGAGAGAGAGAGAGAGAGAGAGAGAGAGAGAGAGAGAGAGAGAGAGAGAGATAGTTACAGGCAACAGCAAGATAATAATCATTGTAAATCCTCCCATCCACGTATCTACAATCTACATGAAATCACGTGTGGGAATTTCCCAGACATGCCGACGACGAAGAAATTCAAACTGCTACAACAAAACAGTAGCAGTACCATCCCAACTTGGTATCGAAGACACCTCACACTCTGTTTAGAGGTATCAGAAGGGCTTGCCCTATTTTTATAGCGCGCCCAAAACGTTATACTGAGCACTGAAAAGTTGTAGTCTACACTACATAGTTCTAGCTAAGGGGTTTGAGCCGCGCACAGGGCCACACCGAGACCAAATCTCGTTACTTTCCTGATTTCTTTGACACAAACAAGTATTGCAGAGCGGCCAATAGAGCTGGCGGTTTCAAACTTCGTCCGTATTCGGAGGGATAGATTAGCAGTTCAGTGTTTCAAACCAGGTTTAATTTGGCAAAGTAGAAGCTGAGTTACAACATGTTTTGTACAAATGGTTCAACTTCAAGACCTTTTTAATTTTGATGGCCAGACCTTTCAAGATAGAAACTTCAAACTTTGCCACGATCTTTGATATGATGTTAAGCATACCTGACCTACTTTTTCAAATTTTTTTTTCATCATTAACACCTAAAACTGATTTCAAAACCAAGGTTCCGGGGATAATTTTTTAAATATGAGTACAGAATTATAATTTTCAGACAATTTGGTGGGGAATACCAAAATTTGGTGCATTTTCATTGAGTGGTTGAGGAGCTATTAATTTTTGAAGTGAATCAAAGCGGGTTTGTTACCCCTACTCAGGCCGCTTCGCGGCCTTCGTTTGGCGTGCTTCGCACGCCGCGCCGGCAAGGGAGGGGTAACTTCGTTACCAACATCCCAACTACTACTACGATCAATGAAAGGGATTTTCAGGCCAAATTTCAGTATTCTCATGACTCATCACACAACGTCCTCTCACTTTTCAGTTTTCCCACGGTACTAAATCATAACAGTTCCAAGAGGTGTGTTATTATATGTACATGGGAAAAGCGATGGCAGTATAGGTAGACACAGTCTGAGAAGGTACCAATAGCTTATCTAGACGCACACGTTGTGAGAATTATAATATAGGCACCGTGGGAGGCTGAGCTGCATCTCTCACCGCGCCCCGGATAGAACAATTGTCAAATACAGTGTGAGGTAAGGATATAGAGGTAGATAGTTTTATTACTAAATATGGTAGCAAAATCAAAGGATTCAAACTATTTGACGTCAATACTTTTTACCATTGATGATAAATAGTTAAGAGTCTTTACGTCAAATAGTTTTGAATTATGAATCCTTTGATTTTAGAATTTAGTACCATATTTAGTAATAAAACTATCCAGTTTTGTTAATGTTATTATCTAACTATGCATTATTATAGTGGAAATTAACTTCCCTGGGAAGTCCCGAATCAAAGAGAGATCTGACAGCTTAGAAGAGAGGGAACACTTTGAATCGGAGGGTTCCAGTTCCACCGAATCCACTCTTCACACAATTTAAACTGGAAATGGTTGCATCAAGAAGACAAGGAAATAATGACAAGGTTGAACCTTAGTGGAGAGAGTTGAGTGGGACATGTCTGGTTTGAAAGCAACAATCGAATCCATGAATCCGTGATTATATTTATAGCCTGCTATAGCCCTTGACTGTCAAGTTACCGGAAGAGCCTTGAGATTGGAATTTTAAAATTTAGGCTGTTATAAAAGTTGTCAATGCCCCCCTTCAAATCAAATGGAATTGTCAATATTAGTTTTGGTGCACTGACAACTCTATATCACACTGTCGTAAGCAGCATACTGACACGCGTTAAATTAATTTAAGTAAACGCCTAGTCACGTTGCTGAGATCGACCAATGTACGATGTCAAAAGTAGCTAACAGTGATACAGATACATGAGAGATACATGAAAGATAGGTACTCCAAGAAATGACGGCGGGTATTGGTCTCTTGTTAACACATTATCGCAGTCTGAGAAAAGTGGCAAAAGTTCCGATGCGGTTCTGAGAGAGACAATAAAAGGAGTGTGAGAAATTTTGAGCGGCTATAAAATATAGCTGTAGACAGCTGGGACTGAGAAATAAAAAAGGTCTGTGAAAAATTATCCAATAAATTCCAGGCCGTCACAGGAACTTCCAATGAAATGGGAGTCAGACTTCGTTGAGAGAAAGAGAGAGAGTCGAGAGAGAGAGAGTGAGAGAGAGAGAAAGAGACAGGGAGGGAGAGAGAGAGAGAGAGAGAGAGAGAGAGAGAGAGAAGATGAGAGAGAGCGAGATGAGAGAGAGAGATTCGAGATTAGCTGATCTATCTATGAGACTCGAGACTATATCTCTCTCGCTCTCTCTCTCTCTCTCTCTCCTCTCTCTCTCTCTCTCTCTCTCTCTCTCTCTCCTCTTCTCTCTCTCTCTCTCTCGCTCTCTCTCTCTCTCTCTCTCTCTACTCTTCTTCTCTCTCTCTCTCTCGTCTTCTCTGCGTCTCTCGTCTCTCTGTCTCTCTCTCTCTCGCTATCTCCTCTCTCTCTCTCTCTCCTCTCTCTCTCTGCTCTCTCTCTCTCTTATCTCTCGCTCTCCTCTCGCTCAGCCTTCCTCTCTCTCTCTCTCTCATCTCTCTCTCTGCTCTCCTCTCTCTCTCTCTTCTTCGCTCTCTCTCTCTCTTCTGTCCTCTCTTCTCTCCTCTCTTCTCTCTTTCCTTTCCCCATTTGTGTCAACTCGCCCTTTTTTTTCCAATTCGCACTGAATTCACACTCTATCTATCATCTCATACACATCTTCCCCCCCCCCTCTCTCTCTCTCTCTCTCTCTCTTCTATTCTCTCTCTCTCTTTCGCTCTCATCTCTCTCTCTCTCTCTCTCTCTCCTCTCTCTTCTCTCTCTCTCTCTCTCTCTCTCTCTCTCTCTCTCTCTCTCTCACTCTCTCACTCTCTGACTGCCGCAAGAATAGTAGACACTTGTAGCAGGCCACATAATAATCTTGCCCGACACTAAATTATCATGAGCTATAAGATGCGGAGAGAGAGAATTACTCCATCCTACTAGATGTGTCAACTGCAACCACTATGCTCACTTCCTCTCATCTCAGTTAAATCTCGGTTAAACCATGAGGGGTTCTCTCTCAACTTCCTCGCTATAGTTAGTGAGTGTTAGAATCTCACATTTAGAATTCTCGAAATGGTTTGTTGAGTAACCCCTTCCTCAAAAAGAAATGGTCGCTTTATTAAACCAAATCACGATCAGTGAAAAAATGAAAATCATATCTGCTAAAAACTGACATGGACACCAACGGAGAATAGTAACATTATCATTAGTTCTTCGCGGGTGCTTGCCCTTCAAAGTGTCTAAAATTCGTCCAGCAACCATATTTAATGGAAGGTTAGGTCTTTCACAATATCGGCAATAAATTCTAGGTCTCAGATTTGTGATTTGGACTTTCTATCGGTACATGTGGGCCATGAGAGATCATCTGACAATAAAGGGAAAGTACAGAACAGCAAATCAAAAAGTTATCCCCGAGGCATGGGGATCATAAAGTGAAATGTCAAATGGGTAGGGCTCACGGAAGAGAGGGGTTGTTATTTAGTGAGAGTGAATGCGAAGACCCTCGAGGGGGCTCAGGGGTACAGCTCTCGGACTCCTTCTATGAGGGGGAATAAGTGGGTAACGCAATTAAAGTGAGCAGAGGGAAAGGAGTAGTGGGAGGGAAAGTGAGATAGAGAAAGCGGGACTTGTACACTTTGACCATTTTAGGGTTCATAGCCGGGGCAAATGGCTGTAAATTACTTTTCTAATCGACGTTAGAAATGGATTCATCGGTAATGATAAAAAGAATAAAAACGTCACATCATCTCATGAGAAAAACTACAAAATTAAAATTGTATGAGGTATAACTGCTAGATTATAATAGTAGAGACCGTCGTCTATGCATATTATGGTAAAGTATTACGATGCATATAATTGATCGATTAGCCCATCAAGCTATTCTTAGAGTTAGAGTTAGAGCCATGTATGACATGAAGGACGCTGAGGACTCAGGACATCCGGGAAAAGGGTTAGGGAGGGGGACCCGGGACAGTTTACTACTTTTTTCTATATAGTATAGGTATCAAAAGTAACTACTAGAGGAAGTAACATATTATCATTATCAATTTATATCTTCACTTCCTCTTGACTATAACTATATCCTCTTGACTATAACTTTTAGTTAATGAAGCAATGAACTCGAAGTAAAATGTCAAGACTACTACTGCATAGCTAGAGGGGATCTTGAACTTCACGATAAAAAGGGGACATAAATTTAATGATCTACGATTTGTTGTGGTTTATGAATCTGAGAGAGGTGAAGTGAAACTCTCAACTTTGTAAAACACCCATTAGAACATGCCAGGGCATGTCCTTTTGAAATCTCAAACTTCGGTGACATGTCTCAGGGAGGGACAATTGCTCAACTTTCATTAAAATAATGACTTTTATCAGCTAACACAACTTTTGTAATAAGTTACGAAAGAATACAACACAAAAAGAAGAAAGCAAGAAAGCAGAGAATAAGCTGTACGCAGATATTTAGGAGGAGAGTATGGAAGGAAAATGGAGGGAATATTAAGAGAGGAGATAGAGGGATAAAGAGTAACAGCAACAGATGGAGGATGTAATATGAATTTGGAGAGAAAATGAACTAGAGAGGGAGAGAGAGGAGATGAGAGGAGAAGAGAGGAGAGAAAGAGAGGAGGAGGGGAGAGGGGGAGGAAAAGCGAGAGAGAACAGAGAGGAGGGAAAAGAGGGACAGAGGAGAGGAGAGTTGATAAAGAGACTTAGAGCTGCCAACATACAATGTTCAGAGCTGGGAAAAGAATACGCTGGAAGTAACTGAGAAAACTTTGCAAAACATTTTTAGGGAGGGTGGTCATGTTTATGCTAGGCATAAATGCATGTTGTGCAGAGGGGAGAGATAATGGAAGTAGGAAAAGGCACGCAATAAAGTCACTCAATACAAACGAGCATCAGATTCAGAAAAAAAACTTTGAAAAAGAAAACAAGGCGGAGAGGAGAAAACAAGCAAGGTTCTTAATACATTGTGGTTCTAAGTTTTAATAAGCTAAAAGTTCGGTCATCATTGCAGAAAACAAAACTCTGAAAGTACAGTAAAAAGGCTGGAGAGGAGAGATATACGCACACTGTTTTCATTTGTTTAATTGATTGTTACGCTATATTCGGTAGATCCTTAGCGTGACCCAGCTGGAAAGCGGACTCAGCTCTCTCTCTAAAGAGAGAGAAGAGAGAGAGAGAGAAGGAGGAAGAGAGAGAGAGAGAAAGAGGGGAGAAGAGAGAGAAGAGAGAGCAGAAGGGGAGAGAGAGAGATGAGAAGAGAGAGAGAGAGAAGCGAGAGACGAGCGAGCAGACTCGAGAGAGCGGAGCGAGAGAGAGATCTCTTCTTCTCACCTATCTGTCTCTCTCTCATCTCTCTTATCGTCTCTCTCTCTCTCTCTCTCTCTCTCTCTCTCTCTCTCTCTCTCTCTTTCTTGCCAATGCCATCCATATTCTCACGGGGCCAACTGTGCATGGTGTCAAGCAGATGTTGAACCTCGGTGAGGACACAAACAAGAAAGAGAGGGAGAGAGAGAGAGAGAGAAAGGGGGCTGGGTGAGGTGACAAAACTCGCCCCTGTTTCTAGGCCACCACGGATAGACAGTGGGAAAAGGGAATACGAAATATGGAGCTACAGATAATTACCACACCTTTCAGCATGGCATAGAATGACAACAGAACATGATGAATCACTTGCAACATTGGAGGGAATTGGTATACGTCATATATTTTTGATATTTTTAATGCATGACGCGTTAAAAATATCAAAAATAGTTCACGGTCAGTTCTAATCAGTTCTAAGCTAGCTTGACCTTAGAACGACTATTATAATTATTGAAAACACAAGCAAAGATTTGATCAAGTGAATGGAACTGGGAGAGGAGTGGTCACTGGGGGTTAAAAGCGTCTCCACTGCCAGCCCCTCCCACTCCTGAAACACATGGCAGAACATGCCAATGAATCCCCACTCAAGGGGCACATTCGCACCCTCCGTTATCTTTCAACACCGCCCCAGGAACAAAGTGGGACACGTGAAGTGGACACGTGATCAGTTTATCAATGGACCACACTAAATAATGAGTGAAGCATCACGTCTCTCTCTCCAGTCCTCTCTCTCTCTCTCTCTCTCTCTCTCTCTCTCTCTCTCTCCTATTTCTCTCTCTTTCTCTCTCTCTTCCGCTAATTCTTGTAACTGGCCTAAAGAATTTAAACTCAATCTTCAAAACCCAGAGCGATTGAAAATGAAGCGATTGTTCAGATACCTGGATATTATATTTCTAAACAGTAACTATAATGCTGTTACCAGTTACCATTGGTAACTCATTTTCCAATAACTAACTAACTAAACAGTTTAGTAAACTATACGGGGAATTAATATCTTTGCTCGATCCCTTCGTACTATAACTCCCCATAATATTAATAATGAGTATTGAGATTATATTGAGATTCTTATATGAGGCATAAACTCTGGCCACTGGCGCGTTATTTCAGATAACTTTCTCCCAGCGCGCCGCTGGGAGAAGTTAGCTGGAGTTTATCCGCCGCTGGCGGATAAACTGGTTTAAATCACGACGACGATCCCGAGGCGGAGCCGAGGGAGAGGCGGAGGGGTTTAAACCTATAACGTGCCAGTGGTCAGAGTTTATGGGTTATATACCCTGCTTTAGTTGTTTATTTCAAGTATTACACACCAACAAGAGAGAGAACACTAATCAAAACACACAAAGAGAACTGAGAAATAGTTAAAAACACGTCACAATTGAGTGTACACTGTTTGGTAACAGTTACTAAGCAGTTGCTAAGGAAAGAGAGTGAAAGAAATAGCCTGATAAGGGGCATGTCACAAATAACACAGAGAAAGAGATAGTGAGACAAAAGGGGAGATAAAGAGAGAGTAATTGACGGAATGTGTCCTTTCTTTCTCTCCAATGTAGTGTGTAAGTGTTGCACATAGTGTTCCCTCTGTATTTTAGTAAGAACTGATCATTTACACACACTTTGAATGTTACGTAGGAGTTAAAAATAAATAACCTGCCAGTGGGAAATAATCTGCCGCTGGACTGGCCGTTTACTGAGAGCGCGCTAGTGGGACTTCTCGCCACTGGCGCATTATTTAAGTTAGCAGGGTATATATCCTTATGAAACCCGATAGCTGATTTATCAGTCATTTGAAGATTTTGCGCGCTCATGATAACTGCTAGCTGGGGGATTTAACACCCTGCTCGAGATTTATCAGGCCAGTGTCCTTTTTCACGCGTTTCTCTTCATTTGAATAACATGCGTGTAAAATTCTAAGTATTGAAAATGTGTGTAAACACACAGTTCTGTCAACAAAAGAAAGGGGAAACATGTCTGCAACACGTTTCAATGTTATCTCTCTCATAAGGAGTGAAAAGAATCACATTCCATTCATTTCTCTCTCTCATTGTCTCTTTTACTTTTCACTACCTCTGACAGTGTGTATTGCTCCTAATCTTTCTCTCTCTTTCTCAAACATGTTAGGAACAGTAGACACTAAGTCTACACACATTTTCAGGGTGTCTATTGACTATTTGCCAGCAGTCCTAGTGTGTTTCACCTTGTGTTGTGTCTCTTATTTGTGTGTAATTACTATCGGGTTTCATAAAATATGAACGTTTATTAGCCTATCGCGTTATAGGTTTAAATCACCTCCCCCTCACCCTCGGCTGGCGCCTCGGGATCGGCGTCGGGATTTAAACCAGTTTAATCGCCCTGCCGGGCGATTAAACTCCAGTTGGCTGTCCCCAGCTCGCGCTGGGAACAGCCAACTTCATAACGCGCCAGTCTACAAACGTTCATACTTCATATATACCCTGCTAACTTAAATAATGCGCCAGTGGCGAGAAGTCCCACTAGCGCGCTCTCAGTAAACAGCCAGTCCAGCGGCAGATTATTTCCCACTGGCAGGTTATTTATTTTTAACTCCTACGTAACATTCAAAGTGTGTGTAAATGATCAGTTCTTACTAAAATACAGAGGGAACACTATGTGCAACACTTACACACTACATTGGAGAGAAAGAAAGGACACATTCCGTCAATTACTCTCTCTTTATCTCCCCTTTTGTCTATCTCTTTCTCTGTGTTATTTGTGACATGCCCCTTATCAGGCTATTTCTTTCACTCTCTTTCCTTAGCAACTGCTTAGTAACTGTTACCAAACAGTGTACACTCAATTGTGACGTGTTTTTAACTATTTCTCAGTTCTCTTTGTGTGTTTTGATTAGTGTTCTCTCTCTTGTTGGTGTGTAATACTTGAAATAAACAACTAAAGCAGGGTATATAACCCATAAACTCTGACCACTGGCACGTTATAGGTTTAAACCCCTCCGCCTCTCCCTCGGCTCCGCCTCGGGATCGTCGTCGTGATTTAAACCAGTTTATCCGCCAGCGGCGGATAAACTCCAGCTAACTTCTCCCAGCGGCGCGCTGGGAGAAAGTTATCTGAAATAACGCGCCAGTGGCCAGAGTTTATGCCTCATATAACCCATGTGTCAGGAATCTCATCAAACTGGGGTAGTTACATTTTCAACTAGTAATGTGAATGAATTCGACAACTGAATTTCGCGATATAACCATCTCTCTTGATCGATGAGTCTCAACTTCCTCAGGCTCAACTACCTAAGCCCCCCAGTCGCTCGAACAGTTAATCCACAATATAACTACTTCCTTGCTCTTCTATATAGCTCCTATCTTACTCTCGTTATAATACCGAGATTTAAATTCAACCATCTTATTATGTACCTCGGTGAAACTAAAATCAAATGCTCAATACTGGCTCAAAAGCTAAAGTCAAAAGAAATCCCCTCAACAGAGCTGCGATCTAGGAAGTAGCTGATACTATACCAGGTACCGGCGTGAGAAAGGTGATCCTAGTTCTACAAGTATAATAGGTACTGGCGTGGGAACAAGGCCCTGCCAGTCCTACACTTCCTGGTTGGTGAAAGAGAAATTAGGGACAGCAATTTTAGTAACTACCGTATGGGCCAAAAAAGATTTGATGGCCTTCATCTGCATACACTGACACTTGATGTTAAAGAATTATGTGCCAAATTTGGTACAAGGAAGTTACTTTCAAGACATCGTCTATGAAACTGGAGCAAGTAGGTAGGTACTAAACTTTGAAAACCAACCAGCAGCATCAGTGGTTCATTTCAATGAAAAGAGGTGATAATTGGAATACTAAGGAGGGAGTTTTACTTGTGTTGCTACAAGTTGAACAGTGTGGAGGAGTGACTAACAAAGGTGTAAATTCGCTAGCCAGCAAGTACTTATAGTGCGGTTGTTGCAATTGGCGACTGGGAGAGATGGAGAGGGAGAGAGATGCAATGGAGAGAGATGGAGGAAGAGAGAGACAAACTGGGAAGAAATGAAAAGCAGAGACAAAGAGAGATAAGAGGAAGCATTGTTCAACCATGCACACACTCTCCGACTTCCTACTTCTTCATGCAGCATGCTCATATTATTATCTTCTTTGTTCAGACATGCCCTGATCTGACTGAAATACTCGCAGACAGCCATTACATCAAAACTGAACTAATTAGCAGACAGTAAGGAGCGATGGCGGTAATTAGTGCTCTCTCTCTCTCTCTCTCTCTCTCTCTCTCTCTCTCTCTCTCTCTCTCTCTCTCTCTCTCTCTCTCTCTCTATCTCTCTCTCTCTCTCTCTCTCTCCCACTCAGAGAGTATCTATATGTCTCAGACATTTCGTCCCAGTATGCAGAAATGCATTGCAACTGCAAATAGTAGAGCGTGGGAGAAAACTTTGTTGTGTAGAAAAGTACACATTCTGATTGTGTATGAAACAGGCTTTAGATGTGCTTCTGAAGCTTCTTTAGACGGGGCAAATCGTCTAGACGGATTTTTGAACCAGACAGGATCGGGACGAAGTCAGACGGTCTGGAGAAGTGCTTCAGACGGGTTCAGACGTCGTTGGATCGATGTTGATCGACGGGCTTGAGACGTGCGTCTAGTCTGAAGCCCGTTTAGGCGGGACGTCAGAAACGGTCTCTACGGAGTTGGACGAAATCAAACGGAAATCAAACGGAATCTCCGAATTCAGGACGGAAACTCTGAAACCAGACGTAAACCAAACAGGTCACAAGCACGTCTGAACGTCGCCAATGGAAATTCCGTGCTTGATACGGAACTCCTATTTAGTTGGCGACGTGCTTGAGCTGACGTGTTTGGTGTCAGGTAGAGACCGTTTCAGAAGCACGTCTCAAGCCCGATCCAACGACGTATAAACCAGTCTGAATTTCCGTCTCAAGCCCTTAGCCCGTCTCAAGCACGTCTGGGTTAAAACCCGTCTAGACGGCGTTGGAACGGCGCCTAGACAACGTCTCCGGACTCCGGACAAATGAACATTTTCCCGTACATCTTCCCCAATGATACTCTTTAGGTTTGTACCCTAGTTTTCTTTATCTTTTTGTATCGAAACTTTAGATACAAGAAAACTGGCACTAATGAAATAACCCCTCCGTGCGAGCTGTGGAGCGTAAATGGGTGACTTCGTAACCAACACAAACCTAAAGAGTATCATTTGATTCGAAAGTCTATATAAAACTCAATTAATTTATGCTTTGTTCAAAAATATATTCCGGAAAAGATATAAAAGCATTTTTAACATTTTTATTACACTATTTACAGTCTCTCTTTGTCCACTAAAACCAAGGTACAACATATATTTCAAAGTCTCAAACAGTTATTTTAGGAGTAGGTGATAGTCGAGTACCAATCACTGGAGTAAGGAGTTTCACTCTCTCGTATTCCTGAAATAGTAAAACGTGTGTTAGAAAAAGTCTTGTTTCACTGCATCTTAGAGTAATACTAATAGACAAATCCAGAGTGATAGAAAAGTAGATATGCTCCAAAGATTTATTTTATAGGATTCAAGATTAAAAGACGAGTCAACGATTCATTACCACTATTCATTATTGAATGGCGTTTATAAAGTTGAAAGTAAAATGCTGAAACTCTAGCTTCACACACAAGTAATATTTAGCTTAGTTTATTACCAAAATGTACTCTACGCAATTACTTTATGCCCCATATTCAGTGCACCTGGGGGTTTCATATTTCAGACAAATGATAGATATTGTCCTAGCCGTCTACAGCTCCCAAACTGTTATTGTTCAGGGTCGAACAAGATCAGGAACCGACCGAAACAAGTAAACAACCAATCAGAACTCGTTATTTAGGTCACGTGACTGGTTATCAGCCAATCAAGGACCAGTATTTCCTGATTCGGTCGGTTCCTGAACAAGATCATATATCAAAGTTTTTCTGATCATTTAACGTACCAGTAGTCGGGGTCGATGCCATACTGTTGGTGACATCAATGATCTTGATGTTAACAGGAAGTTTCTTGAGGGTCCCACTTCGAGATCTCTCGTCATACTCCTACGAATATTTTCAGGTTTTATTTAGTCGGTAGGTATTTGGGAAGAGAGTTTAATTTATTGGGTCGGCTTATTCGGTCGAAAACTGAGAGTGTAGCGAGATTTTGTACCTGAATTGGTAGGATAGTGGCACGAATGGGCAGCTGGAAGATTTCCATTTCAGTAACCACAGAGATATCATATGCAACATGTCCTATGTCTGTAACCTCACCAGCTGTTAGACATACATCAAACTTAATCGACATCCCGGCAGCCACCTGTCAGAGAAATTAAGATTAATTATTCGAAATAAATCGTCAAGTAGGGAAGCATGTTATTTATTTATTATGTTCTAGCCCTCATTTACAATGTGAAATGTCAAGCAAGTCAATTATTTATCTAGTTAATACTTACAAAGTTTGTATCATTGTGGAGTCGAATAGTGAGGCCATCTCGGTTCCTGGGGCACTTTATTTGAAATCGGCAGCTGTCTATCCCCACATTCTTGAGAGTAACTGTGGTGGCATAGGATCCTTTGGGACAGAGCACTCCGAAGGAGACTTCAGGGGGGTACAGCTGAAACAATGAAACATGAATTATTATCCGAGGGGGGGAGAGAGGGGGACACTATTCCACTAAAATGTGTGTGTAGTACTAGTATATAATAATAACAGGAATCCCCCGTACTTCCACCCACTTGCTGGTGAAAATGTTACATTGATAGGTTAACTTTAAGTTAACTTAACTGTTAACTTTAAGTTAAGTAAGTTATGATATTGGTTACAATGAAGTGCAGTTACACAGACCCCTACTACCTGGAAGCCCCGTAACTCGGTAACTTGCTTCCGTTTACCAGCTGCCAGAACACTGGAAGTCTTCACTCCTCTTCTTACTGGTTCCTCTTGTTCAATAAACCTAAAATATGATTCATATCAGGAACCGACCGAAACAAGTAAACAACCAATCAGAACTCGTTATTTAGGTCACGTGACTGGTTATCAGCCAATCAGGGACCAGTACTTCCTGATTCGGTCGGTACCTGATTCATATTATCATGATTATGAAGACACGCCGTAACAAACAAGGGAAACGGAAAGTGTGCGACTGTGCGATCCACCAGTAACATGTGCTAAGTTGAAAATTTAAAAAAACACAATTTTAAAGTGTTGCACGTGTATTGGGATGTTCTAGAGACTAATTTCCGTGTTTTGAAATTTTAAAATTTCAAAATTTTTTTTCGATTTTTTCCCGATTTTTCACCGAAAATAAGGGTCACAAAAGTGGCTTGCGATTCAAAGTGGCTCAACCGTTTGGGCTGAAACTTCGAATATCACTAGAAAATTACCCACTGAATACCAGACATATTGTTCGAAAGCGATATTTTGAGTGTACAGCAAGGTATACAACATATAGTGCTCCATCGACTTCTTTAACCCTAAAATTCCCATTATTTACGCAAAAACGCGGGTTATGAAAGTCGCTTGCGATTCGAAGTGGCTAAACCGTTTGGGCTGAAACTTCGAATATCAGTAGAAAATTACCCACTGAATACCAGACATATTGTTCGAAAGCGATATTTTTTCCCTGCCCGGGTGAATGCCGAAGGCATTCACCCGGATGCCTTTTTACTTTGTAAAAAGGCATAGCAGGGTTAGAATTCGAAAACGACATTTTGGTATACTAACTAATCGGTAGAGGGACATTTTTTGGTCACACTTTCGTTGCGAGGGCAACGGTGTAGCAACTAGAGCCGCGCGCACAGTGACGAGCTACTCCTTCATCAAACACCTCATTGGCACAGTTTCATGGACGTGTGTGCGCGCGCCACTCAACAAAACATGAAATGCTTTGCCGCGCGTTTCGCGTGTTACATACACATTTTCATCTTGCGAGTCGAGTGTGAGATGTTAGATAAGTAGTTAAGTTGGAATGTCAAAAGCTGGTTAGCAAGTATCATGTGATTGGGAGTTAGCTAACTCTAAGCTATGTGAGAAGTATACTGACAGCTAGATCGTATGCATCTCACATTACATTATGACCAAGCCTTGATCCTGTTGGCAGTGACAATGTCACTGACATGTGAAACGGTAGGGCAGGGAAACACAGCATTATGAATACATAATGCAATAATTCTTGTTCAACTTAGCAACCCCTAATGTGCATTGAAAGAAATTAGAAAAACCAGATGCAGTTTGTTACAATGTGAATGGATTTTGTATTTCGACAATTATTAAGGGTACACCTGGCGTTTTTCATCATCGAGTGCCCAACCAAATGACTTCACCAGGGTTTAGGCCATACAAAATGGACCTCAAATATGCAATTTTAGCCCTAAAGTCGAATTCATATTTTTGCTACAGCCTATTTTCAAAGTGGCGTTTTTTCAATTTTTGTTGAAATTTTTAACCTCAGGACCACTTTTTTTGAGATAGAAACATTAAATTCTTGGAATTTGAAGAGAATATAAAGGTGAATAAGCCCAAAGAAGGATTTTTGAAATGGAGCTTATTTCTGGCCATGAGAACGGTTTACTTTTTTGCTTTTTTGACACGCTGGCTGAGAATGTTCCCATGCTTCATTAGAGATGAAAATCTGGAAATAGTTGCTCAAAACGATTATCTATGTGGCCCAAAAATTTTGGAACTTTCCCGCCAAAGATGTGGTGTACAGAGCTTTTTTTGTGAAACCTGTCTTTTTGAAAAAGAGGGAAATTCCCTGTATCTCAAAAACGGATGATCGTAGAGACCTGGGACCAAGCTTAATCGATTCAGAAGGTCCGATTTTGGGGGGGGGGGTCTTCTGAGAGACATTTTGCTCCTACTCCAACCGTTTTTGCTGTAATTGCAAAAAACTAATTCTATGAAAAGGGGAAACAACTCTATTCCAGTAGCCTGCTTCGGGCTGATTTCCCCCTTACTTGCTGATACCTTTTTCGCAATTACAGCAAAAACGGTTGGAGTAGGAGCAAAATGTCTCTCAGAAGACCCCCCCCCCAAAATCGGACCTTCTGAATCGATTAAGCTTGGTCCCAGGTCTCTACGATCATCCGTTTTTGAGATACAGGGAATTTCCCTCTTTTTCAAAAAGACAGGTTTCACAAAAAAAGCTCTGTACACCACATCTTTGGCGGGAAAGTTCCAAAATTTTTGGGCCACATAGATAATCGTTTCGAGCAACTATTTCCAGATTTTCATCTCTAATGAAGCATGGGAACATTCTCAGCCAGCGTGTCAAAGAAGCAAAAAAGTAAACCGTTCTCATGGCCAGAAATAAGCTCCATTTCAAAAATCCTTCTTTGGGCTTATTCACCTTTATATTCTCTTCAAATTCCAAGAATTTAATGTTTCTATCTCAAAAAAAGTGGTCCTGAGGTTAAAAATTTCAACAAAAATTGAAAAAACGCCACTTTGAAAATAGGCTGTAGCAAAAATATGAATTCGACTTTAGGGCTAAAATTGCATATTTGAGGTCCATTTTGTATGGCCTAAACCCTGGTGAAGTCATTTGGTTGGGCACTCGATGATGAAAAACGCCAGGTGTACCCTTAAAGCCTTTTACCTAGTGTTGAGTTCTGCACCGGGTTTGTAGCCCTTGATCGATCGAGGTATTTTCACTCTGTCTCTTCTGACATCTCCTTTTGCATCTAGGAACAAGCTCTTGACCGTTCCTGTAAGAACAGTAGGGGATAACAACAAAGAGCCACTTTATGGTCATTTTATGACTGCTAAGCTAATAATACTCTACTGTCAATTGTCATGATTTCTCTTGTTATTTCTATTGTTATTATAGTGCAACAGTACAGTACCTGATGCCGGTTTGCTGTTTTGGCGGGAAGATAGGAAGTCTGCAGATGGTGTCGTAAAATCTTCCTCTTGGTGTGGTGACAACTGGTATATCGGAGAAAGGGGAGATAAAAGGGGGTAGAGCCACGACAATTACTGATATTAAAATAATTCGAGAAAATTTATAATATGTTGAATAAAATGAATTTCACATACGTTTCTGACGTTTTGTGGTGTGTTTGAATCCGATCTAATCTGTTGAGCAACCGGTGAAGCAGTCTGGTCCGCCTCAGCTGTTGCAGTAGCAGCCACATTGGGGGTGGGATTACCAGGACGGGGTGTCGTTCCCACAGTTAAACTAATAGTGGATCCAAGCTGGGGGTCTTCATCAATCAGTATCATGGAGGTACTGAGGCTCTCTCCCTTTCCACCTGTTTGAGAAACAAAATTCATCAAGGTGCATTTGTCGTGACGGAAGTATGACTCGCAAAAAAAGTACTTTTGAACTGACCGTCAAGTGATTTCTCTGAGGATGATGGTATAACTGGAGGAGTTGGGCAACTCTTAGACAGCTCCCCCACATCAGGCCCAGCTTTAAGAGAGTCTAGGAACGCCAAACCAAACTTGCTCTCGAAGTAGGGCGGAACACGGACATTTCGGATGTCACTTTTTAGCACGTTAACTTCCATCTTTTCTCGTGTGATCTGGTCCCACATGGCTTGTGGGATGATTCCTGCACCGGGGGCTGGCGTGTTGGCATTTGGGTATTTGCGATTGGAGAGGGGTGCGGGCTTGGAGGGATTTCGGTAGTATGAAAGATTAGGTCGTGTGCGCCAAATGGCGCCATATGGCGCCATTTGGCGCCATCAAATTCGCCAAATGGCGCCACGTGGCGAATAAATGGCGCCATTTGGCGCCAAAATGTGGCGAGTGCGCACTATCGCCAAATATCGCCATTTCTGGCGCCATTTGGCGCCAAATCTGGCGCCAGTGGCGATCGCCATTCGCCAAATATTGGCGACTCTTGGCGGTATCGCCACGTGGCGATGGTACAAAGTCTGAAAAAAACATGCGCAACATATTTATCGCCAAATGGCGCCATTTGGCGATAAGAATAGCAAATTTTCAATGCTTTCCAAAATATGACGCTCGCCACTCGGCGCCGCGTGGCGCCATTTGGCGAAAAAATCGCCAACTGGCGCCAATTGGCGCCATATGGCGCCAAATGTTGCTAGTTGCGCCAAACGTCGCCATGCGGCGCCATTTGGCGTCAAATGTCGCCATATGGCGCCGCATGGCGCCAAATTTTTGTCAAATGTTTGTCGCCAAACGTCGCCATATGGCGCCATTTGTCGCCGAACGTCGCCATTTGGCGCCAAATGTCGCCATATAGCGCCAAATGTCGCCATATGACGCCAAATATCGCCATATGGCGCCAAATATCGCCATATGGCGCCAAATATCGCCATATGGTAAAGTTAGTTCGCCATTTGGCGCCGAACGTCGCCACATGGCGCCAAATGTCGCCATATGGCGCCAAATGTCGCCATATGGCGCCAAATGGTGCCATATGGCGCCAAATGGCGGTCAAAGTTAGTTCGCCATTTGGCGCCAAACGTCGCCACATGGCGCCAAATGTCGCCATATGGCGCCAAATGGCGACGTTCGGCGCCAAGTGGCGACAAATGGCGATGTTTGGCGCCAAATGGCGACAAATATTTGACAAAAATTTGGCGCCATATGGCGACATTTGGCGCCAAATGGCGACGTTTGGCGCAAAATGGCGACTAACATTTGACAAACAGTTTGCGCCATATGTCGCCATTTGGCGCTATATGGCGACATTTGGCGCCAAGTGGCGACAAATGGCGACGTTTGGCGCCAAATGGCGACAAACATTTGATAAAAATTTGGCGCCATATGGCGACATTTGGCGCCAAATGGCGACGTTTGGCCCAAAATGGCGACTAACATTTGACAAACAGTTTGTGCCATATGTCGCCATTTGGCGCTATATGGCGACATTTGGCGCCAAATGGCGACGTTCGGCGACAAATGGCGCCATATGGCGACATTTGGCGCCAAATGGCGACAAACATTTGACAAAAATTTGGCGCCATATGGCGACATTTGGCGCCGAATGGCGACGTTTGGCGCTAAATGGCGCCATATGGCGATTCTTGGCGCCATATGTCGCCAAATGGCGACAAACGGCGCCATTTGGCGAATTAATCGCCAGTTGGCGCCACTTGGCGCAGAACGGCGAGTGTACACCTTTGAAAACCAATGAAAATATTATTGATACATCGACATTTGGCGCCGAATGGCGACGTTTGGCGCTAAATGGCGCCATATGGCGATTCTTGGCGCCATATGTCGCCAAATGGCGACAAACGGCGCCATTTGGCGAATTAATCGCCAGTTGGCGCCACTTGGCGCAGAACGGCGAGTGTACACCTTTGAAAACCAATGAAAATATTATTGATACATCGACAAATGGCGACAAATGGCGATGTTTGGCGATGAGTATCGCCAAGTGGCGCCAAATGGCGCCATATGGCGAAAAATTCGCCAAATGGCGCGATTTGGCGCCATTTTGTGAAGATTGGCGCCAAACGGCGCCATTTGGCGACGAACGGCGCCAGATGTCGCCAAACGGCGCCATTTGGCGACTTGATCTCCTGATCACTTAATGGCGCCAAATGGCGCCATTTGGCGATAACAATTTTGCGCATGTTTTTTTTCAGACTTTGTACCATCGCCACGTGGCGATACCGCCAAGAGTCGCCAACATTTGGCGAATGGCGATCGCCACTGGCGCCATTTGGCGATAGTGCGCACTCGCCACATTTTGGCGCCAAATGGCGCCATTTGTTCGCCACGTGGCGCCATTTGGCGAATTTGATGGCGCCATTTGGCGCGCACGACCTAATCTTTCATACTACCGGGATTTCTAGCGGTAGGATTATCACCGAAAAATTAAAATTTGTTACCCTTTTTGAGTTTCATCTTCATTTTGAAGGGATTCTGAGAGACAGCTGTTGAGTATTTCCTGGTAACTGAATCCACAGTATTTCGTCTCTTCTCTAACTGTTCCATTCTAACGGGCACATCAACCTCATCATACTCCTCGTCTTCCTCTTCCTCTGAGACGAAACCCTGGAAAGAGGAGATGAGAGTGGATGCTGGATGAATATTTGTGGCAGTATAATTGTCACGGTACGAGGGCTGTTTGATTGTCTGGTGAGAGAGTCTGCAGACTGGTAATAGTTAGAATATGGATATAAAATGGTTTGAAAAATGTGCCGAGTTCGCTTTGTCAATATTGCTTTATGAACACCATCAACAATCATAAAAAACAATAATACAAACACAAACAAACAAACAGAAACAAACAAACACATGGCATTTTTGTAGCTCATATATATATTGATTCATGCAAGCATATATCGTTTATCACGTGTCTTTATATGGATCTGTTGCTGATCTCACCTCTTCGGAGTCAGACCATTCATTGACTACAACCGCGGGGTGCAACTTCTGGGATGAGTGCCAAGAAATGGCTTTCAGAGAGAGAGAAAGGAGGGCTTGGAGAATAATGGAGAGTGGTGACTTAGATAGAAACAGATTAGCGAATGAATTAGATAGATTAGAGAAGGAGTTAGAATATATTTCTTGCTTGAAAAGAATAAGACAAGAAATTGCTGATGAAGTTGTTGCAGTTGTCTGAGAAGTATGAAAATGAATTGTTGTTTAAAACAGATATATATTAGGAAGCTAGTTAACTGTCAAGGAGCTGCACTTGCACACTTGGCGTGTTTTAATACCTGCATGCTCTCTGAGCGCCATAAGGTTCGGACCTGACAGAAGCTTTCTGTGTTAAATGAGGAACACACTAACACACGTACAGATAAGGAAAACACGTATCCAGCAAATCAGCAGCAGCAGCAAAAACATGTATGATTTAGGATGTTGGATCACATCCAATTCGTTTAAGGAAACATTACTATCTGTGTACTATTTAGGGGGGGGGGGGGGTTACCTGTTGAGAAGTCTGGGGTACAGATGAGGATCGGCCCACTTTAGTAGCTAATACATCCGCAGATTCTCTCTCTGTTGCCGACCTAGAGTGGGAGTAGTTAATTAAAACACACATTTTGATATTGGTAATGATGTCCCACACGATCTTGTGTATTGTAATAACAGGGGTAACTAAAAGGGGTATCTTTTTTTGTTATGTTCTAACTCTCTTTTACATTTGTAAAAGAGGTGGCACGGTGAAACAGGGTCGAGCAAGGCAATATTTCTGACCTGGAGTCTTGTCCTGAAGCACTGCTAGCGTTCAATTCTCTCTCTACAGTCCAGTTAGCGTGGGCTTTAATTCCGTTCATTACCAACTCTCGTTTATAATCATCCAACGGGGACTCCTCGATCACCTGTTCAGGGTTGTTTGGTTTGGTTTGGGTTGTTCATCTAGGACTGGCACTGGGCCAAAGCAGCCTCACGTTTACACAACAAGTTATAAAGGAGGAAACCATAACGGCCACTCAATACAAAAGACAATACTACTAGATTTAATTGTGATCTGGGATGGAGAATATAAAATTTACCTGGTGATAATGTATTGCAGGTGGCAATTCTGGTTCCACTATGACAGGTGAGGAGACTCTCTTTTCCCATCCACCAATCACTTGAGCAGCAGGCTTCGTGTCACCATTATACACGAGACCCTCCGGTACTATATTACCTTCCTCAAAGGTACAGCTCCACTTGCCTCCCGGGCTCTTGTAGAACGGTGTCAGGAAGGTGATTCTGGAGAAAAACACGGTGTCAAGCGACTCAAAGAAAAAAGGGTGTTAGTTTTAAATTCGGCTATTCAATATGCGTGTAAATATCAGCATGATACAATGCCTACATTCTTCATTTCATTGGAATGGCCAACTGCAGGTGCTGCAGAATAGAAGCTGTGTGTGTGGGAACACGGTCTCCCCAGCAACTGCCTGACCCACGCGCGGGAATTTCTACTAATTTGTTACCGCGCGCTACGCATGCTGTACTGATCACAGTGTGTCGCTCATGTGGCCCGAGGGTATCGAACAGAAAATTTCAAATATCAAAACTTACCCCTTTGCAAGATTATCCGACTCAACTTCCTCCTCCACCTTGACAACATCAGGGTTCTTGGCACTGGCCTCGACAATCCGATCATAGGCATTCCCATCGAATAGCTCCGTTCCCGTTTTATCGGAGTGAACGACAAACAGCCTCATGGGCGGTTTAAACCTTTCCTCCTGCTCATAATGAGGCGGGTGATCCTTGCCTCTATAAAAGTGATCCAAATGCTGTACAACATGTGTGTCTGGTTGCTCTGTCTCCACATGACCATCATATGACACAGCAAATATGTTCCCGGCCACATCAGTATGTGTATAACACGTGGGTTCATTAAGTGTGAAAGTGTGTACTCCAAGCTGGTTGAAAGGAAGGGACCCAATATCACGGACAGTGGTAAGGACATCAGTCGTGATGGCTTCCTCCACCTCTGGAGCGGTCACATCACTCAGTGTCACTGTACTAGTGAAGGGATCAGCTGTTAGGGTTGTACCACTCTCCTCGGTTACTGAGAATGTGGTGTTGTGGTCTGAGCTCCGAACAACTGCTCCCCGGCCAAGGATCGCCTCGGAGGAGGTCGGGGTGAAGTGGACTGTAGCGTAACCCTGACATTCAACCTTGTAGTTTGTAACACCTACCAGGGAGAGAGTGGTGTAAGATACATGAACAGTTCTAAGCGATCCTATAATGGTCGGATGGGCGGGTCGGATTCTGTCTGATAATTCCCCAGCCCATGTACTAGCCCCCCTGTCCCAGCCACATGTCCCACCCCCCAGTGCCCCGTCTCAGCCCCCTCGTCCCATTTTACTAACCGTCCTCTCCAGGTGTTGTGGTAATACGAGTTCCGTCAGTGTGGTCAACTATCCGGGTATCATCAGGTCGGGTTACGGACAAAATACTGTCCACTCTGGTGAATAAAATCTGAAAAAAGTAGAGATTTGAAAAAAATACACACACATAACGTATTGTATCTCATGACCCTCAGCAGTACTATTACTTGGCTGAGGGCTAACTTGTAAACCATATATGGTCATAACAACGAATATGTGTCCAGGGTAGATGTATTACCTCGCGTGACTCAGGATCAGTAGCAGTATAAGAGAGAAGAGATTCAATTTCTTTAACAGACCCATCACTGAACACTTGTTCCCTTGCCCCATCTTGTTTTGTTACATCCCACTGAAGGTAGGGTGGTGGTGCAGCAGGGCTGTCAACTTCACCTCCTCCCTCCTTGATATCAGGAGTAGCTAGAGGGAGTGGGAAGATTGTTGGTAATAAACAGACAAGTTACCAGTTACCACTATTATAATAGGGTGGGAATAGAGTTCGCGTCTAAGTAGAAAGTGGGCATGGATTAGTTTTCTACTGCAAAAGAACAATAAACTAGTAAAGCAGTAACTAAAGTCGGATTTTTTGAAACTGTCACCCCAAAACGACCGCGCATGTGAAATTTATCAATTTCGACGCGCACACCACACGTTAACATGTGATGTGACGCGCAAAAACATACCCCGCACGAAAAGGGGGGTGACAGTTTCAAAAAATCCGACTTTATTCTTTGCTCGAAATAAAAAAGTGTTTGCCGGTTTGAACAAAACAAACTATTCTACTGCACTTCAGTATAATTGTACCTTCTCCGTTTTCTCCTTGCTCTGAGGGAGTTTTGGAGGGTAAAGGTGCGGGTTCAGGGTGTCGAACGGAGTATCCGCCATCAGGGTATAGGATCACCGTCTGACCTGTTAAAGTTGGACACGTACACTTAGATAACATCGGTATGTTTTAACAAGCTGACTAAAATTGAGGAATGTGAATTCGAAAACAAGCACCATATCTCCACTTACCATTTCGCATCTGCTTCATAACAGCACCAGTGCTAAGATACAACCTGGAGACTTCCTCTGATGTTATCTTAGCTTGTACCCCCTCACAGGGGTGCTTTAGTGCAGTTCCTCCTTCGTAACATTGTCGCAGCATGAAGAAATCTGGGAAAGAAAAATCAAGCAGTGAGAAACCGACAACAGCTTTTTATTACACACTCACACAACTTTTTATTACACGCTCTACGATATCGGGAACATTATTTGCCCCAGACGTTATAATAATAAATAGATTAAAATCATATTGTGATTAACTAAATTATTACCAGAGTTATCCTGTTGTTGACAGTAGGAAAGTACCAGTCCCGTGGGTACCGACACAGATAGGAGATTGTGAAGATCAGTAATCTCTCCTTCCTTGGGCGTTTTGAAACTCAGACACAGTCCATTTAGTAGTAAGGTGCAGTGATGTTAGAGTTGTTATATTGTTCTATAGCCCTCCGGAGCGGGGTGAGAGAGGGTGAAGTTAGAGCGAATTATAATTATGGGCAGGAACCGACCGAATCAGGAAATACTGGTCACTGATTGGCTGATAACCAGTCACGTGATCTAAATAACGAGTTCTGATTGGCTGTTTACTTGTTTCGGTCGGTTCCTGATTATGGGATAAGCTGGAACTGTTAGCTTACTTTTTAGTTGTGCGTTGAAAGAGGATGTTTTAGCCAGGGGAGTTTTGCTGGGTGGTGGTTCAGTTGAGGCAGCCACAGAGGCATCATGGGTAGATACCTCATCCTTTACATCGTCTCCACCGATATTGGTAGCTTTTGATTCAGCGGGAAGAGTTTCGACACCCTCTTGCTGCAAGGTTTAATTTAAAATTAAGAATAGCTAAAGGGAGAGAATGGAGAAACAAAAGTAGATCGTTGTCTCACCGCGGCCCTCTTCTTCTCAAGCTCTCTTTCCTTCTCCTCTTTCTCCTTCTGCTCTTTTTTCAAGTCCATATCCGATTTGAGGTGATAGTTCATGCAGAGAACATGTCCGTCCTTCAGGAGAGATACACGGGTTTTGGGTGCCCCACCCTCAAAGCCCCACTTCTCGACCCGCACAAGACTCCCATCAGCCGGGTGGCAGTGTGAAACGTCACCTGGAGAGGAGAGCTCCTTTAAAATGACGATAATTGAAAATAAGTTTTTCAATGTCTGATCAAACTCACGTCCAACCACGTGAACAACTAATTTAGTTAATTATCATTTAATTTAGTTAATTACCTGCTGCCTGGAAGATCTGGTTGGGAAGTTTAAAACCAACAAACAAGCTCTTTGGCTCCTCCTCCAATACAATGTCCATCTCGGGCTCGGGGGCAACTGGTTCAAATTCTACCCGGGCACGCTCACTCTTAGCGCTGCTCTGTCGAGAGCTGCTCCTCTTTGGGCTCTTCGATGGAGACTGCCTTTTCGGACTGGCACTACCCTTACGGGGTGACTTGGGTGCATTTTTACCACCCTTCTTTCCACTGTTCTCCCTCTCCTTCTCCTCTTCTTTCAGCTCGCTCCTCTTTTTGAATCCCTCCAATCGATTAGTGGGAATCTGGAATTCAGGCACCGGGCTCTGGGCCTCAACGGGTGTGACGGGTGTGGGAGGAACACTTGCCTCAGGTGGGGTGCTCGGTGGGGGTGGTGTTAGGGGTGGCAACATGGAGAGGAGTTCAGAAAACTTATCCTGGGTTCGAGAGAGGAAGTAATGGAACCCAATGTTGGTGTGAACCCGCTCACTCCACCCTGTCCGGGTGTAACGGCGGGAGTTGAACCCTGCGTGGAAGAGGAGGAGCATGGCGTGCTCGTGTCGGTCGTACACCCGCTCACAGTAGGGGTACTGGTAATATGCTTCCTCTAGCACCTAGAGGCAATATTGTTAACAACAATTAGAAAATTACTGGAAATTGAATTAGCTGGAAGTTGGATCTAGCTGTTTTAACACAAACCTGAACAAATGCATCCTGCTCATATGACGTTCTGTAGGTGTACCGGTCTAACTTGACATTACACTCTGGGATATTTGCTGTCCTCAGCTTCTTTAACGACTCTGCACTGTAACTCCGCGAGTTCATCAGCATCTCCACGTCCCAGAAGTATTCTCCCGGTTCTTTTAGCGGCGATACCCCGTACACTGCATTCTCCATATCAACACCCTCAAAGGAGAACTGACGGAGGGCCTTGCTTACCACCGCCTGACTTGCTTCACCGCAGAATGATTCCCGTTCGTAGGCAATGGACTGGATCTTAGCGAGGATGTCCGGCCGGGCTTCTGGAAGCTCGAGGAAGCTGTTTGCCAGGCTTTGTTTTAGTAGCGAACTGGGGGTAGGTTATCAAGGTTATAGTCTTATTATGATTTGAGTCTCTGAGACTCTGAGATTCTGAGAAGTGAGAGCGCTTGACTTTATAGATATTTGGTTCTAATCGCTACTCACCTATCACTAAGAGGGTATTGCTCCGGGGCAAGGTGGAACACCTGACTGGCCAACTTGTCGCCCTCCTTCAGCACGGTAGGTTGGTCGTCCTCCTCCTTTTTACCACTTGATTTCAGAGACAAAAATCCCTCAAACTCCTGTATTGAGAGATTCATTTTTTTATAAAGTTTCATTTTGGTCGTTTTGAGACAAAATGAATTGGCCACATTTTGGGCAATACTCACGTTTTGTTGGGTTAACGAAAGAGGAAGTCCCTGAACTAGAAGGCCTAGCTGTTTCTTGACAGGATCTTCCTTTGTCTCTTTGATTTCTTTCATTGTATCCTGCTGTTCTTCGCAGACCTATCAGCAGAAATACGTTACATAAGATCATAGGATAGAAGGAAACAGAGACGAAGTTAGATATTAATATATTGAAACTGGAACGCGATAAAATGGATGATATACTGTGTGTTTTTAAATGACTGAGACTGTTCAAATCGACATAGCGTCAAAAGTTGTGAATATTTTGCTCTGAAATTTTAGGACAAGGTAGATGGCTACCTGCCATTTATTGTACTCGAATTTCAGCAAAATCAGTCGTTCCCGAATGAACCTGTAGCCCAAAAACCTCCTCTAACTTTGAGCGCTCAGATCTCTACAACCTGATGAGGTAGAGAGCTCAAACTTTCACAATATGTTCATTAGACAATTTACAAACTTTTGGCCGCTTGGTTTGGCGATATCTTTTTTAGTTCCTTCGCAGGAACACGGCAAAGTGGTGTAAGTCGGCCTAATTGGGAACATTTTTGCACTCAGGTATCACGTATCGCGTGTCTTACTGGAGGTAATCAGCCCCCAACAATGTGTTCTGTAATTGGTTCTGAGTGTGGCAAAGTGTGGCACTTCGTCAGCAGACGTGATCATAGTGTCTGAAATCGTTGACAAGGTCACGTGACTAGCTGTGGTGCTGAGTGTGGTAGAGCGTGGCGCTTCGTCATGACAAGAAAGAGAGGGAGAGAGAAAGAGTTAGCGAGAGAAATAGAGAGAAAGGAAGAGAGTCACATCTTCTTCGTCATGACGAGAGAGTTATACTCAGCAGATAGAGAGAGCGAATCGGTGACACTAGACGTTGTTATCGTGTCGAGATGTTCCACATCTAATCACGTGACCTTGTAACAAGAAAGAGAGAGAGAGAGAGAGAGAGAGAGAGAGAGAGAGAGAGAGAGAGAGAGAGAGAGAGAGAGAGAGAGAGAGAGAGAGAGAGAGAGAGAGAGAGAGAGAGAGAGAGAGAGAGAGAGAGAGAGAGAGAGAGAGAGAGAGAGAGACAGCAGAATGTAAAGGAAGAGAATTAGAAAAGTTTGTCTGGATTTCAGCTTGTGACCGATTTCAGACACTATGATCACGTCTGCTGACGAAGCGCCACACTTTGCCACACTCAGAACCAATTACAGAATCGGTGTAATACATTGTTGGGGGCTGATTACCTCCAGTAAGACACGCGATACGTGATACCTGAGTGCAAAAATGCTCCCAATTAGGCCGACTTACACCACTTTGCCGTGTTCCTGCGAAGGAACTAAAAAAGATATCGCCAAACCAAGCAGCCAAAAGTTTGTAAATTGTCTAATGAACATATTGTGAAAGTTTGAGCTCTCTACCTCATCAGGTTGCAGGGATCTGAGCGCTCAAAGTTAGAGGAGGTTTTTGGGCTACAGGTTCATTCAGGAACGACCGATTTTGCTGAAATTCGAGTACAATAAATGGCAGGTGGCCATCTACATTGTCCTAAAATTTCAGAGCAAAATATTCACAACTTTTGACGCTATGTCGATTTGAACAGTCTCAGTCATTTAAAAACACACAGTATATAAGTTACCTGTTCTAAAATACAGTTTAACACAGAAACATGGGAAGCACTCTCGTGAGGTAGAAGGGAGATGAGTTTGTTATAGTAACTCATATTGAGAGGCCTCACTAGCTCTCCCTCCTCGTTCTTTTCTGAGAGATCCACAACGTCTACTAACTCCATTCCTGATACAACAAAGCATTTCAAAAACTTGTGCCACTCGAACAGAGAACAGCATGAGTTGGATTGAACAAAACCCAGATAAACCATTTTGTTTCTAGGGAAATACCGCGTGGGAAATACTGACATGCTATACTAACATTGAACTGTTTTTCTACCTTTGTTGTATTGGAGATACTGAGAGTATGATCCTATGATCTGGTAGATCTTCTTAGCGAAATGTTCAAACACGGCCAATCGCACTTGCTCCTGGATAAAATCACCGTTTTAGAGAATGAAGCTGTTTAACTCAAACTCAACCTCGTCAGACTAGATTTAATCTAAAATATTCAACCAACCATTTTCTGCTGATCCTTCTTCATCTCGGCGGTAAGTTCAACTCGAGGCAATGTCACCGACTCAAACCCAACCTCCTCCAGAAATCCTGGCAGTGGTACCTCTCCGGCTTGTTCCTGGGTAGCCGCCCAGAAATCATCTACTAGTTCCTGATGTGCCCTAGCTCGAGACTCCATCTCCTCGGGTGAGGTATCATCAACAGCAACCTGAACACGGCGAAACTGGGGTTTCAGGGTTAGCCGGGGAATAAACTTTGATATTATCCGAGAGAATGTTCATACCGGCCGATAGATTACAGCGGGAAAATTGGATGGGGTTTCCATCAGGGTCGGGGTTAGGGAAAAAATTTTGTCCACTCTGGTGAAAAAAATCTGAAAAAAAAAATAGAGTTTTTTGAAAAAATTTTTTCCCCCCCCCCCACACACATTTTTAAATCCAACCCCCCCATCTATTATTTGGTGAGGGAAACTTGTAAACCATTAGGCATAAACAACGAATATGTGTCCAGGGTAGAGTTTTTACCTGCGTGACCAGATCAGTAGCAGATAAGAGAGAAGAAAAATTCAATTTTTTTAACAGACCCACATAAACACTTTTTCCCCTTGCCCCTTGTTTTTTTACATCCACTAAAGGTAGGGTGGGGGTGCAGAGGGCTGTAAATTAATCCCCCCCCTCCTTATATCAGGAGTAGCTGAGGGGGGGGGGAAGATTTTTGGGGTAAAAAAAAGACAAGTTACCAGTTACCACTATTATAATAGGGGGGAATAAGTTCGCTCTAAGAGAAAGGGGGGCAGGATTAGTTTTCTACTGCAAAAAAAACAATAACTAGAAAAAGCATAACTAAAGTCGGTTTTTTTTGAAAGTCCCCCCAAAAAACGCCGCGATGTAAAATTTATCTTTTTCGACGCGCCACCCACAACTGTTTTGGTGGAGCGAAAAAACTACCCCCACGAAAAGGGGGGGTGACATTTTCAAAAATCCGACTTTATTTTTGCTCAAAATAAAAAGTGTTTCCCGGTTTGAACAAAAAAAACTATTCTCATTTCAGATAATTGTCCCTTCCCGTTTTTCCTTTGCCTAGGGTTTTTTTGGAGGGTAAAGGGGGGGTTTCAGGGTGTCGAACGGAGTACCCGCCATCAGGGTTAGGATCACCGTCTGCCCTGTTAAATTTTGGAACGTCATTTGATAAACATCGGTATGTTAACAACGACAAAAATTGGGGAAATGTGAATTCAAAAAACGACCTATCTCCATTTACCTTTTGTCTTTTTTAAACAACCATGCTAAAAAAACCCTGGGACTTCCTCTGATGTTATCTTAGCTTGTACCCCCTCACAGGGGTGCTTTAGTGCAGTTCCTCCTTCGTAACATTGTCGCAGCATGAAGAAATCTGGGAAAGAAGAATCAAGCAGTGAGAAACCGACAACAGCTTTTTATTACAACACTCACACAACTTTTTATTACACGCTCTACGATATCGGGAACATTATTTGCCCCAGACGTTATAATAATAAATAGATTAAAATCATATTGTGGATTAACTAAATTATTACCAGAGTTATCCTGTTGTTGACAGTAGGAAAGTACCAGTCCCGTGGGTACCGACACAGATAGGAGATTGTGAAGATCAGTAATCTCTCCTTCCTGGGCGTTTTGAAACTCAGACACAGTCCATTTAGTAGTAAGGTGCAGTGATGTTAGAGTTGTTATATTGTTCTATAGCCCTCCGGAGCGGGGTGAGAGAGGGTGAAGTTAGAGCGAATTATAATTATGGGCAGGAACCGACCGAATCAGGAAATACTGGTCACTGATTGGCTGATAACCAGTCACGTGATCTAAATAACGAGTTCTGATTGGCTGTTTACTTGTTTCGGTCGGTTCCTGATTATGGGATAAGCTGGAACTGTTAGCTTACTTTTAGTTGTGCGTTGAAGAGGATGTTTTAGCCAGGGGAGTTTTGCTGGGTGGTGGTTCAGTTGAGGCAGCCACAGAGGCATCATGGGTAGATACCTCATCCTTTACATCGTCTCCACCGATATTGGTAGCTTTGATTCAGCGGGAAGAGTTTCGACACCCTCTTGCTGCAAGGTTTAATTTAAAATTAAGAATAGCTAAAGGGAGAGAATGGAGAAACAAAAGTAGATCGTTGTCTCACCGCGGCCCTCTTCTTCTCAAGCTCTCTTTCCTTCTCCTCTTTCTCCTTCTGCTCTTTTTTCAAGTCCATATCCGATTTGAGGTGATAGTTCATGCAGAGAACATGTCCGTCCTTCAGGAGAGATACACGGGTTTTGGGTGCCCCACCCTCAAAGCCCCACTTCTCGACCCGCACAAGACTCCCATCAGCCGGGTGGCAGTGTGAAACGTCACCTGGAGAGGAGAGCTCCTTTAAAATGACGATAATTGAAAATAAGTTTTTCAATGTCTGATCAAACTCACGTCCAACCACGTGAACAACTAATTTAGTTAATTATCATTTAATTTAGTTAATTACCTGCTGCCTGGAAGATCTGGTTGGGAAGTTTAAAACCAACAAACAAGCTCTTTGGCTCCTCCTCCAATACAATGTCCATCTCGGGCTCGGGGGCAACTGGTTCAAATTCTACCCGGGCACGCTCACTCTTAGCGCTGCTCTGTCGAGAGCTGCTCCTCTTTGGGCTCTTCGATGGAGACTGCCTTTTCGGACTGGCACTACCCTTACGGGGTGACTTGGGTGCATTTTTACCACCCTTCTTTCCACTGTTCTCCCTCTCCTTCTCCTCTTCTTTCAGCTCGCTCCTCTTTTTGAATCCCTCCAATCGATTAGTGGGAATCTGGAATTCAGGCACCGGGCTCTGGGCCTCAACGGGTGTGACGGGTGTGGGAGGAACACTTGCCTCAGGTGGGGTGCTCGGTGGGGGTGGTGTTAGGGGTGGCAACATGGAGAGGAGTTCAGAAAACTTATCCTGGGTTCGAGAGAGGAAGTAATGGAACCCAATGTTGGTGTGAACCCGCTCACTCCACCCTGTCCGGGTGTAACGGCGGGAGTTGAACCCTGCGTGGAAGAGGAGGAGCATGGCGTGCTCGTGTCGGTCGTACACCCGCTCACAGTAGGGGTACTGGTAATATGCTTCCTCTAGCACCTAGAGGCAATATTGTTAACAACAATTAGAAAATTACTGGAAATTGAATTAGCTGGAAGTTGGATCTAGCTGTTTTAACACAAACCTGAACAAATGCATCCTGCTCATATGACGTTCTGTAGGTGTACCGGTCTAAACTTGACATTACACTCTGGGATATTTGCTGTCCTCAGCTTCTTTAACGACTCTGCACTGTAACTCCGCGAGTTCATCAGCATCTCCACGTCCCAGAAGTATTCTCCCGGTTCTTTTAGCGGCGATACCCCGTACACTGCATTCTCCATATCAACACCCTCAAAGGAGAACTGACGGAGGGCCTTGCTTACCACCGCCTGACTTGCTTCACCGCAGAATGATTCCCGTTCGTAGGCAATGGACTGGATCTTAGCGAGGATGTCCGGCCGGGCTTCTGGAAGCTCGAGGAAGCTGTTTGCCAGGCTTTGTTTTAGTAGCGAACTGGGGGTAGGTTATCAAGGTTATAGTCTTATTATGATTTGAGTCTCTGAGACTCTGAGATTCTGAGAAGTGAGAGCGCTTGACTTTATAGATATTTGGTTCTAATCGCTACTCACCTATCACTAAGAGGGTATTGCTCCGGGGCAAGGTGGAACACCTGACTGGCCAACTTGTCGCCCTCCTTCAGCACGGTAGGTTGGTCGTCCTCCTCCTTTTTTACCACTTGATTTCAGAGACAAAAATCCCTCAAACTCCTGTATTGAGAGATTCATTTTTTTATAAAGTTTCATTTTGGTCGTTTTGAGACAAAATGAATTGGCCACATTTTGGGCAATACTCACGTTTTGTTGGGTTAACGAAAGAGGAAGTCCCTGAACTAGAAGGCCTAGCTGTTTCTTGACAGGATCTTCCTTTGTCTCTTTGATTTCTTTCATTGTATCCTGCTGTTCTTCGCAGACCTATCAGCAGAAATACGTTACATAAGATCATAGGATAGAAGGAAACAGAGACGAAGTTAGATATTAATATATTGAAACTGGAACGCGATAAAATGGATGATATATATAAGTTACCTGTTCTAAAATACAGTTTAACACAGAAACATGGGAAGCACTCTCGTGAGGTAGAAGGGAGATGAGTTTGTTATAGTAACTCATATTGAGAGGCCTCACTAGCTCTCCCTCCTCGTTCTTTTCTGAGAGATCCACAACGTCTACTAACTCCATTCCTGATACAACAAAGCATTTTATAAACTTGTGCCACTCGAACAGAGAACAGCATGAGTTGTGCCACTCGAACAGAGAACAGCATGAGTTGGATTGAACAAAACCCAGATAAACCATTTTGTTTCTAGGGAAATACCGCGTGGAAATACTGACTTGCTACACTAACGGTGAACTGTTTTTCTACCTTTGTTGTATTGGAGATACTGAGAGTATGATCCTATGATCTGGTAGATCTTCTTAGCAAAATGTTCAAACACGGCCAATCTCACTTGCTCCTGGATAAAAACACCGTTTTAGAAAATGAAGCTCGTTAGACTAGATTTGATTTACTTTTGGGACTTTTCCAATAACAAAATCAACCAACCATTTTCTGCTGATCCTTCTTCATCTCGGCGGTAAGTTCAACTCGAGGCAATGTCACCGACTCAAACCCAACCTCTTCCAGAAATCCTGGCAGTGGTACCTCTCCGGCTTGTTCCTGGGTAGCCGCCCAGAAATCATCTACTAGTTCCTGATGTGCCCTAGCTCGAGACTCCATCTCCTCGGGTGAGGTATCATCAACAGCAACCTGAACACGGCGAAACTGGGGTTTCAGGGTTAGCCGGGGAATAAACTTTGATATTATTTTGATATTATGATAATATCAAAGTAATATCAATATTATTATCCGAGAGAGATGATATCATACCGCGTGGCCCAAATTAAAGGGAGGGTACGTTGGCCTTCTTTTCACCCAGAAGTTTAATTTCAATCACTCTGATATTTTGACACAAAGTCTGGTTGGGCACTCATTCGAGGAATCCGAAGTTTCAAATCATATAAGTTGAAAGTTCATTAATGAACTCAATTTTTCATTTTTCGGGTTTTTTGAGGTTTTCTCTTGATTAAATTCGATTTTATTATTTTTAAAACCGCCATACATTAGAGCAAGTATCAACAAATGACAATCTGCATTTTTATTAAAATTGAATCAAGTTTAGTGGGTGAAATAAGTTATTTAAAGATGATATTTTTTAGCAAACATCGATTTTGACCTGTTTTGACCAGAAATCGGTAAATTCAGGCGCTAAAAATCTGTACGGCCACTACACTTGATCAATTTTGATGTTAGCCGGAATTTAAGCTCTCTATCTTAAAATTCATTTTTCCGACTGGAATGAATCCTGAATGAACTTGAAAACAGGAATGCTTTTTGGAACCGGAATTTCACAGTCGCCTTCGGGTATCGATTTCCTTTCAAACGCGACTAATTTTAGCTCAATTGGACCACCACAAGAGACACAGTTTCTAGTTATCTAACCCTAGGTTTGGTCATCTGACACCTAATGAGACGATAGCGTCATTACTAAGTGCCAATAAGCAGGTTTAACGGTCGAGTATCACGTATCACGTCTGCTAATGAGGATGGTGTACCGATACAGCATCCGTTAAAATGTAAGCTCTCTTCCTAACACGTCATAATTTGATGGGGATCACATGACTTACCCTAGGCTTAGAAAACGGATCACTGTGATTCTTGTGGTGATCCAATTAAGCTCAAATTGGTCCCATTCGAAAGGAAATCGATAGCCAAACAAATTTGTGAAACTTTGGTACCGAAATATGGTCCCATATTGGTGTTCATTCAATGTTCATTCCGTCTAAAAAAATGAACTTTTATCCAGAGGGCTGACACTTCGGATTCCTCGAATGAGTAACCATGCAGACATTGTGTCAAAATATCAGAGTGATTGCAATTAAACTTCTGGGTGAAAAGAAGGCCAACGTACCCTCCCTTTAATTTGGGCCACGCGGTATATGCATACCCCAGTGGTGCTCGATTGAAAATCTTAACTCTATCGAAATATTTTGAACGGCAAAATTTGAAGAAAATAGCTCATCTGAACGGCAAAATTCACAACAACCAAAACCAAACCCAATTTGTGACTAAGTGTGGTCTAATGAACAGTTTAGAACCGTAGATAGGCGGTAGATCGGTAAGATAGAGACAATTGATTTCATAGGTCTAGTGATTATTAGTGACACGAATAAGGTATAAAGCCGTTAAAAACCGTCAATCTACATCTCCGATGTGGCCGAGTGGCTAAGGCGCCTTACTCAAGACACGCAAGGTACCGGGTTCAAATTCCGCACATAAATTTTACACTTTTTACTGAAATTTTCCAACGGCAACGCTTTTTTGAACGGCCAATTAAATTTGAACGTTAAGCAATCGAGCACCACTGGGATGCATACCCCGGTCCCCCATCAGAAATTAACAGGCGGGTACTATCAAAATTATGGTGTAATTTTACCAAAAATACATTACCTTTGTTCCCTGATTGAATGATATTATGTGCTCCATAAAGCCATAATCCGTGGAATATGAATCGGTTCGTGTACGGACAAGTGCAGTGATGGGAAGTTTCACTTTCTCACACTCAGCAAGAAATTCGGTCTGCTCGAAACCGGAGCACACCACATACAAGTCAGGTCCGCGTTCTGGGTAGTCAACTGTTGGAAGAGGGCCAATTAATATAAGTTATCGAATGTTTTTTAACCAACCATGGCCCGTTAGACTGGTAGGATATGCTATGTTTTTTTAATCATTTACCAATTTTAGGAGGTTCTTCCTTCTCCTCTCCTCTCTTTTTCAAAGGACATCTGCCTCGAGGAATATCTGCTTCTGGATCAATACTAGCAGCATCTTTCTTAACCGGAGACTTCTTCCCTCCCTTCTTATCGTTCTTTTTCTTATCAGGAGAGGCGGATTTTGTCGGGGACTTGCTTGTGTTACCCGTTCTTGTCTGAAGGAGATTAACCGTGTCAGTTGGTTTACTTTGGCACAAACACATGCAAATCAGCGCATTCTATTGGCATTCTCTCGTGCACACTTTATACCTTTCCCCTAGACTTAGTTTTAGACTTTTTAGTTTCGTTTAGCTTGACCTGAAACGTTACTGTGAACATGTACGAAGGGCAATATTTTGTGTCAGAGTTACAAACCTTGTTGATCTCATCCCTCCTTGTAAGTTCAGCCTCACGGTGCTCGATGACCTTAACTTTAAGTAGTTTTGACAATGTTGTTGAGGGAACAAGTTCTTCGTTTGCTTTAATCAAGGTAAAAACTTCCGGAAATGCAGTTTTAGCGGATCCGTCCTTGCTCTTTCCGTACTCTTTGCCCTGGACAGAAACTTATGAAAAACAATAAACAGCACTAAAAAAAGACCAGTGATTATTACATTTATCAAAATACCTGCGCAAGAAGAGTGTCTCTATCGATGTAGACAAATTTTGTTCGAACGTTAGTATCTACTCCTCCTCCAAGAAGCTGCAGCTGGAGCTTATCCTCGACACGGTTCGGCGAGAATAGAAACACTTTAACATGAAGATCCTCCTAAGGGAAGGTATGGCTAGTTTAGACAAAATCTGGGAAGCTGTGTTAATTTTATTTCTTACATCGTCTACAAGCGTTGAAGTCAGACTGGCTTCCCATGCTCCCGTTGTGGGTGCTGCGGTGTTAGTTGGTGTCTTGGGCTTTCCTTTAGCTTTAGACATCTTAGCATTCCATTCCTCTAAATTAGAGATTGCTGTTTAGTGTTCTAATGAAATAAATACAAACAAAAAAGTTCTGAAAGGGGGTGAGTAGTTTCAAAAAACAAACTTTGATCGCGCCCTTGCCTGCCATTTGCAAAGGTATGCCGTATGAAATGGAATACGCTACAGAGTCTGTAGCGTAGTAGTACAGCCCTCTTTGAAAGTCTGGTTAAGTCTGGGATGGCAGCGTTTAAGGGTACACCGACCGAAATTTTTTGTCGAGTGCAGGGCAATCTCTCACCGTAGGGTTGTAGGCCATGCCAAGGAGACCTCAAATATGCAATTTTAGCCCTTAAGTCGAATTCATATTTTTGCTACAGCTGTTTAAAAAATGTCCTGTAAATTCGTTTTTGGCATCTCAAAAAAATTTTTTTAAAGATAGGAGCATGAAAATTGGGGAATTTGAAGAGGACATGAAGGTGAATAACCAAAAAAAATTTTTTTGCAATCCGAGCTGATTTCCGGTCCTGAGATGGATTTCTTTTTTTCCACTTTAACGCCCTATTTGGCAAAGTTCCGAAAACATGTGAAAGCTGTAAATTGGTGAAAAGTTGCGTCTAACGATTATCTAAGTGGCCATAAATTTTGGGCGTATCCTTATTTGAGATAAGCTGTACAGAGTTTTTTTTGTGAAAGCCGTCATTTCAGAAATAAATAAATTCCCTGTATCTCAAAAACGGCTGATCGTAGAGACCTGAGACTATGCTTAAACGATTCAGAAGGTTCGATTTTGGGGGGGTCTTCTGAGAGACATTTTGCTCCTACTTCAACCGTTTTTGCTGTAATTGCGAAAAACAAAAATTCATCTTCGCCATCGTGGATTTTTTGTGATTTTGTTTTTGGTGATTATAGGGACCCATATGGACCAAATAGTGAAGGAATTAGCTTGTTACACATTTTTCCATCGTTTCGGTCCTTTCCTAGCCAAAATTCCCTAATTACAGGATATTGGAGTTTAGATTTTGCCCTTTTCATAGAATTTGTTTTTCGCAGTTACAGCAAAAACGGTTGAAGTAGGAGCAAAATGTCTCTCAGAAGACCCCCCCAAAATCGGACCTTCTGAATCGTTTAAGCATAGTCTCAGGTCTCTACGATCAGCCGTTTTTGAGATACAGGGAATTTATTTATTTCTGAAATGACGGCTTTCACAAAAAAAACTCTGTACAGCTTATCTCAAATAAGGATACGCCCAAAATTTATGGCCACTTAGATAATCGTTAGACGCAACTTTTCACCAATTTACAGCTTTCACATGTTTTCGGAACTTTGCCAAATAGGGCGTTAAAGTGGAAAAAAAGAAATCCATCTCAGGACCGGAAATCAGCTCGGATTGCAAAAAAATTTTTTGTGGTTATTCACCTTCATGTCCTCTTCAAATTCCCCAATTTTCATGCTCCTATCTTTAAAAAAATTTTTTTGAGATGCCAAAAACGAATTTACAGGACATTTTTTAAACAGCTGTAGCAAAAATATGAATTCGACTTAAGGGCTAAAATTGCATATTTGAGGTCTCCTTGGCATGGCCCCAGTGCCCCGAATTTCAGAAATCTAAAAAAATATTTTTCTAAGCCTTCAGCTAGGCTGCAAGATTCTATTCGCTAGGCTGCAAATTTTTGCTCGGTCTCGGCTGCTACGCAGCCTCGACCTCGCGACGTACGTCAGCATCGTAGAAGTTGGGCCAATAGAGAAAAAAGTACCATTTTCGGGGCAAAATCATCGTGCAGCCCAGAATGGGAAAATTTCCTCAAAATTTTCTGCAGCCGGGCTGCAAGAATCTCGACACCGAAATACATATATGTATTTCACACTCTAATGAGGGGGATGGATATGTGACACCATTCTGAGACGCCCTGTTAGAGCATTGGCCTGACAGGGGACGCATTATTAGCAAAATCATCGTGCAGCCCAGAATGGGAAAATTTCTTCAAAATTTTCTGCAGCCGGGCTGCAAGAATCTCGACACCGAAATACATATGTATTTCATACTCTAATGAGGGGGATGGATATGTGACACCATTCTGGGACGCCTTATTAGCACTGTTAGCCAATACGGGATATTAAACACATGTGATTCGGGGAAGCTTATATTTCATATTTATATTTTCTGCAGCCCGGGCTGCAATATCAGTCGAGGTTATTTTATTTAGGCTGCAAAAAATCAGTCAGGCTGCAAATATTTGCTCAAAAAATTACACGGGTTTGCAATATCGGGGCACTGGGGGCATGGCCTACAACCCTACGGTGAGAGATTGCCCTGCACTCGACAAAAAATTTCGGTCGGTGTACCCTTAAAGGGCCTAAAAACCCAAATTTTATTTAATTATTTTGAACACTACATCGTAACAAGCATGCTATTGGAGTCCTAAAAAACATAGGTACACGCCCCACCCGCCCAATGTGAGCCCAGGGGGAGCCCCTCATGTTGGGGCCAGTTGGGGTCCCTTTGTAAACGCGCTTGTACTCCTTGAAATGCTAACAATATGATCCTCTCTGAAATTTGAAGTTTTGGGTAAAATTTAGCCTTGTGTTTCAGGTGAGTACATAATCTTTCTTGTCTCTGTATTCTGGTAATTTTTCTCCTAGTTTTGGTAGGCTTAAATTATAATTGATGAGAAAGATTATGAAATCTACTAAAACACAAGGATAGTTTCTATCCTAAATTTTATATTTGAGAGAGGATCATATTGTTAGCATTTCAAGTAGTACAATCGCGTTTACAAGGGGACCCCAAATGGGCCCCAACTTGAGGGCCCCCCCTGGGCTCACCTGGGGCCCGTGTGGCGTGTACCTATGTTTTTTGGGACTCCAATAGCATGCTTGTTACGATGGAGTGTTCAAAATAAATAAATAACATTTGGGTTTTTAGGCCCTTTAAACACGTTTTAATTTTTACATTTTCAAATTTCGAACTCTTCCTTATGAACAAAGGGCAACCGACATGGGCCGCTGCCACCGTAAAGAGAGTCAGGATATGCACAGAGCAGTTGTTGGCAATGGGAATACCCCATGAGTGTGTAGCTACTTCTGTTGAACTGGTTACTGTCATGAGACGCATCTGTGTCAGGGTAAGTGCTGGTTACTGTTATGAGACGCATCTGTGTCAGGGTAAGTGCTGGTTACTGTTATGAGACGCATCTGTGTCAGGGTAAGTGCTGGTTACTGTTATGAGACGCATCTGTGCCAGGGTAAGTGCTGGTTACTGTTATGAGACGCATCTGTGTCAGGGTAAGTGCTGGTTACTGTTATGAGACGCATCTGTGTCAGGGTAAGTGCTGGTTACTGTTATGAGACGCATCTGTGTCAGGGTAAGTGCTGGTTACTGTTATGAGACGCATCTGTGTCAGGGTAAGTGCTGGTTACTGTTATGAGACGCATCTGTGTCAGGGTAAGTGCTGGTTACTGTTATGAGACGCATCTGTGTCAGGGTAAGTGCTGGTTACTGTTATGAGACGCATCTGTGTCAGGGTAAGTGCTGGTTACTGTTATGAAACGCATCTGTGTCAGGGTAAGTGTTCACAATGTTGACATTGTTAACATTGTCAATATTGTTAACATTAATTAATGTTAACACAATGTTGCTAATGTTGTGTTCACTTCATTCCACTAATGACACATGTGTTCATGTCGACAGATACCATCACCACACATCACTGTCCCAGAAGGACAGATATTATCGGTATCACTGGAATCGCACCACTTGCACGTGGCAAGGCAGTTCGTATACATCCAATCGTAGTATCTGATGGGGGGAGATAGGACAAGTTTTAGGGTGAGATCAGGAGAGATGGTGAGGGTGAGATTCGAAGATATATATTATATATTGAGGGGGAGATAGGAGATATGACGAGATATTGAGACCAGTCGATGTGTATTTTGGATAGATAGAGAAGAGTAACTGCAAAACCGAAATCTGGGGTCAAAGTGAAACTATAGAATTTGGATGTTTTTACCTTCCGTTTCTGACGCAGTATCGGGTAAAAATACCACAGCTCGTCTTCAAATCTTGGCAGGGTATCTCTGGTGATTCTGTTTCCGGTTCTTCAGATTCCTCCATCTCTTCGTTTTCATCGTATCGCTGTTTGTTACACTGGCTTCTAGCGGGAGAGAGGTTAGGTTAGGATATGTATGCTATTGGGCCCGGGCGCTTGCCAGCGCTATGATATTTGTTTTTCTACACTGGACCTAATACTGGACCTAATACTATCTAGATTTGGGTCGTGATCGATCACTTGACACACAGCAACATATTTCAATAACCCAGTACAGGCGGCCTTGGTGAGATATCCATAGCTGGCAATCCTGCAGTTGTCTTGAACAGCCCGGCTCATCAGGACGTACCCCTTGGCACCCCAGTTGACCCCATGAGTTCCGACTCCAGTAGCCCACACACCCTGGGTTCCATGCCCACAACCGTCACCGCATGGTTAGGACTAGTGTTGCTCTTAACTGTTGGTATCCTTGTACAGACCCATCTGGTACTTGAAGAAGGAGCTTCCAACGTAGATCGCAACAGATACCACTCCCTTGGTCACCAAATTCTGAAGACTAACATCACTCTTCGCTGTGGTGTATCCAGTTATCTTGGCCTTGGTCAAAGAGTTCCCCTTGCTCATATAATTGCAGACACCGTCCTTCATTTTGTACGGGGCCTGGGTGGCAGATGCAAGTCGGCCAGCCTTCCTGACATAGTCGATAGGAACATTCAACCACCCACCGCTGCAGCCATTCCGGCTTTGGCCCTCGTAGGCACAATCCAGGATTTCCTGATCGGAGAAAACCACCAGATCCCCGGTTGTGGTAAAGTAGCTACCCTCGATGGCTGAGACTCCCGCAAAAGCCCAACAGGCCCCGCATCCACCCTGCTGCTTTATAGCGGGCTGGGCACCTCGAGACACCCAGTTGACATAGGACGGAGCTGTAACCATGGTAACCAAGGGCTCTCTTCTTCTTCAACTAGTGGGCGTCGGTGATGTTGAGTCCAGTGTACTGCAATCTCTCTTGCTCAGTCATGATGGAAATTTGTTGATCTCGGCGTGAAAAGGGCAGTCAGGATCTGAGTTGATGCATTCACCTCTTGTTGTAGTTTTGAACGCCAGCCCCATAAAAAAGTCGCTTGGCAAATTCCTCGTCGCTCGGCAATGGTTCGGCAACAACAGGTGTTTGCCGAGCCAGTCGCTCGGCTAATCAAGGAGTCGCCGTGTTTTCACCGCGTTCTTACAGAAAGTACATTTTCAGCACTTTTTTTCAAAATCTCCTGCTGAAAAATACAAAGTGCTGAAAAAATGTGCTTTTCTGTAAGAAAGCGGTGAATCACGGACTTCTTGATTAGCCGAGCGATGCTCGGCAAACCACCTGTTGTTGCCGAACCAATTGCCGAGCGACGAGGGCATTTGCCAAGCGACTTTTTTATGGGGGAGGAAGTGTTCTTTCTGGGAGGCAGGGGTAGCAGAACTAAGCAATGCTACATCTCCGTCAGTGTCTGTAGAGAAGCGCTCCAAAGCATCGAAATACTCCTCGACAAGGGAGGCAGAGAGGGTCAGGGCGAGCAGGGGGAAGAGAAGTAGTGCTGTCTTCATGGTGATAGCAATGGTGAGGAGTGTTGGGTAGTCGCACTTGTCCCGTTCCAGGTTTCTTGCTTGCTCCTTCATAAAGCCATCCAGTTAGAGATTGTATTTCTTGTGATGTCTGCAACTACCCATGATCTCGCTTCTCCGGTTTAGGAGTTGGTGGTTCCTGGACTCCATCAAAATCTCCATCTTTCGGTAGTGCCAGGTCACATTACCGATCCCCATCTGTACGGCCTTCCCCTTTTCCTCACTTTCCAAGTGATCCCGAATGGGATCCCCGTGTCTTTCAACTCCCATACCTTTTCAGACAGCCTTGTCTATGTTAATTTTCGGAGTTGTTGAATGTGTGCTTGTGCTTAGCTGGTTGAATCGGGTTTTAAATGAGTTCCCTGTTAACCCGATGTAGAGAAATTTCTGGTTGCAGTTGGTTCGTTCTTCGTATACCAAGGATTCTGTGAGGCACTTTCCATCCAATGGACAACTTCCCTTGTCATTACAATTGCATGATTTATCAGGCATATCCGTTGGTTTCGGGCCCCCATGTGTGAGTTTTTTGTTGTGGGCCTTTATCCTCGATTCCATGTTTGTTGAAGATCTGGCTGTAAACGTGTTAACTTGTTAATAGCTCCTCGCAACCGTGAGTAGAGCACTCTCCGGGCAAGGACCATCAACAATACATACCTAGTGTATCATTTATCTCTTGTTGCATTGTAATTCGTTTCACTTCCGCTTGTCTCAGACGCCATAATGGGGTCTTCTCCTCATTAAAATGCATCTCAAATCTGACTCAAGTTTTCATTTCCAGCACACATGACTTCCCAGTTACCACTAAACCGTGTCTCGGGCCAGTCCTAGTATCACCACTAAGTTACAGCTGCATTTTGGTCCAATATAACCCACCGCCCCAAAACCAGCACCCTCCCCCGCCCACCTCTCCCAATATAGCGGACTTTGCTAAACACCACACTACAGAGACAATCCTTGTGTTTTGGTGCACTAAGTCGCTTATCGCGTGTAACAATTAACAAAATGTTCTTATCTGTTCCATCCGGTCTGTCATCTAGAACATTTTAGTGGTGCTACAATCGATTCTACCCATTATTTGTGTTTAATTGCTTTCGTTTATCTTCATCTCCATTGGAAAAGGATACACCTCTCACCTCATCACCAACAACATCAAGGTACCAATCATCCATCAAAATTATGTAAGTTCATCTGTCAGTATAATTGTCTGTACACAGATTGTGTACAACTTATATTATGTTAAATGTCATTGGCATACATCGGGACTCCAGACACTCTCAAAGGCAGAACGTTACCTTGTTCCAGACTAAACCAAACTCAAGATACTCTAATTTCTCGAAGGCAAAACGTTACCTTGCTCCAGAACAAACTAAAATCTCAAAAACAAATTGTTACCTTGTTCCAGACCAAACCAAACGCAAGTATCTCTCAAAGGCAAAAAGTTACCTGATCCAGCTCAACATAGACCTTAGAATTTGATTTAGGCCAGGAGTAGTGGGATACCCCTGTCGAGGCCGTGCGGCTCTCGCCGCTCGGTGTCGCCAGTGGTTGATCACGGTCTTCCTGGAGCGTCCGAAGTAACATGCTCTGCATAAACTGATTGGTGGGTGGCCTTGCTACGGCGGAGTGGAGGACGTGCTGGGGCGCCTAATAAGTGTGTTCGGTGTTGGCAAACGTTGCTGGCCCCACAGCGCGGGATAAGGCAGCGCTTTTCAATGTTCGGTGCGGCCTGGGCGCGATTATAATCTGGGTGCCTTGCAGCGTGTTTACAGGTGCGCGCTACCAAAAGAGTAACATTAGACCGACTTTTTTCAAACGGCTATAGCCACGAAAACAATGGCCATTTGAGTAAACTAAACGGTATCTGTTAGAGAATCGATAGCCCTAACAATAATAATAACAATAACATTTAACATTTATAAATCGCTTTTGAGCGAAAAGTGTTTATCTCGATCGACTTATACTAAAGCGTCCTTTCGATCAAAACTCGCTTTCTAAAGCGCATCTTCGTATCAATGTCCTTCTAAAAGTCCTCGTTGTCATATAATTAAATACATAGTTAATGAGTTAATTAAAAAACAGCATAAACTGTCACATATAATTAATAAATAGTTAATAAGTTAATCAAAAAACGGCATATAACTGAACACTGAATATCCACAAGATAGAATCATACAAAAGTCTAGAAAAATATAGCGCAACAGAGGCCATAGATCTCAACGTAAAAATTACACCAGTTTCAATAAGGAACTTGAAAGGTCAAAGGTGTGCCCGTCATGGAAAAAAGTGAGGTCTTAATCAGGTAATGTGAGCTTGGTCTTGGTGTATTCGTGGTCATTGCAGAGTATGATAGTGAACGATACGACTTCAAATCCCTTTTGGCAACATTGTGATATGATATCCTGTGAATAGAGAGTTGATAGATTTCTACATGAAACGAAAATGGAAAGAGCAACAACAACTGCAAATGCAGTTGGCAAACGTTGCTGGCCCCCGATAGGGGCCAGTAGTCTATCCCGCGCACTGCCGAAAGTGTGTGTGTGAAAATTCCGATGCTGACAAACTTTGCTCTGTGCGCAAAAGCTATTTTTCCACTCCGCGCGCTACGCAAAGCATGTTCGTGAACTGAGACAGAGTCCCATTGGTGACAATTACATTTTAGGCCAGCGATCCCTAAACAATGTATCTTTGGCCTTGAATCAAGACGAGGGGCGGGTTGAATCCCCCACATGCCGGAAATAAATTGATACAAATTGGTTTAGTGGCCAATACAACAAATAACACATGAGATGTACATAATCTTATCCCTGAATTAGTACGTGTACCAGCAATTGAGCAATTGGGAAGTGGCATTCTCTTCAACCCGCAAAGATTTATAAAATAAATAAAATATCACCGGGATATCACCAGTCATCAGTAGTATCAGCACTATTGTTCATATATATTTGACGACAACCCGATGTATGCCGATACGAATGCGGCATTTAACTGCAATTTGTTCCAGGTTCGGATCGTAACCAATCATAAACTGGGACCAGGGACCTGAGAGGTGGAGAGAGATGAGATCCAAAATACCCTAGCTACTGTGGTATCCCGATTACAGTGACAAACAGAACACTCGGCAGAGAATATGGGGCGAGGTTTGGGAGAGACGACAGGGTGCTGGGTTGGGTTCAGGAGAGAATACAGGGTGGGGTTCGGGAGAGAAGACAGGGTGACGTTCGGGAGAGATGACAGGGTGGCGTTTGGGAGAGAAGACAGGGTGCTGGGTTGGGAGAGAATATAGGGTGGGGTTCGGGAGAGAAGACAGGGTGACGTTCGGGAGAGATGACAGGGTGGCGTTTGGGAGAGACGACAGGGTGCTGGGTTGGGTTCGGGAGAGAATACAGGGTGGGGTTCGGGAGAGAAGACAGGGTGACGTTTGGGAGAGAAGAAAGGGTGACGTTTAGGAGAGATGACAGGGTGGCGTTTGGGAGAGAAGACAGGGTGCTGGGTGGGGTTCTGGAGAGAATACAGGGTGGGGTTCGGTAGAGAAGACAGGGTGAGGTTTGGGAGAGAAGACCGGGTGAGGTTTGGGAGAGAAGACAGGGCGAGGTTTGGGAGATAAGCCAGGGTGCTGGGCGGGGTTTGGGAGAGATGAAATGGTGAGGTTCGGGGGAGAAGACAGAGTGAGGTTTGGGAGAGAAGAGAGGGTGAGGTTTGGGAGAGAAGACAGGGTCACGTTTGGGAGAGAAGACAGGGTCACGTTCGGGAAAGAAGACAGCATGACGTTTGGGAGAGAAGACATCGTGACGCTTGGGAGAGAATACAGGGTGAGGTTTCGGAGAAAAGACAGGGTGAGAAATAAGATCACAAAATACCCTAGCTACTGTCAAGGTATTCAGATTACAGTGACAAATAGGACACTCGGCAGAGAATATGGGGCGAGGTTTGGGAGATAAGATGGGGTGGGGTTTAGGAGAGAAGACAGGGTAGGGTTTAGGAGAAAAGACAGGGTGACGTTTGGGAGAGAACATAGGGAGAGGGTTTGGGAGAGATGAAAGGGTGATGTTTGGGAGAGAAGACATGGTGAGGTTTGAGAGAGAAGACAGCGTGACGTTTGGGAGAGAAGACAGCGTGACGTTTGGGAGAGAAGACAGGGAATATGCATGTGTATACGACTTATGAACAAACATATGTTATGAGGAAATGAAGGAGGGGGAGACAGAGGCGGAGATAGAAGGGGAGATGGATTCAGTACAGGACGGGGCATGATGCAGGACCAGGGGAATGAATAGAAGGAGGAAATGGCGAAGGAGGATCAAGGAGAGAAATGAAGGAAGAGTGGAAGTTGGAAGACAAAGGAGAGGATGAAGGGAGCAAATGAAGAAAGAGATGTAGATGAGGGTGGGTAAGATGAAGGGGAGGATCATAGTGCAATGTGCATACACCACACACTACACAGTGAGTGAGGCCGAGCTGCAGCTTGGTTTGGTTTGGTTCGACTGCACCTCGCACTGCTCCCCGAAGGAGCCTGGCTCAGTAGTGGTGTAGAATTTTAGATCTCTATCTCTCTTTCTCCCTTTATTTCTCTAGGTAGTTTATGTCTTTCACTCTCCCTCTCTCTCTCTAGGTATCTCCCTCTCTCTCTCACACACACACACCCACCCACACACACTCTCTCTCTCTCTCAGAGTAATATTGGATATGGAATGGAGATGGATGGTTCAGATTTATCAGCCGAACCATCGCAGATTATGAAATAAAATGATGGGGATGAAGGACGAGAGATAGAGGGGAAGGATGAAGTGGTGGAATGAAAAAAGAAGAAGTAGGAGAGAGGACGAAGGGGGAAATGGAGGAGAGGATAAAGGGGGAATGAAGGAGGAGATGGGGGATGAAGAGGGAAATGAATGGGTATCTACTATCTAATTACACCCGACCAGACGCCGACGGAGTCATAGTAGTCCCTTCTACTACCGCACAGCTGCTACTCGAAAGCATTGCTCCCGGACAACTCAGCGATCCAAACCAAACCAAACCAAACTATATAAAAAGCGTGGATGAAGGAGGCCGAAGGTCGAAGGGGGGGGGGGTAAAGTGGTAGGATAAAAGGGGGGAATGAAGGAACGGATGGAGAGGAGATGAAGGGGAATGAATGAGTAGAGGAAGAAGGAAAAAGGGGGAGGTTGAGGTGGAGGTTGAGGGATGAGGGGAGGAATAAAGGCCAAGGGGGAGGAATGAATGTAGAAAGATGTGACGGAGGGGCGGGTATAAAGTATGGGTAGATTATGTGGGTGTGGGGGAGCGGGGGTTGTATGGACTATGGTAGAAGGGGAAAACTGTTTAGAATAAGGCTGACTTACTGCGAAAAGAAGCAGAGGATATGGAGCGGAGATGGTTCAGATAGAGAAACAGCCCTCACGAGAGTGCCCCAGGACTTGTCTTCACTTCAGTATCAGTAATAGTGTCCACATGATGAATTCGAGTCACTGGAAGTTACTTTAGATTGATAAATGCACCACCAATTCAGAGTATCAAACTTTCAGCCGTTCTATCGGAATCCTGGGAGAGGTAAACAAGGGTTAGTACAAATGAGAGACTAAATTGATACTACACACTCGATCTTAGCAGGGGGTCAGACGGGGAGTCACACTTTAGACTCCGAGGAAGATGAAGGAGAGGAAGATGATGATGGGGATAGTAGATATGGACAAGAATCAAGATATGGAGGAGAGGAATATTAAAGGAGGGTCATGGTCAAGGGGAGGGTGAAGAGGAGTAGAGATAGAGAGGGGTATAATGAAGGAGGAAAGACCGTCCTCTCTTTCGCTTTTTTGTGTGGGTAGATTATGAGGGTGGGGAGCCGGAGGTTGTATGGCAAGAGGGGAGGATGTTTTGAATCTCACTTACTTTAGCGAAAAGAGGCAGATTGATACGGAATGGAGATCCGAGATGGTTCGATAGAGAGAGCCCTCACCGAGAGTTCCCCAGGCTTACCGCTTATTCTTCATTTATTTCAGTAATCAGTACTAGTATCTACAGATCAGTGATGCATCACCGGGAGTTGCTTTTATATTGATGAATAACACCATCAATTTACAGTGTCACATTTTCAGCCGTTCTATCTGATTCCTGGGGATAAGGGTTTTTAAAAACAATAGACTTTGGACTCATCGCAGTTACCTCTGGGGACATCTTCCAAAGACGTCCCACCGCAAGAGACGAAATATACTGCCGGAAAGTGACTCAGTGACAACTCAGACACACTTTCTTGGTGTAGCTTGACCTCCCGGTTGGTGCATTTGTCCTAAAACTCACCGTAGAACTGAAAGCTAAAATTAACGGATGGAGCATATCCTTATTAGGTAAGGCAATTTATAGGTCTTTGCCCTCATGAAGTACATAACACGGAAGGAAGTAAGTACTCTATTCAAATCAACTCATAACAATTTTTTGGGTTTTCCATAACTGAGAGTCGGCCATATTGGATTTGGGTCGAACCAGTGGAAATCGAATGATTATTTTCCAGAACCATTTGAAATTGGTGCGCGGCTCACTTTAACACATGCGCGTTAGCAATATTAAATAGGTGCGCGGCTTTATATTTGCGCGTGCAAAAGTGATCGATTTCCAAAATTGAAAAGAGAGTCATCAAATTCATGTCAAATGCTACCAATTCCCAAATTGGTGATATGGACCTCCGGAACATGGTCAAATGATTGGGACGGATCCTGTACATGCGCGGTGTTCCCTCCTTATCCCTGTTCTGCGCCACGCGCAGCGCGGGATAAGGCAGCGCTTTTCAACAAATGCAGTTCAGAAAGATATAAAACGCTCTTGGATCAAGGGATCCAAAGATAGCAAAATACAAACTAAAGTCCAATTTCCCACTCAAGCGACAGGTCGCCACACACCAACTCGCTAAACAGATGTGAAACTGGCTGAACCAGTGACACTCGACAAGACAGAGACCGGATCCCGGTCGCAACGGCCAGATAAAGTATACTCTATCCAGGTTACCAGGATCAAGCCCTATAACCACCAGACAAGAGAAAAGAATTAAGTGCCCGGCACCCGCCACTCGAGTAGAAAATTGGACTATACCCAAACCTAGGTAAAAAGCCGCGCAATGATACAGAAATATACAACCTGGGTGAAAGTCCGTTTACCAGTTTGGCCCATGGCCGTGATAGAGTGTGAAACTTTGGCAACCATGCCAAATAAGGTGCAGATGAAGTGAAGATCCTGTCCCTTAACCACTCGAGAAAGAGAACAAACACACACATACACACACACCACAACACACCACACACCCACACACACCACACACAAACACACACAAACACACACACACAAGCACACACACACACACACACACACACACAAACATACACTAGAAGAAAAGTGGTTGAGAGAAAGAAGGGTGGGCTTTTTTTTCTTTCTTTTTTTTTTCTTTTTTTTATTGCCTCTTTTTGATTTTTTTGATTTTTTTTTTTTTTTATTTTTTACAGTCGGACCCGTTTAGGGACACCCTCGGGGGAAAGGCTCTTGTCCACTAAATCGGGGTGTCCACTAAATCGGGTCAAATAAGGTTAATTTCCTATACGGGGAAAAAATCTGCCCTAAATCGGGGTGCCACTAAAAGGGGGCCCCTAAATCGGGGTCCGACTGTATTAATTTTTTTTTTTTTTTTTTTTTTTTTTTCTATTCTTTTTCTTGCTTTTTTTGATTTTTTAACCCAGGCTCTTTTTTCACCGAGTTCTGGGGATCCGTCACATAAAAGAAACCAATAACTCCCAAATCTCCACTTCCTAGAACACACAAAATAACAAGTATTCAACTGACCACCAGACACACAAACAACCTCCTCTATATCTCCTGGCTCCTACTAACTCTAGAAATTCAACGGATTCCCATTATCACAATGGACAGTTCAGCTACTTACACACCAAAAGCCCTACAGAACAAAAACGTCTTTAGATCACTTTAAAACGTTTTAGAGTCTCTGATTCACGCAATTCTCTTGGCAGTTTGTCCATAGCGAGGTCCCGATACGCTGAATGCACGATCAGTGTTCTTGTAATTTGGATGGGGGATTTCAAGCAAAAGTTTATCTCCATCTGCACCAGTCCTATTGATTTTGTTTTCCTCTTAAGCAGGCGACCACTAAGATAGTCGGGTGCAAGTCGTTTTACATTTGAATACCAGAACACAGGTTTTTATACTCAATTCGCTCAGAGACCGGGAGGAAATGAAGCTCCTTCCGTAGCTGGGTGTACCTCGCCAACGCCTCTGGCCATAGATGAAACGTGATGCGGCATTTGGATCTTTTGAAGCTCTTGTACGTCTTCTTTGTCATTCCGGTCATCAGGGAGTTAAGTAATCCATTGGAGTGGATCAAGCTGCAGACTAGTAATGTTCTTGTTCTCGCGACAAATCCCGGCGATTCTCCATAAATTAACCAGAGTGGACTTACATGCATTGACCAACTTCAACACATGTTCATCCATGGAGAGTTTAGAGTCAAAGTACACCCCCAGATTCCTTGCCGAGTTCGTGACCACAGTAGGTGTGCGTCTTTGAACAGCTGTACTGAGTCTACAGAGGTACTTCCTCTGGGAGATAGGATCATAACTTCAGTCTTTGTTGGGTTCAGTTGGAGAAAATAGTCGTGAGCCAGGCCTGTATATCCGAAACGCAGGCCTGTAACTTCTGTTCAATACAGAGAAGTCATCCGCTGAATATGCGTGTTCAACCTGGGTATCATCTGTAAAAATGATACCTACTCCGTGTTTCTCAGCAATTAGTTCTGCTCCCTTCGTGTAGCATATGAACAGAATAGGTCCCAGAATCGACCTGAGGCACTCCAATAGTCAACTCAGTAAAAGCCGATTTCAACTCACCCACCATCACAGAAACACCCCTACCCGTAAGGTAACTCCGGAACCAGTCAAGAGAGGTATCAGTGACACCATATAGCTGCTCTAATCGTTGAGGAGTGTCGAGTGGTTCACCGTATCGAAAGCCGCACTCAAGTTAAAACAGGAGCAACTACCTTCGATCTTTCGTCCGTCAGTGTGTAGCAAATCGTCAAATATGCGCAGGGTGGCAGTTTCACAGCTGTCATATGCAGATTGATGTCTCGATAGAAGGTTGTTATCCTCCAGATTGACGAACTGATCAGCTGCACACTTTTCAATGGCTTGCCAAGGAATGGTAGGTTGCTGACAGGTCGTTAGTTACCCAGATCATCGGCGTCAAGATCTGATTTCTAATCAAAGGACGAATAAGAGCAGTTTTCAGAGCGTAGGGAACTTACCAGATAATAGGCTGTCGTTCACTATCTTAGATAGGACGGGAGGAGTTCTCCAAATAATCGTCTGACAAAAAGAAGTGGGTATAGGATCCAGCTCGCAATGTTTCGTGCCCATCTCCATAATGGTCGATCTTAAGACTGTATCAGACACCGGTGATTGAAATTTGAATGATGGCACTCGCGGTGCATTTGGAGATGAGTTAGGTATTGTAATTCACGACCATCAGATTCATTTCGTAGCTTCTCCTCCATTTTTCGATAGATTTTATCAACCTTACCCTTGAATGCCGCCATGAAAGAGTCTGCGAGCCCATCCTTTTCAATGTTTCCCGGCATAACCTCCACCCTCTTAGTCCCCAATAGATAGTGCGTGTTGCCATGTTCTCCCGTGGATCATCCTTCTGTAATTCAAGTTTTTTGGAGAAGAACTTTTCCCTCGTTTCATTCAAGATTTTCTCCGAGTCCTTTTCTGTTCTTTTGAAGCGTTTAAATGTTTAACAAGTTCAGCAGGATCTGTTGACGTCTTGAGTACAGCACGATATTTCCTTCCTTTCTCCTTTCTCAGTTTTCGCAGCCTGGCATACCTCATAGTTCTCTGAAAACCACTGCTCGTCCCTCTCACAACCACTCTAGTTACTACAGGCGCTCGGTGTGTCCATGAAAGAAGTAAGTGAGGAGTTGTTAAGTGTTACACAGTCATCCAGATCTGGGCAGTTCATCACACAGGTCAGATTGGAGAATGTCCTCCTTGAGATCCTCGATATCCAAGTCTCATTTTACGACTTCGTACAACCTTAACGGCCTTATTAGCACTGAAACCAGCTACATCCATGGAAAAACTAACGAGTGAGTGATCAGGAAGAACAGGTGAACGATAAATCTCCAGCCCGGTAAGGGTCGTACCATCCGTATCCTGGTTAGAATCAGGTCCAGTAAACCACCTCTGACATGTGTCGCTCCCAGGACATGCTGAGACCATCCCTCCATCGATAAAAGTCCCTTGAATTTTTGAGTAAAGCGATCAGAATCGTCTTGGTACCTACATTAAAATCACCCAATATGACTGGAGTACCTCCTTAGACAGAAATGAGTTCAAGTATGCCCCAAACTCCGTAATGAAATGGCCGTAATCATTCCCCGTTCGTAGACAACCGCAAGTCGAACACCAACCGTCCCTTTCACGAAAACCTCCAAGCACTCAAAAGACTTTTGGGAAGTGTTGCATCGAGAGTACTTGATCTTATTCCTCATCATAAACGCAACCCCTCCCCCTCTTTTCCCTTTCCGTGGAGCACTTACTAATTTATGCCTCCACTCTGCAACTTCGGCTTCACAGCAGTCTCTCCCGTTTTAACCACGTCTCAGTAGAGCTAAGATGTCAAATCATTCTCTACCATCATACCCAGGACCGAGTTAACCTTATTTCGGAGGGAAAAGCAATTTCCAAGCCCAATCCTTAAAGTCCTACAACCTTGTTACCTTCGCTCCAGTCTCATGCCCATCTCCCAAGTTAGTTTTTTGGAACATTTTGCAGTTCAAAAGGTATACTGGGCATCCGCTATATCCAGCATTGTGATTGTGCGCTCCGGCTCTCAGTTTCGCGTCGTTCGAGTTTTTGCAATTACTGCAGCACATGTGTCGCCTGTTGCTACAATCCCTAGTGGAGTGTGCTCCAGCACAGAACATGCAAGTAGGTTGGGACTGGTCGCACTCCAGCGCTTTGTGCCCAAACTTCTGACCAATGAAGCACTGTGGGATGTGATACCGGCTCTCCACTCGGCAGGATACATTCATCACAAACAGGTTCCCCTGCTTGACCAAAAAGTCCCTGATGGCCAGGACACCTTCATTCAATTGTAGCCCTTTCCCGCTCCCGAGACTCCCAACAAAAACGACCTCCATAGCATGTCCCTACTCATTAGTTCCTCACTGCCGCATTCTTCATTCTGATTAGTCGAATAATGGCGTTATCCATATTTTGTCTCTCCATGTTAGCAGGGAAGTCTTCGATCGGCAATGGAAAGTCCTTGACTGTAATTTTCGGCTGTCTTAGTGTCGACTTCAAAAGTGCGTTTTCCGGTAGTACAGCCTTAAGTGGTGCTCTGCAGATTCCAGCATGTCTTGATTCGGTAAGGAAATAGTTACCTTTCCACCCTTGTCCTCCCTAACGAAAGACACGGAGTTTCTTTAAGCGCCTCTGAAACTCGTTTAATATCTCCTGCATTTTGAATAGTAATTTTGGCGGGTGACGACTTAACCACTTCAGGGGCAGATGACCTAGTTACTTCGGCAAACGATCTATCCATGAAACTGTCCATCTTTTTTGCTATTTCTTCCGCAATTCTACCGATAACCCCAAACCAAACCCTAACCAGACCCTAACGGATAGCCCTAACCCGTCGCGCGCGCTAAAACTACGAATTGTTAGCAATGAAAGGCACCCAGACTTTAACGTTTTCCATCACAAACAAACAAACAAAAATTAATACTACACAACCCACTAGGGACCTCAGAGGTGAACAAACAAAACAAATTTCGAACTCGAAACAACCAAGTAAAGTTATCAGCGAACCCGCGCAGCGTTGTTTTCAAAAGTCTGGCGCGTTACGTTCATTGCATCGCTAAAGCGCTCTTCAAAATCTGTGTTTTTCCGCCGCGGCGGAATTCCGCTGTGTTTTTGTTTTTCCCATTGGCATGCGCTGCAGACCCCAAGTGCTTGGCATACGTTGCAGGCCCCTTATAATATAATATAAGGGGCCTGGAGGGAATACCGCGCTAGGGGGGAATACATAATCAATCATATCTCCGGTTCCAGATAAGGTACAGAAATCGTTTTGGTAGCGTTGGAAACAGGAAGATAACAGCTTTCAAATGCAAACGGTTTCAGGTCTCTATCTTATCAGGAACAGGAGATATGAACCAAACTCCGCAAAATCGAGTGCGGTAAAAATAAAAAATTCGAGATTTTAATTCAAATTTGAAACAAAGTGTCCCTGCAAGAATCTGTGACGTCACTTTTTGAAAACAACCCATCTTTGAACGGTTATTGCTCAGCCTCCTGAAGTCCAATTTACTTCTCTCAAAAACAGCAAGGTAGATAATGTCAGATCTAACAGCTAGTGAAAGAATCAAGTCAAACGGATTTCAGGGGCCAAAGTTATAAGCACGCCCGTTTTTTCGCTCGCAAAGTTATCTTCGACCCAGCCGGGCCCGTCCTGAGCTCAGGCCAAACGCGCGCGCGGCATTCCCTTCAGTCCCCTCGTTGCGGGGGTGCGCGCATGAGGGGGCTGCAGCGCATTCCAACCCAAGTGCGCGCGTTTTCCACGGCTTCTAGCATAGGCCAATTTTTCCCACTGCTTTCCCCCGCTGTTTTGAGCAATGAGCACGCACGTGCGCATTGAGCTGCATGCCTGCACGGGAAAGGGGAAACGTTAAAATCTGGGTGTTTTGATTGACACTTGACAGCAATCACGGTTTTTAGACCGTTAGGGGGGGGGGGAAGTTAAAATCTGAGTGCCTTCCATTGCTAACAATCCATCGAATTTGGCGGTTGAGTCTTGAGACGGGTTAGGTCTGCCCGTTATTTTGGAAACTAACAGCTCTCTTATTGAATCTGAGTCATCCCGTAACCAGAATTATTCTCAGCACACTGTCCTATAATCACTCCAGTTTGATTGTGAAACCTTTTCTTTTGCTAACATACAATTACATAAACACCGAATGAATACATTTAATATATCATTGAGTTCCCTTTTTAATAAACAATAACGCCAAAAGACGATAAACTACCAGCAAAACGAAGAGCATTGGAATATCTTTAATCCATACACTCGAATCATGGAAAGATAGAGATTCTAAGACATCTTCACCAGAATTTAGCGGGCACGGCATCCCGTTACACAGCGGATAGGGTTCCTCTGAGTAAAACTGGGTGGCACACATCGCCTCAAAACTGTAGTAGTAAAACGAAAGGTACTGACACCATTTTAGGTACCAGGGAATGGTGTCAACGTTAATAAAAAGACCGGCAGTCAGGAAGAGGGGGAGAAGAAGAGGGATGTGGCCTGCAAATGCAACTTTCATTGAAGGTGATATCGAGGATATTAGGTACCCATAAGACACGGCAGCCCGAGAACTCAACCACGCCACAAAAATGAAAATAAGAAAGTTCGTGACACCACCGTCTAGTCCTGCCATCCAATAGGGTACACTGTAAAACACTAGTGTATAGAGGGTATCCAAACCTAGCCTAACTAGCGTAGTTGAAAGGAGGTACGCGGAAGTCGAATACGCATTACTCTGTACTTCTCTCCTGTATCTCTCCCTATCGCTCAGTTCAATTTGTAGTGCCCCGATGTATGTGGAGTAGTTCCAATAGAACAACAGGATGAAAATGAGGCCTAGTTTTGTCTGGACAGCTGAGAAATCATCTGGCAACTGCCAGTAAAGAAGTCCAAATATTAGGGAGACAATCCCCACCTCACAGCACTTTGTCAGGATGTGGGTTTTATTCCGGAACAGTGAGAGAGACTCCCTCCAACAAAGAGTCGAGAGTTGTTGTCCTAGGCCGTGGAGTGGTGGAGAGGTGGAGGAGAGCATGTAGTCAACTGCTGTTACAGAAACATCCCGTGTATCTTTATCTCCTCCGTGCACCCTAAACAGAAAATCAATTGATTTAATAGGTTAGGGTATTTAATCAAATGATTAAACCCGGAATCCTGATTTGAGCGTACTAGTGTGCATCCTGAATCCTGATTTATTGAAAAGTTTCTCTAGGGACTAGGAGCCCCTCTCATTCCAAACCTGGATATTCTTTCGAGTAGTTCATCTCCTTCAGTAGAAAGAGACAGTAGCAGGTAATCTGCAGGGTTGATGTATTTATCTGAGGGTCTCACTGCTCCAGCTTCAACAAAATCTAGAAGAGCCAGACCTGGTTCCCCCTGGTACACTGTGTAACCGTCCTTCAATAGTATCACCTGAGGGAGGGGAGAGAGATCGTTATTATATATACACGGAAAATGATTGAGCTTTACAAATTTAAGTGAGCTTTACAAATTTAAGTGAGTTATGAGTATCATATTTGGATCCGTATTGTAACTTCGCGAGCTCTTTTTGCATGATCTGATGTTTAGCTTTCCTTAATCTAATCATGATAAGATCAATAGTCAAGTAAAGTTTTCGTTGCGAAAAGTACCTTGTCAAACAGACCGAACGTCTCAGCTGATGGTTGATGGATGGTTAGTAGGATGGACCGTCCTTTTAATGTCAAATGTTTCAAACTGCCAACGAGCTGCTCTGACATGAACGTATCCAAACCTACGAAAAGGTGGAGAATGTTTGTTTAAAAGTGATTCGATGGTAGATATAAGAGATGTAAATGAGCCTGATCCTCCCTAGAAAGAGGTCACATTTTTGTAGTCACGTGTTGGAAAAGGAAGATCATTTTCAATTTGTAGATTGTTCCGTCTGATTTGAATTTGAAGATCAAAGTGATTTACCGCTAGTTGGTTCGTCCAGGAGAATTAGGGACGGGTTAGCCAGCAGCTCCTGAGCTACAGATAGTCTCTTTATCTCCCCTCCACTAATACCTCGACCCTCCGACCCTCCACTTCCAATACGATTATCCCTCGCCTTTATAAGACTAACTTCTTCCAAGGTGTTGAGAACCTGAACGAGGTTTATTCATGGAGCTGTTTATTCTTGGAGTACTAGGAATATATCTACCTTATTGAATCGCTACCGAAGAAAATATGTTTAGGCTCCTGAATAATATCATTTATGAAATACGGCAAACGCACTCAACATATGTCTCTGGTTCTGATTGAATCTTTGTTACAGTGAGATTTACCCATCTGGCTTTATGGCATTGTAACGCCTTCATTTAGAGGACAACTCATGTGATCTCAAGCTTGCTAGCTCTATTTAGTAAGCTCATTTTAGTTACCTTCTCTAATAAGTTTATTTACTTTGTCGACATATAATAATTCATGTTGTATTTCAACAAATTAAACCGCCATCTATAAATTATTATTTCTACAGCTAGTGGTTGAATTGAGTTACCTGGTTCTCACGTGCAATGGTGCTTGTATCCCTTGGTAGGCGGAGCTTGGCATGGAAATGAAGGTGCTCTGACACGGTTAGCAGGGCAGGGTGTCTATCAAACTGTGGTACAAACACACAGCTGGCCGGTAATCTACTGCCCATCTCTACTTGATTCAGTGTTATCGAACCTAAAGATTGGGCATTTTAGTTGCTGAGAGTGGCTCCGCTTTGGAAATTCTGGCACTAAACTGTGTTTATTGTTAACTGTTTAGATCACTAACGGTAACACTGTAATTATAGTCAGTACTATTGTCTTAGTATAAATTGCCTCAACTATAAGAGTGTCGTCAGAGCATGGCAACAACAACAACACAGAGTTGTGTGTGGTCTGCGAAGCAGGAAGTGAGTGGTTTATTTCATTCATTCTCTTGTTAGTTTTACTGCTGTTGCAGAAGGCATGGCATTACCAACTAAGCATGGCAATATATTATTCAGCTTAATACAGTAGTAATTTATGTGACAGTAAAGTCGGATTTTTTGAAACTGTCACCCCCAAATGACCGCGCATGTGAAATTTATCAAATTTGACGCGCACACCACACGTTAACATGTGATGTGACGCGCAAAAACATTCCGCGCACGAAGAGGGGGGTGACAGTTTCAAAAAATCCGACTTTAGTAATTTATGTGACATAGACATTTGCATTATGTGATATTGACAACTGACATGTACGTGCTGATCAAGACGATGATCGAGCAGTTGGACACTGTACTGATTGGCTGATAATTATTGGTTTAATTGCTTGTCTCGGCATATAGTATGCTGATAATTACACAGTATATTATCTTACCAGAACAGTCCAGTCCCGTCTCCAATTGTCGAGTTAGTGCCTTCATCAGTGTAGTCTTACCGCCCCCACTACCGCCCAACACTGCCACTAACATACCGGGTGCTACGGTACCACTAACACCCCGTAGTAGGTATCTCTCTTCCGTGGCCCCTCGACAACAGGGTGGCCCCTGGTTCTTGATACACCTTACATCTACACCTTTCCACTGCAGGGTAACTTCTGGGGGGGGGGGGTGTCACAATTTAGGGGTGCGATACTGCAACAGAATATAACGCAAAACTTGTCACGGACAATGTCCGGTGAATATGAAATTGGCGTTGGCTGCCGTTATGCAATTACATTAGGCTGAGGAGACTGGAGGAGACGCACACCCCTTGGCCTTACGCCAATGCCCTTGATAGATCGTTGTTTATTTTGTTACCCCTTACCTTTAATTGCCTTGCTGAATTATAGACCCTCTCTCTCTCTCTCCCTCCGCGAGAAAGAGAGGGTTAGGACAACCGCTTACCAAATGTTAAGTTAGATTATAACAAACCTTGTACCGGTGGTTGCTCAATCTGTAGGAATGCTGCTGCTGCATTTCTCGGCTCCCTCAGTTGGATCCTTCCTCTACCAAACTTCATATCAAAATCCGACATACACAAAACGAAATACGAATCAGAGGGTAGAACTGTGTCAAGTTGAGTAGAAAGGAGCTGGTCAGAAATCTGAGTTCAAAACGAAGAAATATTGGGTTCTGTGATTCTTGTTTGTGTGGTTTCACCCCCTCTCTCTTTTGTCTGAGTAGTATCAGTAGCAGCCCTCTCTCTATCGTCACGAAACCACTCTATTTTGCTGCAAATACACCCGAGAGATGAAGGCACACCCTGCATGAAACATATACCATTGTGCACCTCCAGCCTTTCAGCTGAATCGAATGATCCTGTTATAACTAGCTGGTTCATACCTTTTTCACATGCAAGTAGGATTTGAGATACCAGGACTTGACTAAGGTCATGCATGTCACTGTCTAACCTCAAACCAGGATATCTGGTGCCAATAATTGGCACACATGGGAAAGCATTCTGTCACTGAGGCACGGAACACGCGAACACCGTCTTTTGATAAAAGTGGTTGTTCAAGCACTCACTTTGGACGCGCGCACCAATGTAGAGTGAAATCGCTCCGACAAGCGCCAGAAAACCCGAATTCCCCACCACTAATTGAACAATAACCCTTGTTTTCACCATGTAGCAACATGGAATTCAAGAACGACGGTAGTTGGATAGAATGTCCGATACCGGAGTGTCGAGATGACGAATACGAGGAGGTGGCCTGGGGACTAAACTGGCAGGATAAGTTCAGGAAGATGACAATTAATCGCCCCAAGGTGTTCGGAGCTATGGTGAAGTTTGATATGAAATTCTGTGGAGTTTGCCATTCAGACAAGCATCTGGCTCTCAATGAAGTACCAGGTAAATGGGCCGGTATGAGAGAGATTTTAATTCATGATCTCAACCCCTCACTCAACTATGCTAGGGATCGGGAATCATTGTGTTCATCTTTTACTAAAAAATTAACTGAAAAAAGTAGGAAGAACTGCCAGTTATTCAGAAGTCTCACACTCCCACAAACTCAAAGTGAATTTTGACCCTTTTCCCCTCCCAGGTGCAATGTACCCGATGGTACCAGGGCACGAGCTGGTAGGAGTTGTTACAGAGATAGGACCAGATGTTACAAAGGTTGCAGTGGGCGATAAAGTGGCTGTGGGGTGCACGTGTGATAGTTGTATGGACTGTGACAGGTGTAATGGGGGAGAGGAAAACTATTGTCTAAACGGTGAGATACATGCATATTGAGCCCATAATTTAGAAGTTAGATAGAATTGACAGGCCTACATGGCTTAACTGTAACATGCAGGGCTGAAAAAGTTTACTAAATACTGCTGATTGAATACTGTTCCGAAGAGTTGAACCTGTCTATATTTTCTAGGTGGCCAGACGCACACCTACAACGCCAATAAGATCCACGGACACATAGGAGGGAACCCAGAGACCCAAACACTTGGAGGTTATAGTGGCTCTACCGTCCTCCACGAGCGATACATAATGCCCCTACCAGCGGATATGGAACTTCATAAAGCGGCACCCCTTGTCTGTGCAGGGATCACCATGTACGATCCCCTGAGGCACTGGGGAGCCCTCGAGCCAGGAAGGACAATGACCATTGGAATTGCCGGGCTGGGCGGTTTGGGGACTATGGGTGTCAAAATTGCAGCGGCGATGGGCCACAAGGTGGTCGTGATTTCTGGGACTCTGTCTAAAAAACAGATGGCCCTGGACAAGGGTGCATCAGATTTCGTTGTGTTGTCAGACCCCAAATCTCTGTACGCTAACTGCAATACCATGGACCTGATTCTAAACACGATCTCCGCTCCCGGGCCCATCTCTAAACTCCTCCCCTTGCTAAAAACGGATGGAACCATTGTCCAGTTGGGACTTAGTGCCGAACCACTGGAGATTGACCCGTTTCAGATTATCTTCCAGCGGAAAAGTGTAGCAGGATCAATGGTGGGAGGCCTCAAGTCTCTTCAGGAGTGCATTGACTTCTGCTACAAGCACGATATATACCCGGATGTAGAGGTTATTGATTCATCTCGGCTGGAGGAGGTGTACGGGGTGTTTGAAAAAGGGAACAGCGGGGGAATACGATATGTTCTGGATATCGAGAAGAGTAAAACTCTATAGATATAATATGTTGTTGGAAGACAGTTTCACAGTGAGTGACGGCCCCAGATATATTGGTAAACTGCTTTGTAGTTACTTGGACTGGTTTTTAGATGAGTGACAATTCCATATTTCTAGTTTCTAACTTCAAAAAGGCAGTATTTTAAAATCCAAGAAACGAACACAAACTATAGTTGATGGTATCATATTTACAGTTTATAAATTAACACACATAGGGGACACTGCCCTTCTCAGGCTAGCTGTTTCAGTGACACTACTTATAGTCTATTTAGTCACTTGGACTGTGATGTGTGTGTAAAATTGTTCTAATTCTCACTCTGTGTACATTTATAATGGATTTATTGAGTTTATAAAACCGTTGAGACCTGAGTCGTTCGTTCAGCAGCCGGAAATGGACAGATGGGGGAAGGTAAAATTCAGTTGCTTGAGCCAGCCCTGAAAATGGGAAAGGGTTAAATTTGGCGGAAAATAAATTTAAGTGTGGACGAAAGTGAAGTTATTTAGCCAACTTAATTAATTAATTAATTTTCATTAATTAATTGATTGATTAACTAGATAATTACCTTTGATCGCACACCGTCCTGAGAATCTCATCAACCATGGTCCTTGAGAGGAGGACATGTCCCATATTCTCCTTCACTCGGTTCAGAATCCAGGGCACGAAGTTACCCTCCACATCTCTGGAAACAGGGTCGTAGAAGTAGCCGTTCTCCGAGAGAGCGCCGAACACCGAGGGAACCAGATCGGATAGATAGTTGGCGGCAAAGGCTCGGGCAGCAATCTTCCTGGCCGTTTCTGCTTCCACTGCCAAGACTTCCTTTTGCTGGCCCATTCGGCGTTGTTTCTCCTCTCTGTGGCGTCGTTCCTGTTCCTCGAGACGCTGAGTCTCCACCAACTCCGCATGTCGGAGTTCCTCGAATTGGCGCTGGGGGAGGTAATGATAGGATTAGTGATTGAGAAAACTGAGTTTTTGAGTGATACTGGGATCGAGAAATAGTAACTGTGTCTAGAATAATAATATGCAACACTATGGGGACACTATGCAGCATGATAGTGTACCAAGTATGCTTACCTGTTGAGCTCTGAGGTTAGCTAGTTCCTCTTCCTCCATCACCTCCATAAGGGCTTGTTCAATTGTCTTACCCACCAACACTTCCAAAATGGGCTTAACCTCAATGTCAAAGTCGAACAACTGAAATAAAAATGGGATTGCCATTGTCAATGTCAATGTGTTTGGTCCAAACACTGTTGTGGAACCCCTCAAATTTCGAGGTCTTTTGACCAAAGAGCTTGGTATTTTGTACTTGTTTATTTGTTTTATCTCACCTCTCCCTCAAGAATCTGGGTTGTGTTGTCCACACCGGTTTTGGCAGGTACAAACTGGGGCGTGGGAGGTCGATCAAGGAATGCGTCAGTCTGAGCTTCTACATCTGCCTCCTCAACACGGTCTAAACGGGGAGGAATTAGTAAAAGCCGTATACAGATATTTTGTCGTGCTTATTGTTTAGCAAACCCACCCTTAATTTCTTCGAGGTACAGTTCGGTCTGAACGTCAATGTGTTTCCTTCCATCCACGGGCTCGGCAGATCTCGGTCGAAGTTGGTCGGTGGCTCGCTTTCTTGCGAGGATCCTCCGCCTGGCTTCAGCCTGTCTCTGTACTTCGATTGGATCTGGCTGGACTGTCTGAAAAAGGAAGGATAGGATAAATTAGGTCGAATAATGACAAATGAATGGGAGATTGGAGAACGGAGGCTGTCCGAATTGCTGTCATTCCTGATGAGATGCGAGAGCGCGCGTGTTTTGATCGGCGCGCATTCTCACACTGCTGAAATTCAACTTTACACACGCAGCTTTTCTTATTGCCATGACAACAAAATAAATGTTTGCTAGTTGTGTGTGCGTGTTGGACATTGAATTGCGTACAACACGCAGCTGCCGAAAAGAGAGGGAGAGAGAGAGAGAGAGAGAGAGCACTGAGCAGAGACGATAAGTGATGACGTAAAAACTTGACATGAAATGAGGTTGAGCAAAATGTGGTTAGTCGGTTCAGAAAGATTAAAACCGACGTGACTTGCTATCAATAGAGGTACCAAAGATCGGATAGTCAGATGACAGATGGCATATATCCATCACACATATAATATCCCTGGCTAGTTACCATGACAACAATGAATTAAAATGATTCTCATCTTACCGCTGGTAGTACGTGCTGGGCATATGTGTTTCCTCTCACAATTCTCCTATCGTACATAATGTTACCATACAATGCTGGCCCATTTCCTGTCCTGAAATGAAAGTCAGAGTAATTAAAAGTTTTTGATGATTAGCTAATCACTTTTATGAAAATAGAAAGCGTTTTACTTACTGCATGTATGGATCCCTGAATTTCATGCCCTGGGGTCCCTCCCGGGGTTTTGACTGGAACGTGTAGGTTCCCTGGTCTGGCATTTTAGCTGCTGAAGCGGCCATGTCTCAATCGGTTCCTAGTTCCTACTATTGGATATAGTGGTAAAACGAGGTATATTGGACGGAGGGATTGGGAAAAAAGGTGTTGGGTTGTGGAAAACCATGTTGCTGATTAGATTTTAAATCAAATTGGCGACGTGGTTCCCGTATTTTGGGGCAGATAGGGGTTAATAAATCAAATCAAAAGGGGTTAATAAAACTCGTGAGTGGAGGAAACAAACCATAAATGAAATAAATAACATATCTTTGGTAAAACATCCCTAAACATAGAACACTAACAACACTAACAACGGAGAGAGAACACACACAGAAGATGACAGCAAATAAAAGTGTAGCAGCTCACATGCAAAAGTATTCAAAAGTTTCAAAATATTCTTCAAACACCAAACGCAGAAACCGCATCTGGGTTTATTTTAGGGACCATCTCGGCTCCTTGTAACTTCAAATTAGCCATTTCTTGGGTGCCCGAATGAACCGCCAACAGATCCCGATACTTCTGACTGTTTCCCATGAACCTCCGTGCTCGTTTGATCTCCCTTGACAGCAGTCGGAGATCATCGCCACTGTACTCCGGTATTTCCAGGGACTTCTCACTATCCCTCTGGAGTGAGGCTGGGAGGTCGCTAGATAACAACTGATGAGATACCACATTACCCTCAAACCCCTCCACACAGCAGTGGTACCTCCCTCCAGTTTCTTTTCTCAGCTTCTTCAGGAACGATATTGCCTCTTTGTCACCCTGACTCAGGAAAATGGTGTGGATCTTCTGGCGGGAATCCATACTGGCGACCTTGTCTAGCACAGCCTTGCAACTCGTATCAGGCTTCCCATCAGTGACAAGATAGGTTGCCACGGCCTCCGAATCAGAAAGTGCTGCGTTTAGAGCATCGATAGTGCAGGTATTTCCACCTGCTTGGAGCTCCCCAACGAATTTAGCCGCTGCTTTACACATATCCAGAGTTGGGTCAGATACCTGCTCCTGAAACTTGGTGACCACACTCGCAAACTGGAGAATGTTAAATTTGATGTTGTTTGGTTTCAGTACGGTCCAAATAAGGGCTATTAGTTCCCGCTTCATCTCCTCCATTACAGTTACCATACTGCCACTCGTATCAACACAGAGCACAATCGCTGGCTCTAAGATGGTCCCGAACACTCGGTGTGGACCAAGAAGAAGCCATTTCCACCGAGAAAGGTACCTTGATATCACGTGGTCCAGGGATTCCTCGTACTGAACCAGCTCGTGGTGGTGGAGCTCCATATGAACCTTCTCTCCCCTGACCTTGACCTTCGGAAAGACATCACAGTATTTAGCACCAATACGGTGCCCTGTGATTTTGATGTATTCGGATGCATGTCGATGGGATGACATAAGTTGGTCGAGATTCAGCCCAAGTGGATTAAGTCCATATTTTCTGAGCCATTCTTTTGATGAAATCAGATCCTCATCTGTTGGTATGTATCGGAGACCTTTCTTGCGAGCGGCTGAACTTTTTGGTCGCTTCGTTGTTCTTTTGGCTGGTGTTGTGGCTGCTGGTGCCGATTTGGGTCGACTACTTTTCATGTCATATGCTAACTAAAAGTAAATCATTAATTTCATTCTCAAGTTTAAGTAACTCATGCCTCAAGAGAAACAAAACAAACGATTGCAATAGCAAGGAGCGGGCTGGGCCAAAAATTGAAAGGAAATCTTTGACGTACTTCATGTGATATGACCTCTTTCAATTAGCTAATGATAATATGACACTTGAGACAGCTTCACAACGGCAGATGCTAGTTGGGTTGTATATTTAGCTTCGTTGTCTGAACTCTGATTTCATAACATAACAGCCAACTGGTAGGCTGCCCACCGTGGGCATCATGAAGTTTTCATTCATGCAGGAGGTTGTTCCCGAAAAAAACGTGTACTGTGGCACCCAAGCCCCGTATCTTGGCTAAGTAAAAACCCCGAATAATTAATGTGCCAAAAATGGCTCTTACCACCAAACCTCTCAAACTTTTTAGCTAATTTACAGATTATCAGATAGGTCATCTCAAGCCATAACCAAAACCCGGGGGTGCGACCTGCGTGCATGAGGGCAGCTGCAGTAAAAGCCAAAAGTCAAAAGTCAATTTTCAAAACTTTTTCGTGAAAATTTAAAAAATCGAAATGTTTCCGGACTTTTTTTCGAGTCGCGATCGCGAAACTGTCCGCGCGGCGCCGCGCGCATAGGGTACGCGCAATTCAAAGCATTTGACGCGCATCCAAAAATCTCGACCGCGATTTCATAAAATTTCGCGAACCAAATTTCGTTCAGCTCAGAAATTTGCGATTTTTCGTCACACCCACATGATGTGTGGGGGCCACATCCTTCATCCCCTGACCGTGGCTGCTACCCCAGAGGCCAGACATAAAGTCCATTTTTTTTCAACTGTTCACCCAAAAACTGAAATCCATATAATAAATTCCATAATGCTACATTGGTGAATCTATGGAGGGTAGGAGGTAAACTTTCAAGGAAACTAAAGACTACCCTTGTGGCGAGCCTTATACACTCTAAGTTGGACTACTGTAACTCCCTGTTGACTGGTATTACGAAGAAGAATTTAGACAGACTGCAAAAGATCCAGAATGCTGCTGCAAGGTTCATTTATGGCCAGAGAAAATGGAGGGGTACTACCAACTTGAGAAAAGCACTGCACTTTCTCCCAGTAGCTGAGAGAATTGAGTTCAAAGTATGTGTACTGGTGTATAAATGTGTCAACGGTGTTGCACCTGGCTACTTATCTGACCGAATTCAAAAAAGAAGGAGGAAATCTATGAGTCTCAGAAAAGATGACGACAACCTTCTCTTGGAGACACCAAGGGCTAGGTATAAACTAAACGAAAGTGCCTTCAGTGTATGCGGCCCGAAGTTTTGGAACCAATTGCCAAGAAGACTTAGATCTGCCGAATCCTTAAACAGTTTTAAAAGAGATCTGAAGACGCATCTGTTTGGAAAGGCATTTGGGTAGTTTTGGCGTTAGAAGTCTTCTGTGTGGGTTGTGGTTTGTTTTCTGTCCTGGCGTTTGTGTTAGGCTTTGGTTGCATCGGGGGTTTGTAGTGTGGTCTTCCGGTGGAGTCTGTGAAGTGGTGGTGGGGTCTGCACTGTGAAGTGGTGGTGGAGTCTGTGAAGTGGTGGTGTCTGTGAAGTGGTGGTGAGGTTTGTGAAGTGGTGGTGGAGTCTGTGAAGTGGTGGTGGAGTCTGTGAAGTGGTGGTGGAGTCTGTGAAGTGGCGGTGGAGTCTGTGAAGTGGTGGTGAAGTATGTGAAGTGGTGGTGTAGCATGTGATGTGGTGGTAGGGTCTTTGAAGTGGTGCCTCTTTTGGCTTTGAAGTGAGGTTTTGAGGTGATCTGCTGAGTCTCGGTTAGGAGTTTTAGATTCATCGTGGGATAGGCTGTGGGAAAGGCTGTGTTGTGGTGAAGTCTCGGATGGGAGGTCTTTCCTTTTACGTCCTACATTCCTCTACTGTGCTACATTCCTATCATTACTACATTCCTATTTTGACTACATCCCCTATAACTACATCATCATCTGAAGTCCTTTCCTCCAACATATGAGTAGAGTAGGGGTCTGATATCATGTCAAGAGTGTCGAGTTTTTTGAGTATATTTTCTGGTTGTATTGTGACAGTGTGTGTTGAGTTTCTTTCCTTTCTGGCTAAAGTAGAGTCATAGGTTCTTTGAGCGAGCGAGTGAGCCAGCCTGAACAATGTTCAGTGAACATCATGGAGGGTATTACGTTCTCGAAGACATCAAGACGATAAACATACATGGACTTTATACGAGTGTGTTTGGAGAATAGACTCTAGAGTTTCTAAGTTGGGCAGCTCTTAATTTTATATCTTCTCTATCCTAGTTACCTTAAAATCACTTTAAATTAGAACCTAAATACTTACGTCTAGTACAGTTATCTATCTTACAGCTTACTATAATTAGCTTAACGTTTTTATCGTACATTAAATTTTAAACCCAACCGCATTAATTAACTTATTCTGACTGGCCATTGCACTGGTCTCCTGCCTTTTTATTTTTTACCGCTCCAATTAATTAATTTATTAACAGCTTTGTATTTAACCTATCTGACTGACCTCTGGTCTCTTGCTTTTTATTTTTCTACCTCGTTATTCATTAATTTATTACCAGCTTCTTTAGAATTTTCCATAGGCCATTTATTAGATCATAACCTTATATAGCAATTAATATGGTTAGTGTGTATTACCTTATCGGTTATCCTGTTACAGTTACTTTATCCATTAACTAATTACTTAGCTATTCGCCTCCTTTTTAGATCACTAGCCTTTTACTTGAATTAATTATTAAACTATACTACTTACTTAGTATTTACACTATGTACTTATTAATCAACAGTTAATTATCTAACTAGTTAATTATCGAACTAGTTAATTATCAATTATCTAACTAGTTAATTTCTCAATTATCTAACTACTTAATCACTCAACGAATTAATTACGCTATTTCTTAATTAGATATTTTATAACCCTTATTTTCTACATACATTTATATATATTATATCGAATGACTGCCGACGGTTTTTTAAGGCCTTTAGGATCTTATAATCCTATAAGAGCCGCTTTAGAAGGCTTGTTAGTGGTGGGTGCGTTGCTTCAATCGACTGATTGAAACGGCGTCCTCCTAGCACTAACAATGCATAGGCCCAAAAGCGGGATATAAATTATAATTGTATTTGTATTTGTATTTGTATTTGTATAATGTTAGTCAGTCTGTCCGTTAATTGGTTTTTCAAACTCCTCCCACAGTTTTTGAGCTAGACCCCTGAAAATTTGTACACTGGTACCTTGGACCAAGGCGGATGTAAGTACGGGCTCAGATTTTTGATCCGATCTTAACAGCAGTGACGTCACGGGGTGACGTCATTGCGACAAAAAGACTTACATTTTTCAAACGCTTCTAAGACCCTGAAAACGGCTCTAAATCAAAAAACTAACGCAATAGTGGGGAAAGAGAATCGTTTGAACTTCATTTTACTTGATAGCGATTTCCCGTAACTCAATGTTTAAGGGTCGTAAATCGCGTCGGGAAAGTTAAAAATGCCAAAAATACGATATTTTTCACCGTAGCCACCCAAAATCTTATCCAATCGATATGAAACTTGGTCGTTATGTGAATTTTAATGTCCTTTGGCCAGGGGTTCCCGGAAAACGGATTGGCAAGATGAGAACTGACCGGAGTTCTTATATAATAAATTAATTCATGGTCAACACGAAACGCAAAAAGTTTCAAAAAGGTGCGAATTTTTTTAGATAAATTGTTTCCAAATAAAATGCAAAGAAATCGCGAGCAAAGAAATCGCGAGCGCGCGGCAGTTGTTTGCACCGTTAACTAAAGTCCGTTTCAAGCGACTTGACCCGTAATTCTTGGAATTCGGCGCATTGCGTGTGTATTTACAAAGGGGAAATCCTGAATTTCCAGGAATCTCAGGTCAAGTCGTTTGAAACGCACTTTAAAGTCCGTTTCAAGCGACTTGACCCGTAATTCTTGGAATTTGGCGCATTGCGCGTGTATTTACAAAGGGGAAATCCTCAATTTCCAGGAATCTCAGGTCAAGTCGTTTGAAACGCACTTTACAAAAAGACGCGTGCCACATTTAATTTGTCCGGTTGAACTGAAGGTACCAAGTTTGCGCGCAATATTCACTCACTGCGTAGTGTGGTCATCGCGCGTTCCCGACATGTATCGAGCAAAATGAGGCCCCTCGGAAATGTTCAAGTCATGCACAATCAAGTCACGCCCACCAATCACAGCTCAGAACGCGCGGAGTGCTTCGCGCGTTCTGCGCTGTGACTGGTGGGCGTGACTTGATTGTGCATGACTTGAACATTTCCGAGGGGCCTCATGGGGCGAGAAATCAGAGCGCTTCTGTGTTTATCGCAAAAGTAAAAAAACATAAATTTAATGGGGCAAGTAAATAAATGTGAAACAAGTATAAAATTCAGGGTTAAAACTTAGAATATTTCTCGTCTGTCTCAACTTCTCTTTCAAAAGCAAACCGATTGACAAATTGTCTCGGTTCTCTTTTATAATGTCTTTATTCCAGAGTCTTTCCAGTAATCCATCAGTCCATGATGGTTCTGCGGTGATACAGATCGGAGGCTACATCGCACAGGAAGAGTGGCAATGATCTGTGTTGTGTAAACTTTGACAAGTGGGCCTGCATGTCAATGGAACTGGTGTATTTCGTCTCCACCAATTGGAATGCTCCCTCGCACCTGGAGGAGAAACATAATTAATATCGGGATTTAATACGAAAACCAAAGAAAACGAATTTAATAAATTAATTTAGTAGGGAATTTTGAAATTTTAATAATCGTGAGCCCGTTAAATCAGGGAGCCCAGTGAATCAGGGTCAAATACTGTTAATTTCCTATATATGGGGGCGGGGGAGGTTATATCAGGGTCCGACTGCATTACTCTTTGTTGATTAAAGTGAGAGTGGACCGACACAGAATTGGACAATGTTGTTGTAGGAAGTAGAGATTATTTCTCTGATCATTTTGCTCTTTTCCCGCTTAGAATTGGTCCCTCCATCACTGAGATACTTTTGTTATGTTGGGAGCATGACGTCACGCACCTATCTCTGTATTTTCTCTGTAGGCAGTACATCGAGCATGTCCGGGCGTGCACACATACAGAATACAAGAGATAGATGCGTGACGTCATGCTCCCAACATAACAAAAGTATCTCAGTGATGGAGGGGCCAATTCTAAGCGGGAAAAAAGCAAAATGCTCAGAGAAATAATCTCTACTACCTACAACAACATTGTCCAATTCTGTGTCGGTCCACTCTCACTTTAACTCCCCGTTCATCCACTAAGTTTTGTGAGAAAATATAATAAGTAACTAACTCGATCCATACTAAGGGTCACCACACACCAAAGTTAAAATTAAAATTAAAATTTTGATTTTAAACCCGCACACACCAGCGGCCGTTAAAATTTCTCTCCCCATTCTAAAAGTAACAATCTCACGCACGATTTTGACGGTCGCGTTGGATGACAAAATTTTAACACGCCGTTAAAATCGTGCGCGAGATTGTTACTTTTAGAATGGGGGAGAGAAATTTTAACGGCCGCTGGTGTGTGCGGGTTTAAAATCAAAATTTTAATTTTAATTTTAACTTTGGTGTGTGGTGACCCCAACTTCTTGAAGAGAAGATTGTGAGTTGGTGATTCAGCATAGAGAGATACAAGAGAGAACTGTGAGTCCTCGGGGCACGAGAGGGTGTATCCAAACATGTATTCAACATTCTCCTTTAATTCACGGATCTGTAAATAGAGTATTTAGGGTGTTTAGGGTGCAGTGTTCGTGGTGTTCAGGGTGTTTAGAGTGTTCAGGGTGCAGTGTTCATGGTGTTCTATAGTGGGTATATTATTATAGTACATGCCCGTGTCGTATTCAGTTCACAGTTACGCTTTACTTCAACGGGTTTTCTAGTTTAATAAAAATTAGTATTTGGGTGGCGCGCGCTATACGTTAACATGTGATAAACGCGCAAAACAATTCCGCGCACGACTTTGGGGGGTGAACAGTTGAAAAAAAATGGAGTATACAGGGACACGGTGTTTAATTGTCCTACACTGACTGTACACCGCGCGGCCTCACGTAGCCGCACGTAGCCGCACGTAGCCGCACGTAGCCGCACGTAGCCGCACGTAGCCGCACGTAGCCGCACGTAGCCGCACCGGGCCTTCGGCCCGGTGCGAAGAGGAGGGTCTCATATGAGACAAGTGTTTAAAGTTCTGTTTTAAGGTGCATTTTCAGTATGCACTAAAATGGCTCTTGAAAATAGGTCGCGACTCTCTGATCAATCACTTTATAAAATGGCCCTTACCACCAAGGCACCAAACCCTTGTTGTGTCATAACCGTTTTGGCTAATTCGAAGTTTATCTTCTAGAAACAAGGAAATTTCAAGCCCTAAAGTCCTTAGTCCGTTTCAAGCGACTTGACCCGTAATTCTTGGAATTTGGTGCATTGCGTGTGTATTTACAAAGGGGAAATCCTGAATTTCCAGGAATCTCAGGTCAAGTCGTTTGAAACGCACTTTAGAAATTAGACCCTCCATTAAATTCGTTTGCCGAACAAGGCAAACCCCGATCGGCCAAGTTGACCGGGCCAACCTGAACCCCAGCCACAACCCTCACATTGGGGTCGCTCCATCGCAGTTGGATCACTCATATCCTAGGTCATTGATATCTCCCGTTGACTTCTTTGTTTCCCTTCCAACATCCCATATTTTGTGATAAATAAACAAATACTTACCATCATGTTTTAGTGTACATGGAACCCGAACCACCACCCTACAACGAATGTGTTATTGGAATTGAACCAAGCGGGTACACTCCCTCAGCCCCGCCGGCTAAACCTGGTCCTTCGAGTGTTACACCGGGCGGTCTAAGGCTCGATAAAGCATACAAGCAAGGAGACCGACTGACTATTGATTTCGAGAAACATGCCTGTTGTCCATGGGACACGGCCGTCGGCTTGGATCCGGGATGTAGATCGTATGTGCCACAGGAGCTTGCTGAAAAAGGGATAACCCAATCACAATGGGAGGATTGGTGTGATGATTTAATGAAGGTTCAACGGAAGTCCCCATCTATCGGAGGATGTTTGTGTATATTTTGCTTCCCCGGGCTGCTAATCCAATCCGTGCTGTGTGCAACGTTCTGCCCTACCTCCGGAAACCACTGTTTTAAATGGTTACCATGTTGCTATGGTGACTGGCATTATGAAATCGGGGAGTGGCAGAGAAAGGTAAACGAAACCCTGAACCCATTGGATATGCACGCCAAGCTGAAAACTTTCAAACCCCACAACAGAGCACCACAGTCGCTTAACAAATCCCAAAGGGTTGCTGGAAAAGATCACAACTATGAGATGGGTATGTTGATTATCGCCCTAAACGCCACTGAAGCCAGGAAGTTGATGCAGGAACCGTGGGATAATGGGGTGAATGATGGGTGTACCTCAGGTATCGGCAGAATGTTGTAAAATAGAACGGCATAATGTTGTAAAATAGAACAGTATAATGGTGTAAAATAGAACGGCATAATGGTGTAAAATGGAACGAGAGACTCCAAACTACAAAACGTTTTACTAAACTATGTTATAGAATTTAGATTTTTCTTTTTCGTGCCAGATAGTTTTTAGATGATATATCTGTATATTTTGTTAAAGATAAAATGTTATTAAGAGACCTAAGATAGTCTCTGTTGGTTTTTGAATAGACGCGTTTATTTTTACCAGCATTTTTTCAATATATGTACAAGGTGGGCCACGGATTGTTGGTCATGGTTAGCGAGGTGGTGCGTCAAAACGGTGATAGTTCTGAGAATAAAAATTATGGGAGCACTCTGGATCAATTCCTTGGTAACTTTTTCCATAATTTTTTGTCAAAAATTCGAAAATTCATTTTTCATTCCTTCATTCATTTCTCGTTCATTCATGATGTGAGCATCCTAATTTTCCATCATTATGCTATTCTTCTTTGGCTGTAATTTCTCTTTCCAATGAGCACCATAAAAATGAAATTGAAGCACCAGGTCACACAGCAGTTGAGAAAATGTTCATGCATGATTTTGGCTCTTTTTGCGACTTTCAAACAGCTGTATCACGGCTACCTTTCGTTCAATCTTCTTAAAACTTTGGGAAAACATTGGATAAGCAAAGATCTTCACTCACAAGAAAAATCAAGGCCAAAGGTTATTAAGAGACCTAAGATAGTCTCTGTTGGTTTTTGAATAGACGCGTTTATTTTTACCAGCATTTTTTCAATATATGTACAAGGTGGGCCACGGATTGTTGGTCATGGTTAGCGAGGTGGTGCGTCAAAACGGTGATAGTTCTGAGAATAAAAATTATGGGAGCACTCTGGATCAATTCCTTGGTAACTTTTTCCATAATTTTTTGTCAAAAATTCGAAAATTCATTTTTCATTCCTTCATTCATTTCTCGTTCATTCATGATGTGAGCATCCTAATTTTCCATCATTATGCTATTCTTCTTTGGCTGTAATTTCTCTTTCCAATGAGCACCATAAAAATGAAATTGAAGCACCAGGTCACACAGCAGTTGAGAAAATGTTCATGCATGATTTTGGCTCTTTTTGCGACTTTCAAACAGCTGTATCACGGCTACCTTTCGTTCAATCTTCTTAAAACTTTGGGAAAACATTGGATAAGCAAAGATCTTCACTCACAAGAAAAATCAAGGCCAAAGGTCAAAGTTCATTTTTCATTTTTGTTAGTTCATTCCGTTCATTCAGGAACCAACATCCCTAAAGTGATGAAAAGGTGTGGGTTTTGTTTGGCTCATGTCATGCAATGACAGAGAGGTGTAATAGCGTGTTTCAAGGCTATTTTGTGGGTGTCCATGTGATCATGATGATATCTGACACCTTTTCTGAGCCATAATTAAGGGATTTTCTCAAATTCAAGCATGTAACTTGGTTTTTCTGCGATTAGCACCGTGCAACAACGTTATGAGATCTCACAACAACTCAAAAATGATGATTAGCTCAATGAAATCTGTTGATTTATGATCAAAATTGTTCGTTTCGTTCAATTTGACATCGGTTTTAATCTTTTCAATCATAAATCAACTTATTTCATTGAGCTAATAATCATTTTTGAGGTGCTATGAGATCTCATAACATTCTTGCACGGTATTAATTGCAGAAAAACCAAGTTACATGCTTGAATTTGAGAAAATCCCTTAATTATGGCTCTGAAAAGGTGTCAGATATCATTATGATCACATAGACACCCACAAAATAGCCTTGAAACACGCTATTACACCTCTCTGTCATTGCATGACATGAGCCAAACAAAACCCACACCTTTTCATCACTTTAGGGATGTTGGTTCCTGAATGAACGGAATGAACTAACAAAAATGAAAAATGAACTTTGACCTTTGGCCTTGATTTTTCTTGTGAGTGAAGATCTTTGCTTATCCAATGTTTTCCCAAAGTTTTAAGAAGATTGAACGAAAGGTAGCCGTGATACAGCTGTTTGAAAGTCGCAAAAAGAGCCAAAATCATGCATGAACATTTTCTCAACTGCTGTGTGACCTGGTGCTTCAATTTCATTTTTATGGTGCTCATTGGAAAGAGAAATTACAGCCAAATGAAGTATGAACGTTTGTAGACTGGCGCGTTATGAAGTTGGCTGTTCCCAGCGCGAGCTGGGGACAGCCAACTGGAGTTTAATCGCCCGGCAGGGCGATTAAACTGGTTTAAATCCCGACGCCGATCCCGAGGCGCCAGCCGAGGGTGAGGGGGAGGTGATTTAAACCTATAACGCGATAGGCTAACAAACGTTCATATTTTATGAAACCCGATAGTAATTACACACAAATAAGAGACACAACACAAGGTGAAACACACTAGAACTGCTGGCAAATAGTCAACAGACACCCTGAAAATGTGTGTAGACTTAGTGTCTACTGTTCCTAACATGTTTGAGAAAGAGAGAGAAAGATTAGGGGCAATACACACTGTCAGAGGTAGTGAACAGTAAAAGAGACAATGAGAGAGAGAGAAATGAATGGAATGTGATTCTTTTCACTCCTTATGAGAGAGATAACATTGAAACGTGTTGCAGACATGTTTCCCCTTTCTTTTGTTGACAGAACTGTGTGTTTACACACATTTTCAATTTTACACGCATGTTATTCAAATGAAGAGAAACGCGTGAAAAAGGGCACTGGCCTGATAAATCGCGAGCAGGGTGTTAAATCCCCCAGCTAGCAGTTATCATGAGCGCGCAAAATCTTCAAACGACTGATAAATCAACTATCGGGTTTCATAGAAGAATAGCATAATGATGGAAAATTAGGATGCTCACATCATGAATGAACGAGAAATGAATGAAGGAATGAAAAATGAATTTTCGAATTTTTGACAAAAAATTATGGAAAAAGTTACCAAGGAATTGATCCAGAGTGCTCCCATAATTTTTATTCTCAGAACTATCACCGTTTTGACGCACCACCTCGCTAACCATGACCAACAATCCGTGGCCCACCTTGTACATGATGCAACTTAGTTATTAGTTTTTCTTTAAATTATCTTGTTTGATCTCAAAGACGTGTTAACATGACAATAGAAGAAGAAAGTCGGATAATGTTAACATGCACGGCAATGGTCCAACAATGAAGAGTGCAAGCACAGTAGGAAACTAATGTCTGTCCGTCTGTCTGTTCAGTGTTCCATCTCTCCTCCTCCACTGACCACAGTGTATCTGTTCGGCCGTTAGACTAGGTACTTCTCAACATCAGATTGATAAACCAATGCCATCAATGATTGTGTATCTGCTAAAACCATATTACATTCTACTAAAACATTTCATGTATGTTTAATGTATACTGATAGTACTGATACACAAACACGTACACACACATGACACATGCCTCAAGAAACTTGTATTGTTATTGTTTGTGAGACTCTAGGATAGACGTGAAGTTCAAGTGTATCTGTGTAGTGTGTAAGTCGTGGACCACTGTCTGGTTATGTCTGTAGAATACACTTGCATTCTATTTGATATGTTCCCAGTGTGTCGGTTATATAGTACATAACTCCCTCCCGCGCGGGCAGATAATCAATAGACGCACTGCAGAGCAGTGCGTCTATTGAGCTGTAATGCACGGGTCCCGAAGGCCGAAGGGACCGTGCGTTACAGCCCTGTAAATCCCGAGCGTCAGCGAGGGGTTTACAGGTATATCTGCACGCAAGGGAGGGAGTTGTGTTCTATAGACCCCGCTGGCGGGCACCTAGAAGCAAAACAAGCACAATTTACGTGGTTCTCAAACAGAGAGCTCACACAAAACGGGTCAAATAGTTGGAAATGAAGCTACAAAGTGCCTCTCTACATTCCTACACACTCGTACCAATCGTTTTAACAAATCAAAAGGGTGGAATGCAGAGAGAGATAACAGTTAATTGTGGGTCAAGAGGAACAGTTGCCAACAGACTGGCGGGCGCCAAATCTAGACAGAGAGCTTAGTTGGTTGTACACACACTCCCTCTTGTGTTGTCATGTCATTTTATCGTGTTTCCAGTGATTCTTTGTGATCTTTACACAAATCTGTCAGAGGGCGTGCGTCTATCGAGACACAAACTCACGGCAGTGCACGGCGCAATAGACCAGTGCAAATTGTTCGCGCGGGGCGGGCGTCTATTTGAGCCAGCGGGGTCTATACACATGTAGTCTCACATAATCAGGAAGTCCTCATGGCTCATACACCGCTATACATGATGCAGGGGGCGGGGTCTCTTGTGTACAATTATTGTTTGTACATAGTTTATTGGTTCCTGGTACATTGTGGAGATATAACGGTCTTTGTGTAATGTATACAAAGGCCAAAAGGAGGATGGGGGGTTGAGTGCCCAATTTGAATACTAATAACTACATTCATAAGGCACAAGTTCTCATGTTTGAGGTCGATGTGAAGTGTGTAAAAGTAGGAGTATTGTACATAGTGAGAGCATTGTATAGTTCTGCCTGTCTATGTTTAGAGAATGTATGTTATGGAGACTGGAGTCTTCAGCTACTTTACGAAATCTCTCAATGATACGATAAGTGGTAACCATAGCAACCGGCTAATAACAATGCCACAAGCATTATGGGATAGTTATTCTTATAACTCTATCAAACACCCTCACTCAGGACTTTTAATCCCATCCCCATGGCCCCACCATACCTCGACCCTCTCTTTAGGATAGAGGTGGGGTTGTCACATCAAAGGCTGATGGTATATTCCAGTTTGTAACTACGGCGTCAGTCCTCACGAAATCAACTTCAACGTAGCGCGCGAGTACCTCTGCCAGTACTCAGATGCGCTAACGATCTGATCTTGACAGTAACGCGCAGAAAATTCAACTGTAAATTGCCTCGCGGCGGTCGCGGTTTTACAATCACGCCGCGCGAGCGACGACCGACATTGCAACGTCACTCAGTTTTTCTTTCTTTCGTGAAAGGCAGTGGGCATGTGACATGTCTCGCTTTCGGCTTCCCGCTTCTGTTACATTAAATCTGTTTACAATAATTCTGTTACAACCTAAGAGGGCGTAGAAGTATCCTCGAGACTTAGGTTTGAAGGAAAAGCGGAGTATCAATAATCTTCAGGCCTCACTTTTGCGGTGGCTGTCACCAAAAACGGGGTCCGGCGAGACCAGACAGGTGGCGGGCCGTTACAATTACCAATTTGATATGCTGTTGGAAAGCTAAAAGGCGGGCAGGGTGAAAATTAGCGTTGGGTGGAGACAAGTCTAGGGTGTGGGGATCAATGCTTATCAGAAAAAAAAAACGTTTTGGGATGGCTGTCTAATGTAATGATTAAAAGTTTGAACTGTTCTTACGACTTAATTACACGAACGAATGATTAAATACTGAAAAACGATACTAGTATTTGCGTCATTGTGCCGACACCTGTCGGATTGGGTATAACATAAAAGCTGGTGTAAAATTTTAAACTTTACAATTCAACTTATTGTTCACATTTTTCAAGTTTCCACTTTTAACTAACAAATCTAACTACTAGATGGTTCGATAACATGCAACTAAAATGGGTCGTGTTGGTGGTGGTAGTGGGAATTCTTGCCGTGAAATTTCACCGATATGGAGATCACATTGTTCTACCTACTGCAACCACCGGTGATAATGACTCATTTAATTTTACCGTCCTCGGCACAAACGATTTACACAGCACATTCCGTGGGCTCGGATTGGTCAGCTACCCTGACAGTATAAAGGGTGGATACAGCAGACTTGTCCATCTCATTCGTACTACTCGGTAATGAATCTTTGTTTGTTTTACTAATTGTACTTTCGCCGAAATCGCAACTTTCATAGAAATGATTCATTACCTCAGTATCATGGTCGAGATTTAATTATATTACTTTTTACCAGGAAAACACTAGAGGAAGCTGGAGAGCTAGTTCTAACAGTCGATGCTGGTGATTGGTATTCTGGGAGTTTGTTTGATAACATTGCCGCCGATCCCCGGACTCCCTCCATCCCTCAACTTGAATTCTTCGCTGCTGCTCGTTATGATGCCATAATATTCGGGAATCATGATTTCGATCGTTATGAAAGTGCCCTGTTTACCATGCTCCAAAAAGCTGAATCCCTTCACCTTGATCTCACAGTTTTAACATCAAACTTGTTACCCCTGCCCGATGGCAGCAAATTCGCTCAGTTCCAATCCGAGAACTCTCATGTTCAATTCAAGAAATACATTATAAAGGAGTCAAGGCATGGGCGGCGTGTTGGCGTGCTGGGATATATCACACCTGACGCTCTCTTTGTCTCCAATGACTACAGAGATCATCTTCAGTTTGTCGGAATGGGACCAGCTGGCCAGGACTACGCTTCTGTAGTGGAGTTAGCGGACAAACAGAGCACTGAATTAAAAGAGGAGCTAGGGTGTGATGTTGTGGTGGTTATCATTCATGGTGGGAGGAAGGATTTTGAGGATGCTGGTATGTTGGCCCTGGGTAATGTTGATGTGGTAATGGGAGGACACACCCACGAGTCCTATCTCCACTACCGAGGGCGGGGCCATCTCTGGGCAGTGTGGCTACTCTGGGATGCTGCTCTCTGCACTACAGATCGGCTACTCAAACCACGTTTATTGGAGAGGTCCTCTTGTGGATCAGGGGTCGGCTGATCCTCCTCACTGTATTCCAGTGTCATGCTGGGACAGCCGTGGAGGATGGTGAGTTTAGGGGTAAAGTTGAACATTGGCAGAGTGAGATCCAGGATCTGCTGTCCATTCAGCCAGATAGGGTTGTATTCAGGGGTAATTTGATGGCGCTTTTCAACCCATCCTGGTCTCGCCAGGACATGTCCACAGAGTTTGCAACCATGCTCCTACAACAGTACAACAAAATAAAATCACCAGATGAACAAGCAATGTTGTTTCTCTGGAACAAAGAGTTTTTGAAAACTGATTTTTTAACTCATCGTCCGGAGGATGTTATTTTGACACACGGAGATGCAGTATAATTTGATATTCTTTAGCGGGACAAAAGAGACCTACACTTTTTACATGAACAAACACTGATGTTTATAAGATTCTACAAGGAACCTTCGTAATGACAGCCCTTGTGAGCCCTCTAATCACCCTAACAGCGGGTGGGTTGAGCTACGATCAATCCTGGATCGGCCCCGTTCCCATTATTTCTAATATTTCAACCTGGGACGGAATACCGTATACAGAGTGGCCGGAGAGAGTGAAAGTGGTGGCAAACTCAATTAGTGCACCATACTTCTGGAAAATTGATACTATGACTCGGGGAGTTTTTAGTAACTTTGCGACGGATCGTCATGGTAGCGCGTTATCTTTAGAGGATGCACGTGCACCTGATGATCCGAATGAAATGGAATTGTTTCTTAGCTACTTATCACAAAATACACAGCCCCTTTAAATATATTATTTAGTTGGTGGTATATTGAAACAAAAGTTCTCTGCTGTTATTAAAATGACTGACTCACTTTCGACTTTGGGCCTAGAATTATAGCAAATATGTAATAGATTTATCGAATCAGTTTTAAAATGAGATTATGTTTATGACAAGATAAATCACTTAAATGTTCATATTTTATCTATCTATTTTCTATGTCTATTTGTTTATCTAAGATTATTTGCTTGATTCTGTGTGAAGCTCATTGTTTAAAAAAAACAAAATTTAAGCCCCAAATCGTTAACTCTCTCCTCCTTCCAGATTTTATAACCAGTTCATTTTATGTCTCACGATTTGGAGAAAGAGCCCCTGACTGAACAGAAAGAAACTCCAGTGAGGCTATGGAGGGAGCCCTGTAAGACATCTTACTACTTCTTCTGGCAACTCTGGGATGAACTGAGACGACTTTTTGATTTGTAAGTTGTACAATCATGAAGTATTCCAAATACTGTGTGCCCTTGCTCTTATCACGTGATTGTGTACCAGAACGAGTTTGCAATCAATTTGCCTCCAATGATTATTTTCTCTCTCTCTCTCCAGTCTCCGTGGTCACAAGACTGTAATCTGTGGGTGTTCTGTAATGTTGATTATTGTGATTCTTGTGTTAAATGTGGATGGTCCTCAACAAAAGGTGATTACTTTAAATCTGTTAACCACGTGATCCAGTGTGGAGCGTTTTTGGAGATATGCTTTATTATTTTGTATAGTCTAAATCGCAGCACTTACAAACAAACAAGCCATGTGAAGGCTGGATTAATCAGATCCCTTCTCCCATAATCAAATTGTGGATATATTTCTATCAAATGTAACTTGTTTTCCTCCTTAGTACGTTGCCCCAGTTAACTCAGTATTGTTATGGTGTCTTTGGTGGATATTTCTTGGTATCCTCTCATCAGTCGGCCTTGGAACTGGACTTCACACGTTTCTCCTCTACCTGGTCGGTAGAAAGTTCCATTTGTCCAATAATTTTAGTAACAAAAGTGTTTTTGTGAAAGCTGGGACTTGAATATAGTTTATGTTTCTCGTTCTTAGTTGAAATTATGAACATACAAGCTCCAACTTGACCCACCTTCACCCTGCAGGGTCCCCATATAGCGACAGTGACACTAGCAGCGTGGGAGTGCGGCACAGTTGATTTCCCCGAGCCTCCCTATCCTGAAACTGTGATATGTCCTGGAGAAGATGTGCCACGTCAAGAGATCACTATGTGGACGATAATCAACAAAGTGAAACTAGAGGCATTCATGTGGGTAGGTTCAATTCTAATTTATCTTTGTGTACTGATCAAATCATTGATCTTGGTTGTTACTTAGAGATACACGAGTAGAATGACAGGTTTGACAATGCGATATTCTAAAATTCGCATGCTAAATTTACTATCATACATATTGTACTATCCTTCCAAATCCTTCCAAATCGTGCTTTGAACATGAAATTTATAGGGGCAATGTAAATCCTTCACTAAATAGTGCTACTAGGTCCCCCCTACCACCAAACGGAAGTTTACCAACCAACTCCATGGGGGAGGTCCGCTAATTGACCTTAATTGGTCTTAATAGATTTATCCCGTATCTTAAGAACATATCTACCCTTAGAAAAGGAGTTGAGAAAAAATCAAGGGCACCAAAGTGGTCAACGTCCTCGCATTAGTGGGGGTAGGTGCTGGAATTAACATTAACAGATTAAGTCTCTATCTCATCTGGTTAATTAGATAATTAGGTATGCGCATAGCCGTTTGCTGGCCATATGGCTATAGCCACTTGGGAAAGGAGTAGAGACAAAATCAAGGGCTCCAAAGTGTGTAGCATCCTCGCATTAGTGGGGGTAGGTGCTGAAATTAAGTCTCTATCTCAACTGGTTAATGAGATAATTGGATAATTAGTTTTGCGCATAGCCGTTTTTGGCCATATGGCTATAGCCGTTTAAGATCGGTTTAGAGACTTTTTACTGGTGCCATTTTGTAGGCAATGGCCAAGTTATGGGGGGTCAACGTCGGGCTTTTAAGCTCTATCTTCAACCGTTTAGCCGTTATTCGGCTTTAAAGGTGCTCTAAATCGGGCTTTTTACCGTTTTTTGCTCATTTTGAGCACCTTTAAAGCCGAATAACAGCTAAACGGTTGAAGATAGAGCTTAAAAGTCCGACGTCGACCCCCCATAACTTGGCCATTGCCTACAAAATGGCACCAGTAAAAAGTCTCTAAACCGATCTTAAACGGCTATAGCCATATGGCCAAAAACGGCTATGCGCAAAACTAATTATCCAATTATCTCATTAACCAGTTGAGATAGAGACTTAATTTCAGCACCTACCCCCACTAATGCGAGGATGCTACACACTTTAGAGCCCTTGATTTTGTCTCTACTCCTTTCCCAAGTGGCTATAGCCACATGGCCAGCAAACGGCTATGCGCATACCTAATTATCTAATTATCTAATTAACCAGATGAGATAGAGACTTAATTCCAGCACCTACCCCCACTAATGCGAGGACGCTGACCACTTTGGTGCCCTTGATTTTTTCTCAACTCCTTTTCTAAGGGTAGATATGTTCTTAAGATACGGGATAAATCTATTAAGACCAATTAAGGTCAATTAGCGGACCTCCCCCATGGAGTTGGTTGGTAAACTTCCGTTTGGTGGTATGGGGGACCTAGTAGCACCATTTAGTGAAGGATTTACATTGCCCCTATAAATTTCATGTTTTGTCAAATTTTATACACGATTTGGAAGGATTATATGCTGTCCTATACTAATAATGATCATGAATACTTGATACCCTTGTACTAACACCTTGCCACCTCTCTACTAGCTAGCCATGACATTTTCACGGCGTAGCGACGTCATAGCCGAGGGTGACACGGTGATAGTCCGACGAGAAAATAACACCCTCGAACCTCTAATCATCAAGCAAGATGCCCAATACCAACTTACAGCGGGACTATACCGGCACAATGATATCATCGGCAAACCCTTCGGGTGTAAGATGTATAGCCACAACAAGAAGAACGTGATAACTCTCCTGGCCCCGACCCCGGAGCTGTGGACCCTGTCTCTACCCCACCGGACCCAGATCCTGTACAGCACTGACATCTCCCTCGTATGCCTAATGCTGGAGGTGGCCCCTGGCTCTGTCGTAGTTGAAAGTGGAACGGGTAGTGGGAGTCTCACTCACGCCCTTGCGCGTGCAGTTGGCAAGTCTGGGCATGTCCACACGCACGAGTTCCACAAGGAGAGATACGAAGTTGCCAAGATGGAATTTGAACGACACGGTCTCGGTGACGTTGTCACGGGTTACCACAGGAACGTTTGTGTGGACGGATTCTCAGTGGAGGAGGGTACAGCAACTGCAGTCTTCCTAGATCTACCCTCTCCTTGGGAGGCGGTACCTCATGCAGTCAGGGCATTATCCGCTGCTGGGGGTCGGATTTGCAGTTTCTCGCCTTGTGTGGAACAGGTTCAGAAGACCTGTACTGCTCTCCGAGATCAAGGGTTCCAGGAGATCCAGACATTTGAGGGAATAGAGCGGCCCTATCAGCTGAGTAGGAAGAGGGTCTGGGAGCCCTATGTTGGGAAAGAGAGGCATAAGAAGTTCCGATCTGAGCAGAGAGATGAGGACAATAAAGCTAGTAATGGGTGGATTAATGCTTATGTAAAGGGTGGACCAAGGAAGGAAGGGGTGGGACATACAGGGTATCTTACTTTTGCCACCTACCCAGGAAGAGACTAATAAATATCAGTGTGTAATTGTACTCGACACGTGGTGTTTTTATTTATTTATTGACAGTTTTACTACATTTCCTGTGTTTACTCTTGTACCTACACGTGTAATATTGGAAACATTCCAAACCATCACTGCCTTTGTTTCAGGGTGCTGGTACTGCAATTGGAGAACTTCCACCGTACTTTATGGCCCGAACAGGTAACACGAGAGTGTAGAAAGACACTTGGGCTAAAGGATATATAGTGTTCCTAAGAGGAGAGTGTAGATATATGCCAGATGCCTGTATAAACTTGTTTGACGCATGGATGTTTTAAAAACAAGATTAGACGGTCGTTTTGGCAAGCTGTGACGCACTCGCGAGTCGCGACGTGCCTGAATTCTAGGCACGTGCATCTAAAAGTCACGCCCTGAAAGGCGATATCTTACTTTTTGCAGTGGAGAAGTTTTTATGAAATATAAACACCTGGAACATCAAAGGACAATTCAATTATTTTACACAGTTCACAAATAGTCTTTATAAAGCTTTAGTCACCTCATCGAGATATGATGTCGTTTCAGCTTCCATGAAAAATTCTCCACTCTAAAAAGAAGATATCGTCTTTAAAGCCTGTGTGCGTTAAATCTTGATTGATTGAACCCCTCCCTAGCCCCAAATATCCACCACATGATCTCCTAACCAGTATGTTTCAGCCCGTCTAACTGGTTCTGATATTGACGATGCCGAGTTCAATGAGCTACAGAACCTAACTGATAAATCAGGACTACCCTGGAGCATGCGATTCAAATTGTGGATGCAGCGGGTAGTGGAGAGAGCAGGGTTCTTTGGTATCCTACTGTGTGCTAGTGTAGGTGGAGAGAATTTGTAATGTACCATGTTATAAGCATAGAGGGAGAGAGGGGGGTTTAGCAAAAGAAAATGGGAAGAGTTAAGCAGTCAGAGCATTGGGCGACTGTGAGTGGAGAGATAGAGAGAGCAAATACTCAGTTCTTTTTCATCTTCATAATATTCCCCTCCTCTCAGATCCCGAACCCATTATTTGACCTGGCTGGTATAACGTGTGGCTACCTACTAATCCCCTTTGCCACATTCTTTGCCGCAGTTCTAATTGGAAAAGCAATCTTCAAAGTTCAACTGCAGGTGAGACGTACCACTTTTAGTTACATGTCACTCAGATTGAGGATAGTTTGACAATTGACATTGCCAGTGTCCTTATATGGACTCCCTCGGATGGACAGCATTATATATTTCCTACACAGCCTCAAGTACTGACAACATTCATTTTACAACATTGTTCAGGTTGTCATGATAGTTCTAATATTCACGGCTGATAACATCACACGACTAGAGGAAGGTATAGCGTCCATCCCGGGAATTGGGCCCTGGTTGAGCGCCCCATTTAATGACTATCTAGAGAAACAGAGAGACAAGCTACACGGATCTACACCTGATGATGTCAATGAGGTACCTGATTTCTTTCAAATAAAATCTCTTGAGAAATAAATTGAGAAACAGTATCTCCACACCTATTTTTAAAGCTGTGCAGTTTCTTCAAACCCTACCACTAAATCTTTCAGGGAACGACAGTTCTGGGTATACTATTCAATGCTCTAATAGCAACCATGATTATCTTCTTCCTTCTGTCCATCATACAAGGACTGGCGAGACAGAAACAGAAAGAACTCCAGAGGGCGAGGTACTCACCCCTCTCAGAGGGGAGCGATTGTGGGGGAGATATCGACTCTTGATATTTATTATTTCATTCTATAAACCCTTTTTCTAAGCGATTGTTATTTATTTTTCAGTGATTATAGTGAAAATGACAACGACACGAAGACAGAGAAGACAGAGACGACGAAGTTGCTTTCAGAGACCAAAAACCTGACCGACCCCTGACAGACCGATATCCGATGTTTGTTAGATGATTTATACAGTTTGAATAATTAGTGAAACGGTTTTTTAAAAGTGTGATTTGTTAAGGTTTAGTACATTTATTGATTTGACAAATTCGAAACTTTTACTTTGACCCAAAACAGCTATCACCCCGGGGGTTGTCTCATATAAGACCGTCCTCTTCGCACCGGGGTGCGCGATGTACAGTCAGTGCCTGACAACCCAGGGGTTACCCATGCCTATTACGTGTAACAAGGGCTTTTCCAGGCGAAAGAAGTGCAAGCCATGACACCAAGTAGGGTAATATACAGTGTGGCACACTCTGTGACACCTCTGTAGCAGTATTTTACCACCGGCGCGGCCGACATATGCTGCAAGGGTGGAGTGGTCCGCGCGCACTCTAACAAGTCACGTGACCAACGCGCACAGTTAATTGATCATGGGACAGGAAATACGCCGGAAATTGGTGATTTACTGGCCGATCCACACAGAGATCTCTCTCTCTAGAGAGTGACACGATGGCAAATATTTGGAGCCTGCGGATGATATTTATGTGAAACTTGGAGACCAATTTTCTAGCGGATTTAAAAAAGTAACAGCAATACAAAACACGTAAAAACAATAAATCAGCTTCTCCCCGGCAACCCCTCATATACATTCAGTTTGTGAGTTTAATAATTGTCTGATAATGTCTTAATCACGTTTCTCGGACCAGCGAGGTTCCTGCCCTTTGTTCCTTCAGCTTTTTCCTCCTCACGCACTTCGGACAACTCAGGTTCCGTTTACAGGCCTTGTGGTAGACCGAGGCACACCCGGCGCACTGGTCTGTAGTTGCCAGCTCAAATGCAAAGATAGGTTTGGGGCTCTGGCAGTATTCACAGATGAAACCAAAACTGGAACACCTGAAAATGGGAAGAGTTAGCATTGGGATAAACTTGCAGGGGGAGGAGGGTAATAGCTAATAATGGATGAGGAACATAATGGAAGAGGGCATGATACATTGGTGATTTACTGGTGTGGGTACTCCTGGCATGTGATACTCCCTCAACCCTAAATCTAATCTCTAGCCGTGGGAATAAAATACAGACTGTTCCAAATACTTGACACAGACGATCTACAATTCCCAAGTTGCCCCAATTCCCACTACACGTGTTTAATTATAATCTCTACTAGGGAGAGTCTAGAGAGCCTCTAGACTTAGAGCCAGGTCCTGGCTGCCAGGTGGATCCCTTCCCACATATCATGAATCACATGGTCTCTCTCTGTCTTGTAACATTACACATGCCATTTGGTCGCTTTTACAGTCTTCTATTATCCAGTTCTCTTTCTCCCCCTCCCCCTCTCTCTATCGCTCTCTATCCTTCTCTCTCTCTCTCTCTCTCTCTCTCTCTCTCTCTCTCTCTCTCTCTCTCTCTCTCTCTTTCTATTTCTTTCCTTCTTCTCTCTCTCAACAAAGCCCTCGTTAGGTCTCCCATCCCTCTCTCCATCTAGACCTCGAACACACTCTTTAGCTATGTAGTGAAATCTTTGTGTGTCGTTAGGCTGTAACGATTTCACTTTGCCCGACGATGCTTTTCATTTTGCTCTTCAATTCCTGGCTCCTCCTGGGAGGAAGGATAACTGAGGGAGTGCCCCACTATTACGTGGTCGCTAGGGTATCCGAGGTGGATAGGGTCGGTCTGATTAGCGCCCAGTTCACCCAGGAGCTACCTAGAAACGGGAGTGGAAGTACATCATGGGACTGTAACAGTGGCCTCACACCCATCCAGTACCCATCAGGTGTGTTTAATTACATTTATCATGATACACCCATGTCAAGCCCATGCTGAATGCTCTGACCGCGGTTCTCTCGAAAGGAATGAGAATAGTGATACCCATTATTATAGTATTATATTACTTCCACAATATAAAACTGACTCCTCCCCCCTCGAAAACAGAAGATGGTCGAGTTATTCGAGCTCAGAGTATTGACGTGCCTGTAGGGAGTAGCGTGGAATGTCTTGGTCTGAGTGTCCAGGTATCAACATATATCTCTAATTGGGGCCTGATTCACCTCAAAATCTAATAGGGGTACTAGGAAACACACTGCCTAATAGTTTCAAGACTGGAATTCCTAGTCTTTAGTTTTATCAATCAATCAATTCTCATCATCAACCTTCCCCTACTGTTTAGGTAGTCCTTGGTTCCTCAGTGTTTGTATGGAGTGATGTTGTGACTGAGTGTCCTGGTCACGTGACTACTACAACTGAACTTGTCAGGAGGGATACGAGTTCTAGGGAAACGTTTAGGCTCACACCTACCAGATCATTTCAGGTACAGCACTTTCACTCCAAATCATTTACATTTAGTAAATTGATTAATTAATTTGCTATTTTCAATCTCCCAGAATCTGTCTGGTAGCGCGGGCCGCCGATCCGATCTGAACACCAGACAGCGCAATATATCCACTCGATCTAGACAGTGACACACCCATATTTCTAGGTCTACACGACCCGACCCGGTGAGGCATGTGCACGACGGCAGAGCATTGCAGTGGAGAACCCAACTCTAAAGTTCAGTTACCGTGGTAACCACTACCCTGTATCCTGTGCCGTGGTATCAACAGTCAGGAGGCTGTGGTGTAACCTCACAGTTATCACAGGGGAGGGGGAGGTGGTGGCTCTCAGTCATGGTAACACCAATATCTCAATTCCATCATTTGTGTGGAGAGGAGGGGATGGTGGAAATGGGACGATCACAGCGACTTGTAGGTGCACCTGTCAGCTAGCCCGGGGAGCCGGTCCCACTAGAACATCCGAGTTATCTCACAGTGTAGTACAAGATAAGCAACCAGTGGTTAACCCCACTCAGTCTGTTACCATGGTAACAACACCACCGACCCACAACAACATCCTCTACGTGGCGGTCGCTGTAACAAGTGGGATAGCTCTCCTCATGGTCATGTTGTCTGTCATCTTGTGTTGTCACACCCGGAGAATGAGGGAGAGGTCTAGGATGAGGGGGTGTATGTATAGAGGTAGACCCCTACCCGCCATACCAGCGGTGACAGAGTGCGGGCACTACAACACTGTGTCACTCAGGCTGACAGATGAGACTGGAGGATGTACCCAGACCTTCCCTATCTACCATAAACTGGCCCTTTCTCAGACACTCTGAACTCAAACTGGCCCTTTCTCAGACACTCTGAACACAAACTGACCCTTTCTCAGACACTCTGAACACAAACTGGCCCTTTCTCAGACACTCTGAACACAACAATTAGCTGCTGAATCCTCATCTCAGAGAAATACAATTTAGTATGAACTCCTAGCTACACAACAATTAGCATAAAAATAACCCGCTAACAGCGATCGTTTGCGCCTCCTCGGCTTATATGCAGATACAGTCGAACCCCGATTTACCGGGATGCTCGGGGGAAAGGGTTTTGCCCGGTAAATCGGGGTGCCCGGTATATCGGGGTCAAATACTGTTAATTTCCTATTTCGGGGGAAGAGTATCCTCCCGGTAAATCGGGGTTCCGGTAAATCGGGGTCCGGTAAATCGGGGTCCGACTGTATCATGAAATATAAATTGGGATGCATATATGAATCATGTGGTTTGAGATCCTTCTATATAATGACAATAATATTTTGCCACCATAGTCAACTTGACTCATATATACTATCTCTACCCCACCGGACACCAAACATTTCAAAAATCAGATTCTATATAACAAACCTGGCACAGCAATAGACATGATGAACTGTCCGTTGTACAATTTTCTTGAGGTAGTTAAGGAGCTGTCCTGAGAACACCCGCTGTATATCTGATGTACTGTAGAGATGCGGGCTATCCCAATAGTATGAATGACTACCCAGCTTTTTCCTGAAACATAAATTATTTTATTATTTGAGTTATTTGACATGTCTGATTTTTTACTGAACAGTGACTTTGTATCATGTGTCTAGTCTAAAAATGATAATTACGAACTGTAACCCCGAGCTTGTGTGTTTTCGTTTCCATGGATACGAGTCATCAAGACGCACCCAGTATATTATCCGGTAAATGTGTACTCGAATCATTAGTGTATTGATAATCAATATCTAGGACAAGACTGCAGGGTAAAGATTGAAATTCATTGTTATTATCCGCCTGTCCTCATATATATGCGATCGAAATATCAATCGGTGGAGATACCAATCCGGGATATTAAAATGCTCGAATAACCATCAGTGGATACGAACTAAGAAGATGTACGGATGACTATTTGCTTGACTAGTCGCGAATCCATGGATCCGAATCCGCGATTATTGATTTCAGCTATAGCTAGCGTCGAATCATTGGGGGGTCACTTATAACCCATTCTCCATGGCTAAATTATATAATAAAAAAACTGAAAAGAAAGGGAACCATACGAATTAGAGTGCTTCTTAGTGGATGTAATCTTTGTTATAAAAATGCTCTTTCCTGACTCCCGATTGGTGAGAAGAGTGGTGAGAAGAGTGGTGGTCCTTTATGAGTGGTGGTCCTTTATGAGTGGTGGTCCTTTATGAATTCGTGAAATTCAGTTACTATCAACATGATATGGATTTTAGTGAAACGAAAATAATGTCGAAATGAAGCAATGTAAGTGAAGTTATTTATAAGTGAAGTTTACAGTTATAAGAGTGACGGTTAAATTAGTTACGGAAATGGCCTAGTTTACGTACTTGCACATCACAAAACATTAACTATTTGGTTACTTGTAAATTGACCCTTGTCAATTTTATATGTTATGTGTCATAATCCCGCTAATATATGGTTGATGTAATTTAGTGTTATGATTACAACACAACACCACTATACTACCCACCTAAATGAAGAGTAGATTGTGTCCATGTTTTACACACCGTTCACTGCACCTATAAGGAACTGTCTAGACTAAAGCTATGCTTACACATGGTAACCGCCCTAACCTCGGTTGACTGTCGAGTTATTTAAAAGTACCTGTAATTATTAAATCAAATTGAAACACATCTTCTCACAATTAATTTTAGCTACGCTCTGTCTTTCGTATTAATTCTAAAAATCTAATGTAAAACTAACCCTGTTCAGTTTGTACTTTATTAAAACGGTGTTTCCAGAACATGCAAACTTGGATACTTCCTCACCAAAAGTGAAGGAGGGAAGACATTTCATTTCAAGATGATTTCTCTATCCTTCCTTGCGCACTTTGAATTTCCTGCACTCTGTGTTCACACAAACGTGTGTGGATCAGTACATGACTCTCAATGGGAAAACGAACATTCTTTCCTCCTTATAATCAAATGGAGTGAAGTGCAACTGATTGAAGGGATTGATTAGTTTATATATATACTTCCAATTTCTGAATGTTCATCGTTTCAAATTCAATTTGGGTTGACCTAAAACTGATGTCAACGGGAAAATATTACTTCAATATTGATTTTGAGAACTATTGAAATGTAAACCAAACTGGGGAGATGATTGAATATGATTTCTTTCAAGATACTGACTTCACATTCATTTATTTTTTCTAATTTTTCCGTCATACACTTAAATAATTGTTCGTGGTCAAATCACGCGTTTCCTACTAAAATAATTATAGTGGCAATCATCACATGACATTTGACAATGCATCCATACATAATAATAGATGTGATTGTGGATTGCTCCTCAAGAACTGCCGGCAATGATCAGAGAACAGAGTGGTCAACATCGTTTAAAAAATTTATTTCGTGGTCAATGTAAAGTCCTCTCTCGTATAAAAGATTACAAGTTCTAGTCTACATTCAGCCCTTGCTATTTACTATCTTATGCATGCCCGATACAATCTAGGTAGACCAAACATTTTTACTATAAATAAACTGTCTCCCACGCCATCTACTTCCCGGTAATTTTTATCCGAACTTTGTGCATTTTTCACGATCCACGATGGCAACGAATGTCTACAGGTTGGTCTGTATTTAGTCATCGACCACCAAATCTGTGAATATCAGGGGTCGGCTGCTTCTCGATTCACATATTCAGAATCCGTACTAAAATAAGAGTGGAATGGGAGAATCAAAGAAAAATACATTTTTCATACAACGATGAACAAGTTCAACAAACGAAGTTAATATGAGTTGACTCCAGTTGAGGTATGTAGTTTGTCCTGTGTGTGGTGTGTGTGTTTGTGTAGGGTAATTTATCATAGTTATACAAATAATGAGATTTGATGATTGACTTTATACACACAATTACCCTCACAGCCCGGGAGGACACAGATGACGAAGCTAATGAATGAACTAATTGATGAGAATGTGTGACACTGAAAAGTGATAATGGAGATTGTCAGTACTCTGAACCTGATGCGATGAGTACTGATGTGTGATGATAATACATGACCTTGGTGATGGCTGAGAGTACCATACAATACTTTGATATTATGATATCTTAATTAATATTATATTTCTAGTCTATTACGTATCATTCATGTATTCGGACTTATGTGAGGTGTTAAATGTTTTAATTCAGTTTTTGTACTTGATAGCGTCTTGTAACCTAGACGTCGTTCAGTTCATCACTCATGCCTGGGGTAGTAAGCGATAAAATGCATTTAGTAATACTTTAACCCTCTTCAACTTGCGACTTGCTCATCTTTCTTGGTACCTGGTTTCACACTCTTTCACAGATGCTGTTGGTTTCTCAGTGTTATGAGTGTAAAAGTTTGCCATAATAGATAGACCAGGTGTGGGCGTTGGTTAGAAATTTTCTTACAAAGCAATGCTTCCGCAAAATCATCCCTCTTGTCCATCAACAATATATTCTGGTTTGGTCAATAACTTCTTGGCGAACATCAATCAAAATACAGCATAAATTTATTCCATTAGAGATTGTTTGTTTCCCATCAGGAGCAGAGGCACGTAAAATTAGTCCATGGAAAAACATTTCTCTCTGCAATTCCATTATTTTTTTGGTGAGGCGTGCAACACTCTAGCACGCAAATATTTAGCTGCATTGTAGTCATAGCTATGGGGTAAAAGGGGTTGAGTTACTGAATAGGGGTAAGGTTTGTGACTGATTCATGTTAGACTTGTAACAGTTGGTATCACACACACGCCTTCAGTCTTTGCTGGTGGGGCGCGCCCGTAAGGGTATGATTGAAGGGCCCCTTTTACAACCCCAAGGGGGCTGAAGTTGAGCTCTAATTATGGCCCCAAGAGGGCATGATGATGGGGCCCAATTTAAACCCCCGAATTGGCAGGGAACCTGGGCCCTAATTTAAAACCTCGAAATCGGCGGGGGTGATGGGACCCAATTTAAGACCCAAAAATGGGCGGGAGATGGGTTCCTATCCAAATCTAAAAGGGTAATGGGAGGTCAGATACAAGTTACAACACATTAGTTCGAGATATAAACTAAATATTACACATGCACATTTCAAATAAAGTTGGGAAACTGACATCTCTGTAAAGTGTCAAGGCACCTCCAACTATTAATTATCGCTTCAACTTTTGCAATGCTACAATATCGTCTCTCATGAGGGTAGGGACACGAGGACACCCCATTCAAGGCTTTTATATTGCTATTAACATTTGACACGTCAACAACAAAACATGAATTTGGTAAAACACTAGAAAGGTAGTCTCGAGCTATATAGCCATGGGTAAACACCATGTCCAGTTGGCTCCCAACAGCTCTAATCATGTGCTTCATCTCATCTTCAGAAATGCTATCCATCTTATAATCTGCAGGATTTATCACTCCCAGTTTATTTACACAAAATTGTAGCTGTTTTTCAGGGAGTAAGGAATGGTGAACACGATTTTCAACTGTATAGAGATTTTCACCGATTCTCTGACCAACTGCAAACTCTAGAGGGTAGAACTCGCCATCAAAAACTCCATCTAGACAGATAACCGTGTAGCAAATCATATTCGATGCCAATTAGAAAAGAGAAAAAATGAGAAATGAAAAACTAACACGATTCTTTACATGCGTGAGTGATTGGCTAACACTATTGTTCTAGCCACTAGCCAGCTTTAGAAAATTAATCGAGTCGGATATTACATTGAATATGTGGGTAAACGATGCGGTGTTATCACTAATAACTTGCTTAATCTGCTCGAGAGAGATTCCCTCTAACTGTTTTATCAAATCACGATCGTCATCTGTCAACATTTTTCGTTGTGGAACAACAACCGGCACTACACCGTAGCTAAGACCAATCATTAACTTTTGTAGGGAGCGCAAGAGCTTTCTTGATCTCATAACACGATCAATTTTACCTTGATCTACCAAATCTCTAATTCTAATAAAATCGTTTACGCTCACAGAATTAATTATTGCCGATGAAAACGTGCTAAAATTAGGATCGTTAAATTTAACTTCAAATTCCTGTCTCTGTGCTTTTAGTAAGTCTACTGTTTCTTGATATCGTGCAAGATTCTCCCTACACTCTCTCAATTTATTTTGGTAGCGGCGATCAAGCAATTGAGTTTTTTTGACAAGATCTGCAACTTTTGTTGAAAGTTGACGAGTCTTTGTTTTATAATATCTCAAGCGATCATTCACATATCCCTCATCAGTGTCGTCTGGTAGAGGAATGTCCTCCACGTTTAATCTCCTCCTGCTTCGTGAAGGAGAGGGAGATATTGATAATGATCGTTTGCGTTTTTTACCGAGTAGAGTTCCTCTGCGACTAGAGATTCCATCTGGTGATGGTTCAATTGAACGACTTCTTTCTCGAATAGGTGGGGTGATTGATCTACTTCTCCTGCGAGATGGACCAGGTCTGGGAGAAAGACTAGAGTTGCGTTTGTTATCGCGTGTGTGGGAACTTGAGTTTTTACGTTTCCTAGCAGTTTTTCTAGAAGAAGAGGTTGAATTATTATTATTATTATTATATGGTTCTGATCGAGATCTCTTATCTATCCTCTCATCTCCCCAATTATCCTCCCTCTTTCTTTTCGGTGGAAAGTTATTTTCTGGATGAATAGCAACTACAGGCGTGTGATGTTGTGCCCTATGTCATACAGCTCTATCGCAGAGCTAAAATTCTGACTGCAATCGTTACACTCCATAATCTATAAATAAGGGTAGAAGCAGAATCACAAGTATTTATAGTATGTCAATTGTTGATCAGTATAAAGATGCAAAGCTCTCTGGAGCTTTCTCTGGGAGAGATACATTTTATAGATCTCTCAAGGAGCGGGATTCGTCTGTTTCTAAAAATAAAGTGGTTAGAGCCCTCCAAGCGTCAGACACTTACACGCTACACAAGCCAATAAGGAAACCCCGCAAGTTTCGTCGTGTGTACACTAAAGGAATCAACTACCTCTTTCCAATCGATCTATGTGATATGTCGGCATATGCAAAAGACAACTCGAACTACAAATGGATTATTACTATTATTGATACTTTCTCAAAAAAACTTTGGGCTCTGAAAATTAAGAATAAAAAGGCAACTAGCGTTCTAAAAGCTCTTAAGCCATTGATTGAGAGAGAAAAACCACAAAAAATCGAGACGGATCAAGGAAAGGAGTTTCTCAACGCCAAATTTCTATCGCTACTTAAAAAACATAAAATAACTATCTACTACTCAATCAAGTCCCCCCGGAAATGTTCAATTGTTGAGAGAGTAAACAGGTGAGAATTGAGGGGTCCTGCGTTTGTGGTGTGTGTGTGTGTGTGTGTGTGTGTGTGTGTGTGTGTGTTGTGTGAGATTTTGTGTAAGCTTTGTATCCTGTTAAATAATCGATCCGACCTAATCAATCCCTCTCTCCCTAGAACTCTGAAAGGAAGAATGTTTCGAGCATTTAGTTCTCGGGGTTCACACAAATGGATCGACATTTTAGACGATCTAGTTGCAGGATATAATAAATCATTCCACCGCTCGATTGGAATGGCTCCAAACCAAGTTAATAAGCGTAACGAGTCTACTGTTCGTGCCAAACTGTTTCCAAAACTGAGTCCTCCTAAACCTACTAAACTAAAAATAAATGATACCGTTCGTATAACAACTAAAAAGTCTCCTTTTCAAAAAAGTTATTTACAAGGTTGGTCTCACGAGGTATTTGAAATAGCTGCTATAAAAGCAACGAACCCCATATCGTTTTCAATTAAAAATATCGGTGGAGCAATTCTCGCTAGATCCTTCTATTCCTCCGAAATACAACTGGTTGATAAGAGCAACAACATTTGGCGAGTTGAAAAAGTGATTAAAAAGCGTAAATATCGTAACGAGACGCAATACCTCGTTCGCTGGAAGGGTTACCCTGATCAATATAATTCGTGGGTCAGTCATAGAGAACTCTTCAAACTGGGATAATGCCAGTTAAATTTCTCGCTAACCATAATACGATTGTTTTTGGCCAGACTGGCGCTGGAAAGACGCAATTCATCTTAAGACTCCTTAGGGAGCGGTTAATTGAACCATTTCCAGATAACGTGTACTATATGTACGGGGTGGAGCAGCCTTTTATGAAACAACACCCTAATATAAAATTCATTGATGGACTCAGATTTGATCAAATGGACACTTCTAAACCTAGTGCGCTGATAATTGATGATCTAATTCTTGACACAAACAGAGATGTGGCATCTGCCTTTATAATGGGGAGTCATCATCGACAGATTTCTCTCTTCTTCATCACTCAAAACTTATTTCCTAACTGCAATACGTTCAGATTAATGAGTGCGAACGCACATTACTATGTACTGTTTCACAACCAGCGTAATTTTCGTCAAGTCCACACCCTAGCTAGGCAAATTTTCGTTGGAAGAGATGTTAATCGAATCATCGCTGCATATAAATATGCCGCAGAGAAGCCTCGTGGATTTATTTTGTTGAGTTTCAGTCCTTTGCTTCCTAAAGAACTTACCGTAATTGCAGACTTCTGGCAACCATGGGTTTCGGTTTACCTCTAAAAAGACATCGATACATTTTACAGACGCTAGTTACTAAATCTCCTAAAATGCGAGCAGTTATGATTGATAGAGCTCCTCCACAGCTAATCTCTCTTTTCAAATCGCTCTGTACCTCACCCGATCGTAAATATAAAGCATATAGCAATCTATTTAAGAAGGTGAAACACGCTCTCCGATCTCCGTTATAAAAGGTTGATGAGGATCAGACGGGCTATCATTCCTGAAATCTGTATTAAAAAATGAAGTCCGTTACTCTTGAATTCCCCCTCATCCAAAAAGGAGGGAACTCTAAAAGAGGTAAAACTCCCCGAAAATCTGATTCAAACGCCTAAGATCTATAATACTGAGGTGCTACACTCTCTACTAGCGGCATTTGGTAAGGCAGGAATGTTTAGGAACGAGAATGGGAATCTACATTACAATGATAAAGATACAGGAGTTCAATATGATGAATTTGTAACTGAGTGTACTAAACTATGTTTCCATAAAAAGTATAATGACTTGTATAATATTCTACATTCTAATGGTTTTGTATTTTAAAGAGAGTGAGAGAGAGAGAGAGATTGGGTGATAGCGAGAGCTGTCACTGAAAGGTGAGGGGAGTATTGAGACATGTATTTGTAAATTAAAAATAATCTTTTAGAATTTCAAAGAATAAACTCATTTTTACTGAATTGATTTAACTAATTTACGAACAATATAATCATTTTGATAAATATTTCCATACAATAATAGAAAATCTCTAACATTCATTCCGCTACACATTGAATAAACAAAATGCACACAAAAATAACCACAACTAGTAGTTCCAGGTATTTGAATTGCACGCTGCACGTGCTTGCAAGTCTTGAACTTTTTACTCAACTTGTTAAACTGTTTAGGGAAGGTGTAATGCCTAGGAGATCTTCCAAAGGAGTCGAAAAAGATGGCATGACCGTTATTCACCCACCAAGCACACCAATGTTCGCCACTTTTGTCATGATATTCGGTATTCGTTATAAAGGCATAGCGTCTTTTACGAGATTGGATAGTGATACATGCCGGAAATGTACCAATGTAGTATCTACAGGTATATGGATTTTTAAATAGAATATCGTTTAGTTGGTTGGTATTCATTCGATAATTTCTACTGTGCGATCTCCATTAATTGTTATTATCTATCGTTTCAAACTTTTCAACACCTACTTTAAAACTAATTAATTTGGAGCTGTTCCGCTTTAATCGATTCGAGTCCGTGTCAGAGTAATTTTCTATTCTCCGATATTTTGAGTAACGCAAATCTCTTTCAACTGGGTTTTTGTGACGTTTTATTTGAGTTTTGGGGATAGTATTAATTCTGTCCAGGAGTGGTGAGCCAGGGTTAGGATGACAGTATGATATGAAGAATTGATGACGTAGACTGTAGAGATAACACGAGTAAAGATTAGTTTGATAGAGCTCTAAAGCTCTGACGTATAATAGGTGTAGGTGGTGAGCATGTCCTTAGTCGTCCTTGGTTGGGTGGTGGATGCTCCTCTGTTCAACAAGGACATGCCTGGGAACTTCTCTGTGCTGCTTATTCCTTGATTCCAGACAACCCGAGGGTGAGATTCGATAGTGTGTTAGGTTCGTAATTGTCACGTCCCTGGGGGCGAGGGTGCGGATGTACTTGAAACAGAAAGCTTTTGAGAGTCGAAATGGAATTGCTTGAGGTGGTTGAGCAGAAGGTGGTGAAGACAAGGTGAGGAGTTGCATGGAGAAAGGGAGGTGGTTGTAGAAGACGAAGGTCCCGGTTTGCACCTGGAGGAGGTGTGTGATAGAAGGTTGGATAGTGTCGATGCTGAGGTACGACCCCAGTCTGTTCCAAAGACGCAGTGGGCGAGTCGGTACACCCACAGTGGAGGAAAGGCTTTGAAGGGGAGTTCCAGTGTGAACGCGGTAAGTGCACAAGGCCTGGTGTCCACGCATCGTTCCAGAAGAGACCTAACTTAAGGAAGTAACAATGTTTTACCCCAGTCGTGTCAGGATGTTCAGATGGTCACGAGACGAAAATCGCTTCTGGACCCAAGAATTTAAAGTTGTGATCTTTGCACAGGACCTACTTGACAAGGAGACTTTTAATCTCGGAGATAACTGGTGGATGTTAAAGAAGTGAGGAATTAGAAGCTGGTGGATCAGGGTGAAAGGTGAAAGTGGTTCCATATGAATCCCACTGGAAGGTTTGCTTCTCCGTAACTCCAAAATAGGAAGTGTAATCGCCCGAAAGGGACACAGTATTCTGAGCTGAGACAGATTTGGATCAGAGAAGGTATCATGTGTACGTGTTTTACTGTCGAGTTTGGACATGTAGCAGGGTTCGATCAGATGTACAAAGAAGGATGGAGAGTGCGTGTGTCTTCTGTGCTGGAGATATGGAACTCGGCGTTGTGGTCACAGAAAGAGGAAGGAACAGGAAATTGAAACTGTGTTTAGTCAGACGGTAATAGCAAGAAGTAGGAGACATTTCAGGGTCACATCTTGCCCATACTCTGGGTCATTCTACATTAATGAAAGAGAACTAAGCTTTGGAAAGACAAAGTGGCAGTGAAGAAAGAGGCCAAAAAATGGTTATCGGACGAGGGCCCTAGGGAGGTTGAAGAAGAAGACTACTTGGAGGATTGGACATTAAATGTTCACTCTCTAATGAATAAGACTGCTGGAGTTCTACCCTCCTGGAGGATAAAGCAATGCGAGTGTGTCTGTCCAGAAACATACCTAAAGCGAACACGACATGCATAAACTACAAGGATAAAGGAAATGGTCTGAACATTTACTCGAGCCCGAGAGAATGAGAGGTCAGGGGAGGAAATCGGGGTACTTATCGTGATGGGTGGTGTGAAGCTGCACCGGGGGTGAAGTATAAGTTTAAGAACCTTTCAAGCTCCAGGAAGGGTTGGTTGTGGCGAGGATGATCTGGGAGTGCTACTGTGTACATTTACAGCCACTTATACCGGTAAAGGCACGGTTTACGGAGGGCTAACTTCTGGATGAGTTCAATGACTAACTTCTTGACCTTTGATGTAAAACTGGAAGTCACTTGATTATGGGTGATTTAACTTTCAGTACAAGACCCAAGTAACTTCTATGCAAGGAGCTCTTACCTTGGACTCAGTTGACTTTGTTCAAAATGTGCCACTAAACCTTACTCATGTAATAGGAGGAACTCTGGACTTTAATTACTGTCAGACGTGGTATGTCCAGTAATTTGGGGAAAACCTGAAGATATTTCCAGATGGTACGATGTCGGATCATTATCTGGTAATGAGGAGGTTAAGTTTTGGCTTCTGAAGGAAGATATGTTTCCCGAGAGAGGATGAGTGTCTACCAATGATTTTAAGCGCTGAGAATGTGAGTCCCCCGCCTTCCGGAATGGGTGAGGGATATGTGTTTTGGAAATTCCAGATTTGACGTTACGCCAGACAGGCCTTTGTATCTGTATGATCGAGCTTTGAAGGAGGTGTAGACGATTGTCCCCCGACCAAACGGAGGAAATCGGTGAAGCAACTTCAAGGCTTGGAGAGGAGGACAGGAGTTTCGGGACACCCTGGTCGGAGAGAAGAAAGCGGAGGGGCTTGGGAGAAAAAACAAAACAGGTTAACGAAAGCAGGGACAGGGAACTTCAACGAGTTTGAGAGATATTGACAAGGAGGCAAGAATGTGAATGTAAGAAGAAGCTTGAAGATGTGAAGGATGACCATGCTGGACTTCAGAAAAGCTGCTAGAAACTCGACCCTAATGGGAAGAAGAGACTTCTTCTTACCGGGTGGACTATTCTGACAGAACTAGCGCATAACTTTGCACAGTTTCTTCTCTGGGAAAAGATTTGATAAAATACGGTCTAATGTACTGGAAGGAAACAAGAGGCGTGGAGCGGATGTAAGGGTAATGGGGAAGGGAAAGGTTGTGAAGATGTTAAGTTGACTGGAGGTGTGAGTGGCGGAGAGTAAGTGGAACTGGAAAGTGGATGGTGGAGGGGATGAAGACGTAAGTGGACTGGAAGAGGAGGTGCGAGTATGAAGATGTAAAGTGAGGCCGTGAGTGATGAAGATGTAAGCGGAACTGAAGAGGAGGTGTGAGTGGTGAAGAATGTAAAAGAGGAACCTGGAAGTGGTGGTGCATCGAGGACTGATTGTGAGCTGACTCAGTTTGAAGAGAGGTCTCGCAAAGATCTTGTTCGGATTGTAAGCCAGATATGTATCTCAAGTCGTGTGAGCTAGATCCTGAGTTCCAATGTGGCTGGTGAAGGATGTGGTCCTAGAGAGTGTTGCGCCTGACTTTAACGGACACTATATTACAAGTCATTATGTTAGAATTTCAGTAACCTGAACCCCCCTGCAACAAAGCAGTAGTCATTGGCCAACCGATAAGGATCACAATGGAGAGAACGAGATCTTCTTGCCCAACTACCGCCCTGTCCTCAAAAATTGCTTTTGTCTCAAAAGTCTTGGAAAAGGTGGTATTGTGTCAAATGAATGATTCTACTGAAGAATGACTTGTTTGAACGCCAACCCGTACGCGGGTTACGAACTGGTCTAGTGTGAAACTCTTCTGGCTGGAATTTTGATGACTTGCTGAAAGAACTGGATTCTGAAAACCGGTAGCAGCACTCAATGCTGTGGACATGAGCGCGGCTGCTTTCGATAACAGTAGATATGAGAAAGCTGATGGAAGTGCTCGAGGTGAGGTGTTGGAGTGAAGGGAAGTTGCGCTTGGTGGTTAGAGTTATCAGGTTCAGGAGTACAGAGTAGCGTCCATGGTGAGCCTCTGAGGTTATTGCTCTCATCTGTGGATACCACAGGGGTCATTGTTGGTCCTGTATTATTCCTGTTTACATAAGGAGCCTACAGGATATTGCCTAGACGTATGGTCTAATATAAGCATGTATGCAGATGATTCCCAGTTATATGTGGGACTTGTCCCAACGATAGTGAGGGATGGAACGGGCAAGACCAGTATTGAGGAGTGTCTCGCTTCTATTAAGAAACTGGATGGTACAGCATTGGCTCAAATGTAACGAGAGTAAGACTGAGTTTTGTTTCTTCTGGGAAAATCAAGTTCTCTTGAAGCTGGTATTTGATCCGGAATTAGGTTTTGTGACGCTGTGTTGCAGCCCATGGAATGTAGAGAAGGACAGGGAGACTCTAGGAATACTTCTGGATGAGCATCTTACCCTGGAGAGGCAGGTGAACAATGGTTAAGAAACAATGTGGACTGCAACTCAAGAACCTATGGCAACTCAATAAGTGTTTGGACAATAGTACACGATTCCTTCTGGTGAAGCAATTGTCATATCAAAGATAAGACTACTGCAATATCCTCTACGTGTGGACTCCCAAAACGGATTCTAACAATCTTCAAAAGGTTCTAAACTCCTGCGTACGGTTCATCTAAACCTACAGGACATCAGGATAGCTATGATGAAGTAGTTCAAGGAAGCTCATATCCCTCCCAATACAGCAAGACTAACGTTCAAGGCCTGCCTGTTAGCGTACAAAATTGTGCGTGGACAGCTCCAGAGTATTTGCTGGAACTGGTCCCTAGGGGATGATGATATTCTGGGTATGAGACAACGAGGGCGAATTCAGTGATTGACTTCTATAAGCTGAAATATCCTAAACTCTCGATTCTTAACGCAAACTCCTAACTGAGGAGAAGGAGGATTTTCGGTGTTTCTACCGACGGTATGGAACTCTTTACCTCTAGACCTGAGATCTGTTCACACCATTGAGTTGTTCAAATCTAGGCTGAAGACCAGACTTTTCCTTGAAGCGTTCCCTTCTACCCTGAAGACTCCCGTTGTGGCGTCTGAGTTGTTCACCGTGTTCCCCATCGTCTAGGGGCGGTCTTTAGGCGTGCTCACCATTTACACTTAGGGCTTTTTTATCAGTATTGTTGAGCTGCTGATAGTAGTGTGTGGGGCTGGTTGGCTTGTTCCCTTATTTAATAAAGTCTGTAATTTTTTTCATCTATACAGTTTAAGCGTTTGTGGCCAGTTATCTAATTAGTATATCTTGAACTGGAGTTTTTTTCCAAAGTGTGTGAGAATATAAAGGACCTTTTCGTGTGAGGTATACCGGCTCTGAAGCTCGTCAGTGTCAGTTACAGTTTTACTTATCTGGCCCTGTCGTGTCTGTGGCGGTATACAAACTTAATATTATTATTATTATTAGTATAGACCGTAAACGATAAGAATAAGTTCTTCAGTTGAACTATCACCAAGATCAATTTCTAGTCGGGTGCTAGCCTCAAATTGCGGGCTTAAATACCCATGTGGTACTGTTCCTTCACGATCAGGAGAGAGGCTAAGACCTAAGATAAAGTTTTGTTGGAAATTATCGCTATTTATCAGACATTGACCGTGTAAATCCAAACCTAGCGACTTATACAGTTGATGTAAGTAGGGGGTGTAGTCTTCGTCTTCTACATCTAGTGAATCAACAAAATAGGGCTTTCCGTCACAAAAAAACTGGAACTTGGAGAAGGGAACAAAAGAGAATGGGTTGGCGCTGTGAGTACCTTCGAATGAACTCATGGTTTGTATACAGAAAAAAGCGTGGTGCGGTAATTTTCCAGGGAAAATATGGTTTAATCTTACAATTTGGCTACCTTCTGGTATAGGCCGCACTATAAGTTCTGGTTTGCACACATGATAAGGGGCAGGTTCCTTCAACAACCGCTGTTCAATTAGAGAGAGGAACGGAGGGGATGGTTTTAGGAATTTGGCCTTGAGATGGACACTGTTGAGATGAATTTTATAACCGCTATCAGCTGACAATAGCAGGAAATTATCACTATTGCGGCTCAGTGTAACTCGAAGCGGAAGTGCTGTCGGGAGAGCCTTAGAACTGTTTATTAGGGGACAGTGTAATTTCCCGACTACAGTGACATTTTTAGAATCACTAATTTTCTTAGCACGCTCTTCTCCTCCCTTATTTGTCAAATTGTCTCCACTAAAGTTCATTGAGTCATTACGCGTTTTACCCTTGTCCATTATAAAGAGTTGTGTAGCTTTTAGAAAGTCCTCTCGATTTGGATCTGTGTTTAGAATGGTGTTAAAATACGATTGGTAGGCATAACTGTTCCTCATGCTCTGTGTGATGTCAATGCGATCCGCCAGGACAATATCAACTAATTCCCATAACGCGTTATTAAAATTATTTACTATGGATACTTTATCTGTAGATGTAAGTTTAGCTTCCCCCTTTTTAACACAGAATTGAGTTTCTATATCTATCTCCCAGAGCATACCAGATTGTTGTGGAGGAATATTAAATGTAATTGGCCCGTTGAGAATAGAATTAGAAGGATACACTTTAATTTCATAGCTCTCTTCAATAGAAACACGAGTGTTGGGTCGCTTCCAAAGCAAAAGTTCTGTAGAGATTGCCTCGCCAAGTCCCGAAAACGTCTTCATATTTTAGCTTTGCGTGGTGTAAGGTGTTTGCGTCGTTTCTTTGGACGATTGATGTATGGATGAATTAAACTATTAGCTCCTGCAACAGCGGCACGTTTTAGTCCAGTCTTCAAATGAGGGGCAGCTGCTTTACCTATGCCTTTTATAGCACTACCTAGAATTGGAAGCGCTCCACGAAATAAAGAGGCTAAGATGCTGCCGATTCCTTCGCCATTCTGCGTATATATATAATACCCATCATTATCATAGCCCATGCCATGTTGATTTATAATGCGTGAGTAAGCAGCGACGTTTTTTAATGTTAACGGTTCCATATTGGTTAAAAAATGATTGTCATTACTATCTATTTATACTGCTCCCTCTCTCCGTGACACTATACTGTAACGGACGCATTTCAAGAGTAACAACTGTGTCATATTTGTCACAGAACGGAAGGAATTTCCCGTTAAAATCTCGTATTGAGAGAGATATGTCACTAAATTCACGAACTTCGATCGGTACAAGAGTTGGGTTTCGAAATTCAAAAAATGAATACCCCGGGTGATAATCAAAAGGACACATACATAAAATTCTAGACTTTTTCCCGTTTATAAATGAACTTTGCACGATATTGAGATAGAGACATCCCATAATTTGTCGATTTATGAGTTTTTTGTCCTGGATGGTCCAATTATCATTCTCCTCTTCAGCATCTATCAGCTTAAATAATGGACATGATAGGATGGTGGCATAATTAGGTGTAATAACCTTGGTTACTGTGTCTTGAGTTTGTAGTGCTATTCTCCCTCTAAAGTCTCTACTTTCAAAGTATAAGTTGGTAGCTGTCACTAGAGCATTGAGAATATCTAACCGTGTATCATAGTGACCAGGGGGGATAGTAACAGTGTGGGTACCACCGAACAAAACATTAACCTCTTTTATACTAGAGAGAGAGAGAGAGAGAGAGAGAGAGAGAGAGAGAGAGAGAGAGAGAGAGAGAGAGAGAGAGAGAGAGAGAAGAGAGAGAGGAGAGAGAGAGAGAGAGAGAGAGAGAGAGAGAGAGAGAGAGAGAGAGAGAGAGAGAGAGAGAGAGAGAGAGTTGACTAGTACCATCAATTCCGCCTGAGAATCAAATTAGCATCCAACGGTAACAGATAGAGGGAGGAAGAGGTGTGTGTGTGTGTGTGTGTTTTTGTGTGTAAGCGCAGTACAATATTATAGGCATTTAGGAAACACTTTTGTTACTGAGTAAAGAAAGGAAATATGGTAATAAATACAATCAACACTTGCTTATAGAACACATCATTGTTCCGATATAGATCAACCAACTTGAAAACGTGGAAATATAATTCACCTACACTCTGACACGACAAAAAATAACTCAAACAATCCCTTCTCACGTTTGATACTGTATCTTGTTTTATGTACGAGGGAGAACTACGAAGTGATTTAACATGCGTAAGCGTTTTTGATTTGAGTTCCATAAATTTATATTCATACGCACAATTAATTTCGCAGTCTTTTATCCCCAACAACTTTAAAGTTCTCACAGCAATGTAATAAGGTAGAATCTCCATCAGACTGTAGTTTCAAGTGGTATAGTGTTTTGATTCGGTATAGGGATGCGAGAGTAGAAAAATTTACTGAACTCTGAATTTGTCAACAAAAGCGGGGAAAGGATCGGGAAAATGCTAATAATGATAAGGCCATACATCCAAAACATTACTTTATCCTCCTTATCAGAAACGAAACTTTCAGTAGCATTTTCACTAACTTGTTGGAAACTATCTGTTTGAGCTGTACCATTTTTCCTCTCCATGTTATGCACCTCAACTCCTTCAAATCCACAAAAGATTGTTATGTTGAGAATTTCGCTAGGACGAGTGTAATTTCCTTCAGCTACAACTTGCTCCATATTTTCTCCGTTGACAGTTAGGTCAAACCAATTGAATTTGAAACGATGAACATTAGAAATTGAACGTATCTGATAACTCATCAATCCTCCTTCAATCAGTTGCACCTTACTTCCATTTTGATATAAGTAGGAAAATGTTCTGTTTTCTCCATTGAGAGTCATGTAATGATCACACACGTTTGTGTTGAACACAAGTGAGAAATTCAAAGCTGCAACGAAGGATAGAGAAATCATCTTGAAATGAAATTCTTCCCTCCTTTTTGGTGAGGAAGTATCCAATTTGCATGTTTGGATCACCGTTTTAATAATGTACAAACTGAACAGGGTAGTTTTACATTAGATTTCTTAGAATAATACGAAATCCCATCACCCCCGCCGATTTCGAGGTTTTAAATTAGGGCCCAGGTTCCCTGCCAATTTCGGGGTTTTAAATTGGGCCCCATCTCATGCCCTCTTTTGGGGCACTAATTAGAGCTCAACTTGCAGCCCCCTTGTGGGTTGTAAAATGGGGCCCTATCTATACCCTTACGGCGCGCGCCCCACCAGCAAAGCTGAAGGCGTGTTGTGATACCAACTTTACAAGTCTAACATGAATCAGTCACAAACCTTACCCCTATTCAGTAACTCAACCCCTTTTTACCCCATAGCTATGACTACAATGCAGCTAGAAATCTTGCGTGCTAGAGTTGTTGCACGCCTCACCCAAAAAATAATGGAATCTGCAGAGAGAAACTGTCCTGGACATAATTTTACGTGCCCTCTGCTCCATTTGTGTCAACAACAATCTCTAATGGATAAATTTATGCTGTATTTTGATGATGTTCGCCAAGAACTTATTGACCAACCAGATATATTAGTTGATGGAAAAGGGAATGATTTTGACGGAAAGATTGCCTTTGTAAAGAACTTTCTAACCAACGCCACACCCTGTTCTATCTATTATGGCAACCTTTACACTCATAAACATGAGAAACCAACAGCATCTCGTGAAAAGAGTGTGAAACCAGGTACCAAGAGAAAGCGAGTGAAGAAGAATGTTTTAGACAAGATATTGAAAGACGTTGGTTTAAACTGTTAAAATATTAATAATAATAATAATATGTCTATTTATATGCCGCCCTTACCTCACAGGGCCAGTGTAGTAGAACTGACACTGACACTGAGAGGCGATCTGAGCGGTTACTTAAAGACGTATATCAAAAAATGGTAGACCAAAACACTGAATTAAACTGATTTAAACACTCTCGGCTCACATAACTGTCCAGATGAGATAACAGACTGATATAGATGGAAAAACGTCCACATTAGATGGTAGAAAATTAATAATATTATTAAAATGTTAAGATATCATAATATCAAAGCTATTGTCTGTTACTCTCGCCATCACCAAGTCATGTATTCATCATCATCATCAGTACTCATCTCATCAGGTTCAGAGTCTGACATCTCATTATCACTTTCAGTTTCACCCATCTCATCATTAGTTTCATCATTAGCTTCGTCATCTGTTTCCTCACCTGGGCTGTGAGGGTAATTGTGTGTTAAAGTCAATCAATCAAATCTCATTATTTGTATAAAACTATGATAAATTACCCCTACACACACACACACACACACACACAGACAAACTACATACCTCCAACTGGAGTCACTCATATTAACTTCGTTGTTGACTCTGTTCATCGTTGTATGAAAATGTATCTTTTTCTTTATCTCCCATTCCACTCATTTTAGTACGAGATTCCTGAATATGTGAATCGAGAAGCAGCCGACCTGATATTCAAGATTTTGGTGGTCGATGCTAAACTCAGACCAACCCTGTCAGACATTCTTGCCCCATCCGTGGATCGTGAAAAATGCCACAAGTTCGATAAAACTACCGGATAGTAGATGGAGTGGGGACATTTATTTATAGTAAAATGTTTGGTTTACCTAGATTGTATCGGGCATGCTAAGATAGTAAATAGCAATGGGCTGAATGGTAGACTAGTACATTGTATATCTTTTTACGGAGTGACATTTTTCAAACTTTCTGACCAGCGTATACATATAATTATTATGTATGGATTGCATTGTCAAATGTCATGTGAATTGATTGCACTATAATTATTTAGTTAGGAACGCGATATTTGAACCACGAACAATTTATTTAAGTTATGAGACGAAAAATTAGAAAAAAATAAATGAATTGAAGTCAGTTATGTATGATAAGAAATCTATTCAATCATTCTCCCCAGTTTGGTTTACATCTCCAATAGTTCTCAAATAATATTGAAGTAATATTTTCTCCGTTGACAGTTAGGTCAAACCAATTGAATTTGAAACGATGAACATTAGAAATTGAACGTATCTGATAACTCATCAATCCTCCTTCAATCAGTTGCACCTTACTTCCATTTTGATATAAGTAGGAAAATGTTCTGTTTTCTCCATTGAGAGTCATGTAATGATCACACACGTTTGTGTTGAACACAAGTGAGAAATTCAAAGCTGCAACGAAGGATAGAGAAATCATCTTGAAATGAAATTCTTCCCTCCTTTTTGGTGAGGAAGTATCCAATTTGCATGTTTGGAACACCGTTTTAATAATGTACAAACTGAACAGGGTAGTTTTACATTAGATTTCTTAGAATAATACGAAAGCAGAGCGTAGCTAAACATTATTGAGAAGAATTTGTTTCAATTTGATTTAATATTTACAGGTACTTTTAAATAACTCGACAGTCAACCGGAGTTAGGTGCGGTTCACCATGGTGTAAGCATAGCTTGTTAGTCTAGACATGTTCTCTTCATAGGTGCAGTGAACGGTGTGTAAACATGACACATCTCTCTTCATTTTAGGTTGGGTAGTATAGTGGGTGTTGTGTGTAATCATAACACTAACTTACACTCACCATATATGTAGCGGGATTATGACACTAACATATTAATTGACAAGGTAATGTTACAAGTAACAAATATGTTACATGTTGTGTGTATGTGCAAGTCACGTAACTAGCCAGTTCCGTAACGAATGTAACAGTCACGTGATATTTGTAAACAGTCACGTGATAAATGTAACAGTCACGTGACATTTAGTTGCATGGCTGTTACATTAGGCTCGGTTTTCACCGAAACTCCACTACTTACCTGAGATGCAAAGTTCAAATTCCGGGGTAAACAAGTAAAGGGGAGTTAACCAAAAATGCGTTGAATTTGACAATTTCACTTTCATTAACTCGGAACAGCTTTGTCCCATGGGTGAAACATGCCACAGCCCCATTATAAGCCACTTTGTTTTGCTGACTAGAATGAACTGTTTTTCACAGGCCAGGGGTGTTAGCTATACTTGAACTGTTTATCTGTACGGTCGAACGGCTCAATTAGTTGCAGGGTTAAAATATGTCTAAACAATCAGCTTGAAAAAATATAGTCTGGTGTTGAAGTCTCTACCGATTATCGACTACCACCTCCGGAACCATGCCAATAACTCGCATTTCTATCTCAACTGGTGCTACAATGGGGTTCCTGAGCATCTTTACTAGAGTAATCACCCGGCTGAATCCCCGGGAGACTATGTCATAACATTCACTGTAAAGCAAGGGGTTCATGACGGAGTTGATGGGTAGGATGATGATGGAAAAGATTGGGTAGTAGGGTGACATGTCGACCACCTGGGCGGTGTGGAGGGCACAGAAAATTAGGAAGGGAACCCATGTGGTGGTGTCGGTCAGAACAATCATTGTCACCTTCCGCTGGAGCACCTTGCTGTACTGGCTGGAAGATGGCATGCTATTTTGGGTGACAAGGAAGGCAATGACACCGTGACAGACAATGACGACTGTGAAACATGCCATTAGAAGTCCCAAGGTCAACCAGACAAACAGAAATTGTGGATCATCTGGAGTTAGAAAGTACTTGAACTGGCAGACTGGGTGGTTTGCATAGAAAGGAACTCTGCTTCCAACCACCCCATCAATATCACTGGAAAACATTTCTCTGACAACTTTCCTTATGGATTCCCAGGACAACTCAATCCCATCACGTTTGTGCGTCCTACCAAAGTATCCAAGTATCACCTCCAGGTGCTTTTTCTTTGACACTGATCCCAGGAAGAGGCCAACTCCCTTGCCATACGATAGCCCGTTCACAAACATGTCCTCAAAAATAGCCAGTAGAGGGATTATACTTAGGACGACCGAAAACATCACAAGCCCACTCATGAACACCATCATTTTGACTCGTAACCTTTTCGACGTTTCGTTACTGACCCGCATGTTAATGGATCTGAAAACACCCTTCAACCTAACGACGCTGAGAGTAGCCATGGCCAGAGAGGATAGAACTGAGCCTGTGGTAGTCACCAGACCAAGTACCTTGCAAGGGAGGCTGGTTGCCCATACTTGTCTGCTAGCACAGAACTCATCCCCTTTGTAGAGGCTGTAGGTTATAATTGTCAGCAAATACCCACATATCAACATATCTCCCACGGCGATCAGTAGGACAATACAACTCTGCATGAACTTGCCCTCTTTAATTTCTGGGTCACGTATTGTGTTGCTACCTTTTTTGAAAGTGTAAATATTTAAAACCAGGCCTAGGGCTCCCATTATTCCACCTACAACAAGTAAACCCGTGTTGGGAATTAGTTTCAATGAACACTCTCCGTTACATTCGTCTGAAATGTCGTGACAGTCAATTTTACCATCGCATTTTTGTACGAGACCAAGGTACTTTCGTCCATCTTTACATCTAAAGTTGTTTGAACAATTCCTTTCGTCAGATCCATCTCCACAATTGTCCCTGAGGTTGCAAACATGCTCAAAGGGAACACACAACTCGTTTCCACAGAGGAAGAAATCGTTGTGAAATCGTCCATGATCCTGTACAGCAAATGTGAGAGATCCAGTGGAGTCGAGAGCATATACTTTCCTCTGGATGTTGGGGCATTTCATGTGACTCAATACTGCATCCACAATTGGACATGGTAGCGTCATCGCAAAGTCCTAGGCAACTCATTAAGACAAATGCATCGCCAAAGAGACTTCTACAGCTTCGATTTGTCATACTGAGAACTCCTGTAGAATTTGTTTCGCCATAAAATTTTCTTTCGGACAGCTGGATGGTAAGACAGCCATAGCCAACCATTTCACGGTAGCCTTCTAGCCCGGGAAGACAAAGCGGCTCGAAGATTTGGGAATGGATCCTTAGAAGGGTATTGGAAGTTTTCAATACTTCCATGGACTTCTCACATGTACTTCTTTCCTTCTCACAGCTATCCATTGATGCATCGCACACCTTTTCCAGCTCTTCAAAGGTCCCAAGTCCTCTACAGATAAATACTTCAAGACACTCTGATTCTGAGTACCTGAAAGTGGATCCCTCGCCACAACTGCTCCAACCATCTGCCTCGTCCTCTCCATTAGCGCAATCCATGACGCCGTCCCTAACCCATGTAAAAGGGATCCGGGCATTTGACCCACCGAAGGGTCTTTTGCATGATTTCTTGGATAAGTTGTCGCACAAAGGAATCGTTTCGTCGAGACTCAGAGGACAGTTTGTGGTGTGATCACACAGCTTGTGTCGATGTACCCTGCAAAACGGGCTGACCTGAACACATTTCAGATCTATACCGTCATCGCAAACACCGGGCATTCCAGGGAGACATGTCATAAGGGTAGATACGGTACTGTGGTAACCTCTAATCAAACACTCCCCCGCAACTCTGGTAGGATCGCTGCAGTTGGTCTGATCATAGCCGTTCTTGCAATACGGCTGGCCTGTGAAGCCAAATAGTGGGTTAGCGAACTCGAATGGAAAACACCGACTTCCATTGAACAGAGGGTAATGGTAGATTTTAGTCCCGAATATAGAGTCTTCTTTAGAGTCTTCTTCTTCTCTTCCTCTTCCTCTTCTGGAGATTTCTCACACCAATCGGACGACTCCACAATTTCAATCCACTCTGGATCACCATGGTAGTCACTATCTACGAAGTTGTTCAGATTCATTTTAGATCCTTGCCAGGGCAGAATAAGAAACGAAAAGAAATAGTCCCCAGTATCAGTGGGGAATATGTCCACCCCATATTGTAGTCCTCCGCAAACAACCTCATCATAGCACCAATTGTTTGTTACTCCCTGTCCCTCTATGTCCCAGGTATTGTCACAAACCCCGTTACATGTTGAGTTCGGTATAACATTGACAGTCAATCCATACACCTCTATGGGTTCTACCTCGGAGCGTTTCCCCTGACAGGGAGAATCCTGGACGACTGCCAAATGATCCTCGCTCTGCAAGCTGCACAGGTAGCCACAATATGGCGCCAGCGGTAGTATATCGGTGGTGAATTGCCGTGTGTAGCCAAGAGGTCGGAGAATGCCGCATGCTTGATACCATCCAAGTTCGCCAGGGCATACTCCATCCACAGCCCAGTTTAGCCGCCGGTTAGAGTAGGATCTGAACATACTGTATTTCTGATCTGACGCCATGCACTGGAAGGTCTCCGTGGCTTCGCAGTAACGCTTTAGGTAACCCTCAACTACCATAACAGGACACTGCTCTTCAGAATCTGCAACCACAAGAAGCAGGAGAACTAAATAAGCCATGCTGTAAATCAAGGTTAGGGTTTAATATTTAGATAATGGCAGACTAATCAAGCCATGATCTCTTGTTTTGTTCAACCCGAGCAAGTCAAATCAGCTCAAGCTTTGTATCTCAAAGTTCCGTCTTATTTGCATTATTTATAGTGAGATGTGCGTATTTGACCAATCACGTGGCACATGCTTTATTGAAATGCGTGAAAAGCTGTTGGTTCACAACACGGCCGTTGGACGCCAGATCAAAAATACAAAAGAACCACCCAAGCGGTACAATACAAACTTAAGATTAATTAAGATTAATTGATTAATTAATTAATATTAATTGATTAAGATACAGTGAGTTGGGATCCCCAAATGGAGCCGGATAAAGATTCACCTAGCTCCATTCAGGGGAAACCAACCAATGGTGATTGGTGTTGATAGTAACTGAATTTCACGAATTCATAAAGGACCACCACTCATAAAGGACCACCACTCATAAAGGACCACCACTCTTCTCACCACTCTTCTCACCAATCGGGAGTCAGGAAAGAGCATTTTTATAACAAAGATTACATCCACTAAGAAGCACTCTAATTCGTATGGTTCCCTTTCTTTTCAGTTTTTTTATT
>CM035352.1:3422884-3567884 GCA_020137815.1 Hormiphora californensis
AAAAAGGGGAGAGCGATAGAATTTCCGGGATGTGTACAATACTGTCAATTATAGTTTTAATGTCAGTTAGGTAACAATTATATCTGCAGAGTAAGTGAAACTGCTAAATGGCATTTAAAGCATATTTAAAGCATATTTAATGTATTTTAATGCCCGTTTTGAAAATCATGTATCTCTTCAGCTTCCATCCCCCTCGCTTGACCCTCTCTCACCACGCTCCGAGATGTTGTAATAGAACATTTAACAACCCCTGTAATCCTCCATAGTATGGCAAATGGTTCAAACACTAACTGAGTCGATTGTGTTCTTTTTCCAGAAAATCGGCCAACTTCGGGTAAAGAACAGTTCTGTAAAATATTAGGCCTTGTAATAGGAAGTTAGTTCATAACTTCGGGTAAAGATCAACTGTAAAATAGGCCTTGTATAATAGGAAGTTAGCTCATTACTAAATCTCATTATTATTCCACATTCAGCAAATTAAATTAACACGTTTTTACTGTTCATCTATCTGCATGGGATAATCAAAAGGACTAAAAGATTACTGAATGCACCCGGAATAGATCAAGAAAATCTCTGTGTAGTTCTCGAAGATTGGACCAAAATCAACAATCGCAATTATGATTGCGTGATAAATAATACATAACAAATTATTCCTTACTTTTTCTCTCTCAGTTTCTCTCATTTTCTCACAACAATTAGTCCAGACGTCAGACCTCATCTATAATAAATCCTCCGCTCTATGAATGGTATATGCAATGTTTATGATATTAAATGTTGTATGGTATATATTGCTGTAAAAGTTTACAAATAATAGTGTAAGTAACAGAGGCAAATATAGACATCGAGAGCACCATCCGACTCTCCCCAAGTAACTGTCACTGAGTGTACAGAATCTAACTGATATAGCATTGCACAACTCGCCCAGCTCTCTATCCTTCAAACTCTATCCGTCTCCTCTCTCTCCTCTCTCTCTCTCTCTCTCTCTCTCTCTCTCTCTCTCTCTCTCTCTCTCTCTCTCTCTCTCTCTCTCTCTCTCTCTCTTTCTCTCACTAATCGTGTGTGTATGATGGCCTCCTAGATAATGGTCATGCCATTACAGACACGACACATGCAGGATAACGTTCATGATAGTGACAGAGAGAGTCTCCCTTTTTCTCTATCTCTCTATCTCTCTCTCTCTGTATCTCTCTCCTCTCTCTCTCTCTCTCTCTCTCTCTCTTCTCTCTCTTTCTTCTCTCCTACTCTCTCTCTCTCTCTTCTCTCTTCTCTCTCTCTCTCTCTCTCTCTCTCTCTCTCTCTCTCTCTCTCTCTCTCTCTCTCTCTCTCTATCTCTATATCTCATGATCACCCTTTATACAGGCCGATAACTACAACATTACACTGTCTACATTTCCTAGCTTGTACTGCAATAATGTTTTTCAAACAACTGAGAGGGAGTCTGAACAAGTCAAACATTTCCTAGTGCTTTCTAGACAGCGAGAACAAATAGGGCTCTTACTGCAGGAGGAAAACCGTGTTGGACAGAGACCTATAGTTGTGCACAGAGTTCTTTAGTATATGTGGAATGATTTAAGTGGAGGTCATTAAGATGGACTCTAGAGCTAGACATCTAGGTGTACTCTCTCTTTTTCAAATTTCCTTTAAAACGATTATCTCTCTGTCTGTCTCTCTCTGTGTCTGTCTCTCATCTCCCTCTAACTATCTACATTATCTATCCATCACACTCCTTACTCTCTCCACACGTTAGTACTCTCTCTCTCAAACAAAAATTTGAAGTTAAACTGTAAACGATGGGCATGTGGTCTTGAATTTATACATCACAAATCGCATCACCCACGCCCTTATGTTTATCTAATTATCTACTAGTTGTGAATATACTCTACTTTCAGCTCAATAATCCCTTTTTATTTTCTCTACTCAGCTCATCCCTTTTTCAGAGTTTGGATAAGCATGAGTTAAACTACGTGTGTAACACAGTAGTCCTAAACCAGTGGAGAGACAAAGGTTTCACAGCATCAGACACCTCATACCCCCTCAACCTATCTGAAGCAGAGAAGACTGGTTTCAATAGAAGGTACAGTGTCGGCAACAAACTCTCTATCTCTGAAGATGAAGATGAAGAAGGAGAGGATCTCCAGCATCGTTCCTTCACTGCCTCAACTATCGCCTCGACTGCGGTGCCCAGTATCCAGCGAGGACCACTACCCTCTACTGGCGGAGTGCCAAGTAGCCCGCTCTCAGAATTCTCTGAAAACCCCATTATCAGACAGGGCTCATTTCTCCTCCAGTACATGGCCCTCTTCTACCTCTGATCTCAGTCAGTTACCCGAGGAAAATAGTGTAAGTTTTGTTTTGTTCGTTTCATAAATGTATAGTTTTACCACATGGAGGCCCAGTATTTTATGTGGCCCCATAAAATACTGGGCCTCTCTCTTCTATCTCTCTCTCTCTTCTTCTCTCTCTCTCTCTCTCTCTCTCGCTCTCTCTCTCTCTCTCTCTCTCTCTTTCTCTCTTCTCTTCTCTCTCTCTCTCTCTCTCCTCTCTCTCTCTCCTCTCTCCTCTCTCTCTCTCTCTTCTCTCTCTCTCTCTCTCTCTCTCTCTCTCTCTCTCTCTCTCTATCTCTCTCTCTCTCTCTCTCTCTCTCCTCTCTCTCTCTCTCTCGCACTCTCTCCTCTCTCTCGTTGATCTCCTTCCATTTACTGTTCTATTACAACATCTCGGAGCGTGGTGAGAGAGGGTCAAGCGAGGGGGATGGAAGCTGAAGAGATACATGATTTTCAAAACGGGCATTAAAATACATTAAATATGCTTTAAATATGCTTTAAATGCCATTTAGCAGTTTCACTTACTCTGCAGATATAATTGTTACCTAACTGACATTAAAACTATAATTGACAGTATTGTACACATCCCGGAAATTCTATCGCTCTCCCCTTTTTGCCTCCTCTGTCTAACTCACCCCATTCTCTCCTCCTCCTTCTTCCCTCTATAACAGTACCGCCCATTATCACCTTGCCGCTGTTATTGTTGTTGTGTATGGTTACACCTTACTATAATGTACTGCACATATTTGGTCCCTTCTACAGCAATAAAGCTTTCTTACACTTCGACCTAGTCATTTGTACCTATACCTCACGCGTCTTTTTAGTATATATATAGTTTTTAGTATATATCCTACAGTTCGGTACTGCAACTGGAATAACCCAGTAACTTGCTTTGAACTATTAGTGATGGTAAACAATTTAAAATGGCAGCAATTTCCAAATTGATATGTATCGCGTGGTGTTCTGTCCATTTCTGTCTGTCACAAGCATGTCAAGAAATAGTACTATCGTTTTTTGGTGTTCACCAATTAGTGTCGTGCCTCTTTTTTAGCTCGTTAGAATTTACTGACGCTCACATTTATAGTTGATTGGGTAATAAAAGAGCGAGTCAGGGATTGATCAAATAGGAACTGTGCCAAAAGAGCTGACTGTCTTCTTTTTCTTCTCTGTCGTCTGTGTGATTTTTTAAGCTCGTTTCTCAAATCCCTCTGTATCTGTCTCTCTCTATCTCTCTCTGTCCCTCTCTGTCCCTCTCTATCTCTATCTTTCTTTTTTCCCTCTCTCGCTCTCTCACTGCTTCTCTCATTCTCTCTCGTCCTATCTCTCCACACCGTTTCACACATCACCCGGCTGCCCGTTCGTATTGGCACCAGACCGCGTCACTTTTCCTATATTGGTAGTTTTTTTTTGTGGGGCCAGGATAATTTTGCTGCGAATTCCGATAATTATTAATTAAAGTTGAGTACGCTTCACTGCAATTTGACTGTTGTACTAGCCTGAGAGCTGTCTATGCCATAATTTTGAAGCCACGATTTGTAATTATAATAATTTTGTGTACTGTGCTACTTTTAACCCCCTTTTCCAAACTATAGCCTCAAACCATCCCGGACCAAGGCACAATATTTCATCCAATTAATATTAGTATAATTAGTAATATAATTATAATAATAATAATAATAATAATAATAATATTCCGCGCTTGTATACCGCCCATACCCGACGGAAACATGTCAAAATATTGGCGATGCTCCGTCGAGTCATCAGAGCGGTATATCCTCGATTAAATATATATGACACACACGAACTCTGGTTGAAAAAGAACAATATATTGTAAGACTAAATTAACTGGACATATAAAACTGAAGGATAAACTGGTCCCATAAACCTGTAGCTATAAATTTAAAACACACTTTACTTACTCCTGCTAGGAAAAAGGATACTAGGTAGTGAAATAATAACATGGCTAGAGAGAGGTTGACACTGATTGCCCGCAGGCCCCACAACTACAACAAACATTACAACTCAGCCATGGGTTCCCCATCACCCACTCCAAATGCACCAACGAAGAGATGTGTTTTCAGGCGGGCTTTGAAGGTTTCGACCTTGTGGATTGACCTAAGCTCAAGGGGTAGTCCATTCCAAACATTAGGTAGAAATACCGATAGTCTCCTGCGTCTCAACTTAGAGTTGGCGTTGATACTGGTCATCTTCGGGTGTTTCAATCTGTACGGATCAGTAACATTAGTCATCCTTGTTGTCCTGGAGAGACCCCAACTGTCATCAAGTGGCACCATTTCCTGGAGGTAACGGGGTGCTGTTCCATAGACTATCTTGTAGGCGATTAGACAGGCTTTGAAGTCCAGCCTGTAGGAGATCGGTAAAATATGACACTTCCTGAAGTATTCCATGTAATCCTCTTGGTGCCCATGGATGTTGAATATGAAGCGAACACAGGCGTTAAGGAGTTTCTGGAGCCCACTGAGAACTCGGCCAGGAAGTCCATAATACAGAATGTTACTGTAGTCAATCCTCGAAATGATCAATTGTTTGACCAACATTATCTTTGTTGTGACATCAAAACATTTGTGTAGTTGCCATAGGTTCCGTAATACCAGTCCACACTGTTTCCTCACATTATTAACCTGACGTTCGAGATTTAGATTGTGATCCAAGAGAATTCCCAGGGTTTTACCATCCGTTCCACTGCATTCACTAGGGAAAATTTCCGTTCCCCCAAAGCTGATGACTGGATCAAAAGAGACTTTACTTAACGAACTGCGCTTTCCAAGCAGGATGAATTCTGTCTTAGCCTCGTTGCATTTTAACCACTGTCCTACCATCCACCTCTTTACCCTCGCCAAACACTCCTCAATATCCACCTTTGCCTCAGACCAGCCAGTAGAATCCGTAGGGACCAGACTCACATAGAGCTGGGAGTCATCCGCATATAGCTTTATCCGAAGACCATAAGGTTCCACAATATCTTGCACAGCTTCAATATAAAGTAGAAACAAAATTGGACCAAGAAGGGACCCCTGGGGTACTCCACATAGTAAGGCCAGGGTATCCGAGAGACAATCACCGACTGAGACTCTGAATGATCTAGAACTCAGGTAGCTCTTAAACCATTGAAGAGGATCACCATCCACTCCAAACCGATTCTGCAACACCTCCAACAACTTTCCGTGATCCACTGTGTCAAACGCAGCGCTCATGTCCAAACAAATAAGAGCTACTACATTTCCTTTATCCATCTCGCCTAGTACATCATCAAACATGCTGGCTAACAGAGTTTCGCAACTGTGCCCAACACGGTAACCGGATTGATGCTTGCCCAAAAGAGAATTGCTATCCAGGTAGTCATTCAGCTGTGTGAGAACTACCTTCTCAAGAAGCTTAGAAAGAAATGGGATGTTTGAAACAGGCCGATAGTTACTGAGAGCTTCCCGATCTCCATAGATATTCTTAATAGTAGGAAACACGATCGCCTTCTGGAGAGATTCTGCTACTGTCGACTGCTGGAGAGAGTGGTTGACTATCGATGTCAATACAGGAGCAAGGTCCCGTATACACTCCTTCACTACCCAAGTGGGCAAGGGGTCAAGGTCACAATGTTTACTTGACATAGACTTCACAATTGAAACAAGTTCCTCCTCAGATACCTCTCTGAATTCCTTCCACGTTGCATGACAATTTCTTCCAGGTTCCTCAAAGTCACCAGCTTGTTGCTGTTCTTCGTTAACTTGATTCCGAATTTTAGTCACTTTAGAACTAAAAAACTGTGAGAAATCATCCGCCAAGCTCTTAGTGCTAGTTGTTTCAGGGAGAATAGTTTCAGCCTTTCCCAGGAGTTTCTGGAGCTTATTTTGTAGTTTCTTCGGATCTCCTTTGACTGCATCCAAGTCCTCTTTGATGAAAAGTGATCTCTTTTCTTTATCCATATTTCCATACAGTTTCTTCAGATCGTTAAATCTCCGCTTTGCATCCTCAGTCCCATGTTTTCGCCAATACCGTTCTGCAGTCCTCCTCTCACGAAGCAATCCTCTAAGTTCCTCATCCCTCCACGGCTTAAACTTTTTCCCCGTCCTCACCCGCTTCCTCGGTACTCGCTTTTCCACTATCCCTTCCAGCCAACGATAGAAGTTCACAACACCCTCCTCTGGATCCCTCCCTTCCTCAAAATCTGCTTTCCTCAAGTCCTCTTTAAATCCCTCCAAATCCATTGACTTGTAGTCCACATATTCTCGAAACACTGATTTCTTCAGACGGGAGTTAGACAGGTCAGGTCTCACTTGAATCCCAAACCGCACCAGGAAGTGATCTGAAGTAGTACCATTTGGAAAGATGGATATGTCATCCAGAGCAGTTTCTCTCGTAGTTATCACCAGATCCAAGGTTCCTCCATGCCTATGAGTAGGCAACAGTGGTACCCTTTGTTGAAGGTCAAACGAATCCAGGAGCTCCAACAGTTTCCTTGAATAGAAGTTGTTATCATCTTGCACCTGGAAATTCAGGTCTCCAGCAATAATCGGAGTACCTTGCTTCATAACAAGCTCAGAAAGGTAGTCACCAAACTCTGATAGGAAAGTAGCCTCCGTAAGTCTTGACTTCGGTGTGTATGGGGGGCGGTAAATGTTACAGAGTCTCTTCGGTTGGTCCCTGTCACTGATGAGAACTTCTTGAACTTGAAATGACTTATACTTGGTCTTTACCGGACACTGCCGAAGAACTATACCATCTCGAAAAAGAATTCCGATCCCGCCACCTCCTCTGTCTCCTCTGGGGCATGAGAAAATATCCCATCCATTATCCCTGATTTCCTGGAGTTTCCCTGTGTCAGTGGACTTTAAAAATGTTTCCTGTATGAGACAGATATCACAATCCGCGTCTTCCAGATGTGAAATAACACCTCCAGTTTTGTTGACTAGAGAGCGGACATTTAATGTCCCAATCTTCCAAGTCTTTTCCTGTGTAGTTCCTCCTTTGTCCTCGTCCAGTACAGGTTTTTTTCCTCTTTGCTTACACCTGAAGTCCTCTCCATAAGCCGTGCACGTTCATTGATGTACGAGGGACACCACATACTAGAAGCTGTATGGGTCCTCGCATACTTCTTATCCTCTCTTGATCCTCCAGCCGCACAGTTTACACACTTCATCTTACCAGTTTCGTTGTTCTTCTTTGCTCTACACTCCTTTGTCTGGTGTGTTCCAGCACAAAAGCAGCATACAGGATTTTCCTTCTGTGGACAGTAGATCGAGTCTGCTATATGTCCGTATCCTTGACAGTGATAGCACTGAATCACATGATACCTGTTCTTGACAAAATGTTGTCGAAGACCTAAGTTGAGTTTATCACCGTTGTTAGACAAAAGCCTCCGGATCTCTGGAGCCATCTGGATCACTGCATACCTGTCTCTTTCACTCACAAACACCACTTTCAACTTCTTATCCTCATGATAAAGCTTTCTGATATCCTCATTTTTGTCCAAAATCGCTGCCAGGATAGTCCCCTTTTCCAGTAGATCAGGGTTCAAATCATTAATCGTTACTTTCGGTTCAAGCTTCTTGGCCTCCTCTGAGAAGAATGACATCGAACAGTCCTGTGCAAGAGGAGTCAAAACTTTCTCCGCTTCCTTCATCTGGTCCTCATTAGGGAAATACAGCCGGGTATGGTCACTGTTCACTCTGGATCTCACCACCGGTATCGTCTTCAACGCAGTTTCCACTTTGGGTTTGACCTCATCAGTCCACTTCTTAGCACAGAATCCTGACCCTCCTTCCTCATTGATGCCAGTTGTAATATTCACGTAGTGTTTCATCGTAGGTGTAACCGGTTCCTCTGGATCACCACCAACAATATCACTTTTCCCATTCTCCATAGGTTTGACCAAAGCAGAGATAGTCGAAACCAGATCTTTGTGCAGCTTTGCAAACGACTCTTTCAGATCAGTTTGGTCTCCAGGAACAGAAAACGGTGCCGACGCCGGAAGCATACTGTAGCAGGCTTTGAGAAGATGCCACAACTGAGGTTTATGGACAGACGACGGACAAACAGTGTCACCCCTCTCAAGGCACACTAACAAATCACTACCCTTATAATCATTGCTAAATACTTCTCCTGATAACACGTCTTCAAAATCACTCTTAGTGATACATATGTCATAATTACTCGTAACGGTCATCCTAAAACACCCGTTGCACGCCGGCCAACAACAAACTCTTCACAGATATCACTCGTAAGTTAAGTTAAAGTAGGCCTAACAGAGATCTAAAAGATTAGAGAATAGATGCTAACACAGTTATCGGAACGATTGACGGCAAACTCAAATTAATTTGTTTAAAGTAGTGTTGAAAAGTTTGAATTATTATAATTTTTCTAACAAAAACTTTCTCTAGCAATGTTTGTCCCACGATTATTGCTCCTGTTGGTATGCTTGATAACATTAGTGGGCTCAGAGCGGGTAATTGAAACTGTCTGGCCCACAACCCCAGGAACGACCCAAGCAGTCGCCACTGAAGCTAAGGAGACTACACCTCCCGCCAACACGCCCACAGCGGGACAACGCGGGTTCAGTGATGATACTAATCAGGGGGGAAGTTCGGAGCGGGATGATAGCCTTTATAGCAATGGTGGTGGTGATCAAGAGGAGGCTGACAGAGAGGAAAGTAAATCGGCTGGGAAAAATGGGGCTAGCATGAGCAGTTTGTGGTCAGGATTTACAGTGATTACCATGCTAGTGATGGCAAAAGTACTGGCATATAAGTAGGAACATACACAGAAACTATAGACAACGCAAAAAAGTTTGGAGTTTTAAATAGGAAACAAGATGACAGGTCTTGTAATTAATATATTACGAAGTTGTATGGATTTGCTCAGTAAATTATATGAAATGACGAATATTAAAGACTATCAACGTATGAATCATTATACGCGTAATGGTTAAATTATAATTGAGTTTTCAACAGACTGAAATAACTGGACATGATGTGTAAATATAGGCGAGTTGTGTTATTATTCTTACTATTTTTGATTTTTGTCGCTAACCAATACTCCAATAATTTTCAAAGCAAATACAACATTGAGGGGAGGGGCAAGAAAATATTACAGTTACGGTTCGGAGGGAGTATTGCAGTACTGAATAACACAAACTGCAACGACAAATGACTTGAATAATCATGAATCGCTCGGTGCTAGTCGTGTGATCTGCATCTACTCACAGTCTGAAACAAAATACACATAGTCTAGATGAGCCTGTATCATGCATATATTTATAGCAGTCTATAGATGCATTATGAAATCAATATTTAGACAATGTTTGCATCTACTCCACCCAAATGATCTCTATCATAATTTGGTAATTTCGCCTCATCAAAGTGGTCATTGGTTCAGCCCTATGCTGGTCATTGGTTCAGCCCTGCTATGGGTGTGCCAGTCTATTGAAAGTAAGTGTGTTACTTTTGCCTTTTTCGACCCTCCCTCCCCAGAAAACAATGTTACTTTGAAAGTAAACAGAGCTTCAGTTTAGCTAGATACATGCCCCAGATACATGCACTAATTCAGATCGACAGGAAATGACAACCAAGTTAAGATATAATAACTGTTGCAAATTAGAGATTAGCGCCTCACGATATCAATAGTATGCATCCCAGACAGGGAACCGGAAATGGATATATAGGCACGAGATATAGAGACAGTTGGGGAGACATGTGGAGTGATCTAGAGATGAGGAGAGGTCAGATAAGAAACGTAATGGTGTAGAGGTGTATATAGGTTCGAGATATAATTGGACTTGAGCCAAACGATGATTCATAACTTTGGATCATACGACTATATGGCTACTACAAGACAGAGTCACTCTAAATTGTTCTTAGCGGGTTAATAAGTACTTAAAATATTAGAACTTAGCATCACAGTTAGGTGACAATCGACATATACAATAATAAATGAGAAGAAAGAATAGGAGGAGACATAATAATGGGATAATATGGACGTGAAAATGGAGAAGAGACACAAAAGGAAGGACCGATAAAACAAAAGAGCCTGCAAAGTTATTCAAAACGAAGTGCTCATTGATAGATGTTCTAATATATTTTTAGTAAACCTAGGAACATAATAGTAGTAGAAGAGTTAAAATAACAGCCAGCTTAGAACAGAATTGAAGGCGAGCGAGAGACGGAGAAAATAGAACATCACAATGAGTCCCCCTTCTCACTATCCTTCTCTCTCGATCTATGTCTCTCTCTCTCCCTATCACGAGCAACATCTCTCTTTATGATTGACATACCCATAAGGAGTATAATCGCTCACTGGATCACTTTCTTTACCCCCTGGTAAGGTGTTCCACACAACATCTATACAAAATAGAGAGAGAGAGAGAGAGAGAGAGAGAGAGAGAGAGAGAGAGAGAGAGAGAGAGAGAGAGAGAGAGAGAGAGAGAGAGAGAGTGGAGAAAGAGGGGGGCAAGATGTTCATTTCATCACGAGATGACCGATCATTATATATGGAGGGTCTGGGGTAGCAGAGACAAAAGCAGAGAGGGGCTGATGTACTCTAAGGGGACACAAAGAGAAGAATTTTATATTATATATTTTACCTCGACCAAAACGTGGAGTTTTTACGTCAGCCGACCCGAAACCGGATTAAATTTGGCCACCCGCTGGTCTCAGGGCCTCCAAATATGTCAAAATATGTCTGAATTGTCATTTGGGGTCATTTAGACCTTTTAATTACATGTAATTACCCTTTAATTACATGTAATTACATTTTAATTACATGTAATTACTTCCAATTACATCCCAATTACTTCAGCACCTCGAGAGCTTTCGAACGCACCCTAGAACACCTTTCTACTCCTTCTAATTGCCGAGTTCTGTATACCCCTTATTTTGACTGTTTTTCGCGTCCTACACCTTATGGGTTTGGGCAAACCCATCGCCACACCCCCTATACGTCGCGGGACCTCGAGACCTTTCCAACGAGCCATAGAACACCTCTCTACTACTTCAGGGGGCTTCAAAACTTTCACTCTAAAAATATCTATGGTTTTATGGTTATGGTTATGGTTATGGTTTTTTTTCATCTGGTATTAAGGGCCTGTCGGCTCGGCCCCGTTGTTTTAGTTTTAGGGGGGATGTTTTAGGGGGGATAGGTTGAGTTTGGGTTATATTCGGGTCGGGGGGCCTTGCCAGGCCCCGAATATTATATATAATATTATGCCAAACAGGAATTATGAAAGGCATCACGAGACTGAAATCGCACCAAATGTGTTCGAGATATATGTTGTTGTTCGGTGCTCTTAGTCATATGACGCGTACGAGTGATGAGATGACCAAATAAGGCGCTCTTATTTCCATATATGGGCATATGGGTTGCCTAAAATGGTCAAATTGGGAACACCTGGCACTCGCTGATCATGCCAAACAATGGATGAAATAGCTGGCTCATCTCCATCATATATTTCACTTACAAAGAAAGAGAAAGTTAGGCACAAGATGAAAACGGGAATTGAGTATCATGAGAGGCAAGACAACCATATCCCCCCCCCCCCATATGGTCACGTTCCACAAACAGAACATATAAAAACAGAGTTCAGATTCTATCACTATGCACAAGATGATGACTTGAACATGCACCTGGTATAATACAGCGTGTTAGTTGTAGAGAGATCTATACCCATGCACTATGGAGAGTGGTAGTCGTAGTTCTAGATCCTGCGAGTGGCGTGATTGTATGCATTATTGATTAGGTCATCTGGTGTCATGTGATGAGAGAGAGAGAGAGAGAGAGGAGCGAGATATATCTCCCTTTTTATATATTCAGTTCTCTAGTCTATCAATTGCATTTACAGTGTTCTCATAGGCCAAACCATAGCCGTTATCCCCCCCCCATCATAGCCTAACGGACATATTGTCGCCATCTATCGTCTAAATATATCCGGATGATATACTGTTGTTGGGTACCACATCAAATGACGTGGGTTAACATTTTGTCGTACCCAAACCGGACTGGCTGAGTTTTGGTGCGGCCAATATTCAATACGATATGATCACAGCACGGTTGATTCAAACACTCCCTTATCAAAGGGGGTTGAGGGGGAGGGGGCACACTAGACCCACTATATTTTTATTTAGTTGTTCACTAGTCAGTTTGGCAATGTATCACATGTTGTAGTATACATGGTGTATGTGGAAATAATATGTCGCTCCTACACAATAATTCACTACTCACCGATACAATTTCAAGGGCTTGAGAAATTCTCCCAGCGTCTAACAGGAAGGCTCCCCTATGATAGTAATCCAAGGTCTTATCATCTGAAACAATATTATACAGGAACCGACCGAAACAAGTAAACAACCAATCAGAACTCGTTATTTAGGTCACGTGACTGGTTATCAGCCAATCAGGGACCAGTATTTCCTGATTCGCTCGGTTCCTGGTCTGAACAGATGAAAGGTACAGAACACAGATCAAACTTGATGTGGGACTGTCATTCCACAATCAAGTATATCCGAGGTACGTCAAGGCTGTTATTTAAATTTAGAGACATACCGCTACATTAGAAACTAACGAGACTGTCCAAATAATAATTCACCGGCATGTACCTGTTGAAATGAGTTGTAGAGCATTTCCGATGGCTCCACAGTTGAGCATGACTCTCACCCAGGCACGAGAGAACCCAGCATGGGAAGAGAGATTCTCCATCGTCTGTAAAACTGGAATAAAAAGTGATAATTTACCTGTCCACTACTTTTATTTCGATTTTCTACATTACAGGGCCGGGACACAACATGCACGCATCAATATAAATACATTTTACATTATCCTTAGGTTATCTAACTATTCCAACTTTGTCCATCCTAGTTTGGTTGGGCTAAACTTACAATCAATTTGGGCGTGATGAGAGACTGCCTGAAGTAACTGCCAAATTTTGTCCCTGTCACATTTCACTCCATCCAACAAGAGGTCCTCTAGAACACAACACAGGGAATCATCGTATGGCTGCAATCAGGGGTTGTCAAAATTGTGTCAGGTTCTGCTCGTAAAACTTGTCAAAAGTGTGTAAGGTGATCCTGAAACATGTCAAAAGTGTGTGCAAGTTTCAAGTTTCATTCCAGTCTTTTTAAATGCTACTAAGATTTGTACCTTCCCATTTTCCAGATCTTTAGAAAGAGCACAGCAGACAAATCGGAGGTTTTCAAGGATCTCGCAGGCCATGCCGCCCGATGTTGGAAGACTAGTTCTCATCTGATGCCCTACCGCGGTACCATGGCATACCTGTTACCTGTGTGTTTCAATCAATTTTTTAAGTTTATTACATTTAGATGGTCATTTATCTCGGCTGTATAAAATAACCTGAACAATCTGTCTACACTAAAATACAAAAATACATTTAATGTCTGCTGGCTCTAACCACCAAAGTCCAAACTCCAAACCACTCAAAACCACTCAAAACCACTCAACCGTTTTGGCTAATTCAAAGATTATTGGATAGTTCATCTCAAGCCTTAACCATAGCCCTAGCCCCATCTCTTATCATAAACTAGTTTGCAAATTGCCCTACCTCTTAGAAACACTCAAAACACCCAGATTTTAAACATTTGGAAATTTAACGTTTTCTGACATTTTTTTCGTGTCGCGAAATAAAAACTGCACGGTCCGTGCAGAGCCGCGCATTGGGGACGCGCAATTCAAAGCATTTGACGCGCATCCGAAATCCCGGCCCCGGATTTTTTTGAAATTTCGTGAAAGCAAAAGCGATTTTGTCCACGAAAGGTGCAGAAATTGTCTCCCTTACCATGTCTGTTTGAGTTCCAAATACAAATTTAGTTTCATCTATCTGCATTATATTTTTCTTAAAAAATGGGCGTCCGTGGTCTTCAGAGTTATATCCTAGCAAAATGCCCAGACAGCCTCATTCCAATAGATTTAACTGGTGCGTAAAATTCCCACAAACGTCGCCCGAATTCCCATTTTTGACAGCTAACATAACGTACTTTACTTTCAAGGTAATACAGGAACCTCGAAAAAGCGCCTAATAGTCATCGAAGGATGGAGTTGTCTTCGGTCTGTTTACGGTCCTCATATGGATTTTATCTGCGGTGGTCAATATCAGGAATTCAGGGCCTCAATCCGACGATTCGTCAACACTTTCCAACAAGTTGTGAGTAGTTAAATCTTTAAACATGTTTTTTAAATCTTAAATACGTTTTTAACAATCCTGTCTACAGGCAAACTGTGAGCTAGTAGTCTTCTTTGCCGGTGGAGTTTCACAAGAGGAAAGGGCGGAGTGGGCTCGACGAAAATCTCACAACAGAGACACCATTGGTCTTGTAATGCAGAGTTTACGCCAAAAAGGTTACAGTCCAGACCGGAAACACTTTCTTCCAAATGAAACCCATGTGCAAGTATTCCGTCAGGTAATGTATAAACACGGATGCACATGCACGAATGCACATACAGTGTTGTACACACATGGCACACACACACACACACACACACACACACATACACACACACATACACACACAATACACAATTTATATTACACATGGGTCTTGTAGTTCAAGATAGATGTGATTGTGATACTAATGATGGTATGGAATATTAACTGATCACAACGAAATAATACAGCTGATCCACATTTTCAGGTGTTACTAAGTTGTCACGTTAAAGTTGTATCCACTCCTTACTCCACGGGACGTGCCATGCTGGATTATGCATTTAAAAACGATGCTTATGGAATTCTCGCTAATGATTCTGATTTTATCATGGCAAATGCTCCTCGATACTTTTCATTGCATCATCTAAGGTATGCTTGATACACATTTTAAACTTTTATAATGTGCTATATGTATTAAGATATTTCTGTATTTTAGTTAACTTTATTCAAACTCTAAATCATATTTCTATTTCTCTTATTATCCACCACTAGGATTTCTGGTAATACTATTTCAACAATGATGATTGACAGAGACAAGATTGCCGAGTCTCTAGAGTTACCTCTCACCCTCTTCCCGCTACTTTCCTGCCTCCTTGGTAATGATATTGTGTGTTTCGAACTCCTGGAACCGTTCCACAGCAAACTCCTCGCACTGGTGGAAGGTATATAGAAACACATTGATACACGTGTACGTATTTGTTTTTCAAAGTGATACCATTTGTTTTGAAATGTGATCTGTTGTTGTTACTACAGTCGGACCCCGATTTAGTGGCATCCTCGGGGGAAAGAAATCCTGCCACTAAATCGGGGTGCCACTAAATCGGGGTGAGCCATATTTGGCCCATAAAAACCTATTAGAATAGGTATCAATACATGAATATTGCATATAACAGTTAGAGGTGTCTTAGTATAGCATTTTGGGCATAGAACTATGCCCAAAATGCTATACTAAGACACCTCTAACTGTTATATGCAATATTCATGTATTGATGACATGATAATTTCTGATTAGAAATAGAAAACTATAAAACAACTTTTTCAAAAAAATTGTGAAAAATTTTATAAGTTATACCAGCCCGTCCGATTTGTGTTTCGAATCGGTGCAGCTTCCTGGATGTCCTGTCTAATTAGCGGGTTCGAAACGAACCGATACGTGATACCTTGCCGAATCGGGGCACCCTAAGCGGGTAAGGAAGTATCAAAATTTCAAAATAACTTTTTCTCTCAAAATTTATGGGGAGCACCGATCAAAACATTGACAATCATACTGTAAAATTTTGCAAAAAAAAGTTTTAAAATTTTTGAAGGTATACCAGCCACCTCCGAATCGTGTTTCTAATCGGTGCATCTTATCGCATGTCCTGCTGCTAATTAGACGGTTTGGAACGAATCGAAACGTGATCCCCATCGAATCGAAATTTTGACGCTCGGTGAACTTATATTATGATTCAATGACCCCATGGGGATCACGTATCGGTTCGTTCCGAACCGTCGCGTCTAATTAGCAGCAGGACATGCGATAAGATTCACTGATTCGAAACACGATTTGGACGTGGCTGGTATTCCTTTGAAAAATTTTCAAAAAAATTTCACAAAAAAAATCCAAAAAAATGTTTGGGGGAAAAAAATCCTGCCACTAAATCGGGGTGCCACTAAATCGGGGGCCACTAAATCGGGGTCCGACTGTAGTTTGTTCATTTATTGAAATTTCAGAAGAGGATGGTGGAGAGGGAAAAAAGAAAGAGGTATCTGATGGACTGCAGTTGGTAGGGGCAGTCATCAGTTTTGTGAAGGAGCTCCCAGAAGAAATCAGAAATGATATTCCTGGACATATTGCAGAGATAATCGAGAAGGTTTGTTTAGTAATTCATTTAGTTAACTTAATTTTTTAATGTTGTCATAGCAAGCTAGATGTCATTTATGTCCATGTAATTTCAACGTTATCATTTTTTCTTCGCCCAGGGTGAATGGTTAACGTAAAACGCCGCCCTTTTTACACAGGTGTTACCTGAAGTTGATGATAAGGACAATTTGAAAAGTTTGTTCCTCCGTGGTTTGGAGCAGTACAACGAGGCTACCCCCGCTGACACTGACAACGCTCCATCAACGGTAAATAAATGATATTATATCCCCCTTATCGGCCTAAATTTACAAAAGTTAAAAAAATTGGTTGAAAGATAAAAAATATAAACATCACAATTCACATTTTCACTTGTAAATTCAAAACACCTGTCACTCAGTTATCTGTTTCTTTGGGAAGCTGTAATTTCTTAGAATGTAAAACTTCCAGATAATAAATTATCACTGAGTACTGAGTACAAAATAAAGGGAAACTACTGAGTAGTCAGTTCATTTGACCTCGAACAGAAAGGCCCTTATCCGGGAGTAAATATCATCAATGACTGATGGGCTCTCATCCAATAGATCATGTTTTGTGTCTGGGTAAATGTGGGCCGTTACTCTCCCATCCTCTGTAGTATTCTCCTCTGCAAATTGTAGGGATGCAACGGACTCACAAACCTCATCCTCCTTGCCGTGTAGAATTAGTATTGAACACTTGATTGACCCTGAAAACAAACAAAGTTACAATCTCTCTCACCTGGCCGCCCTCTCTGGCTCCCACTCCCTTCCTCCCTCCTCTCTTCCCTCTTTCCCAGCTCCCCTCTATCTCTCCCTCACTATCCCTAGCCTCTCCCATCTCTCCTGACCACCAGCCTTACCTCGTTTTTCATGCACAACAAAGGTTTCGTTCCTAGTCGTCACGGCAACCGCCGCCCAAACTCCCTTGTCCAGAATGTAAGGATCGTCCCGGTACTCTGTGGCTGCTCTTGTCACATCTTCCGGTAGCAGCTGGTCAAATGGGCTGTAGAACCAGCTGCCCAGTTGTAACCACTGAGATGTATGAGAGATGTATGAGAGATGTATTATATTGTATGATATGGTGTATTTGGTGATAGTCGGTTTTTTTGAAGTTGTAGTACCCCAAACTCAGTGGTGGCCCCAGCCTGGGGTGGTGGGGGGGTGGCCACCCCCCCAAAACTTTTCAAACAGGGGTTGTTGGGGGTGGTAAAATAGCTTTAAAATGTGTTCTAAATTGCTTTAAATTGATCAAAATCTAAAATTTTGCGGGGGCTTCGCCCCTAACCCACACCAAGGGCTGAAATCATTAGAATATTGTTCTAAATAGCTTAAAATTGATCAAAAACTAAAATTTTCCGGGGGCTTCGCCCCTTACCCACACCAGGGGCTGAACTTAAAATTGTTTTCTAAAAGGGCTGAAAATTGCCCCCACCAAGGGCTGAAAATCGATAAAATATTGTTCTAAATCGCTTTAATTCATCAAAATTTCCGGGGGCCTCGCCCCTTGTGACTGAAACTCGTTGAAAAAGTTTTCTAAAAGAGCTGAAAAGTGTTAAAAAAGTTGCTTAAAATTCATCAAAAACTAAAATTTTCCGGGGGCTTCGCCCCCTAGCCCCCACCAAGGGCTCTGCCCCTGGACCCCGTTGGGGGGGCTGCGCCCCCCAAAACCCCCTGCCGCAGCTCCCTCGGTCGCTAAGTTTGGAGTTGAAGTGTGGCCTTCGGCCACACCACCCCCCCAAAAAATCCGTGCTGAGGCCACCCCTGCCCAAACTCGTACGTGTGTGATATTTTTATCGTCTGTTATGTTGACATGTGTCGTGTGTGCAGTGTGCACCACACATTAACTTGTGATAGGCACGCAGGGGGGTGACAACTTCAATAAATCCGACTTTATGATAAAAGAATAAGATGTTCTAAATATAACCCCTTTAAAATGTCTCTTTATTCGTCCCGGGTGGTCGTCTTCAACTGAAAGCACTATCCCGATAAAGATCATGACGCACAAATAACTCACGTCAACCACCATGTAAGCGAGCATCCTCTTGAGGGGTGTATCATATTTAGTTCCAATTTGTAAACACGGTGAGAGCGCTATAACTCCGGCAACTTTGTCACACTCCTGGGCACACCTTATCTTGAGGAGGGAAATGTGAGTTACAGAAATGAAAGAATTAAACGGGGAGGACTAAAAACGGGATTAAACTGCAATCAAAACGAGAATAAACAGGAGTTTAATACCACCCCCTCCCCCAAGAATTGAAAACCTACCGATAGTAGTCCACCAAGTGATTTCCCGATCAGTACAACTGTTTCATATCTCCCTGTTGCCTCCTCTACTTTCCTCTTTAGAGGGTTCAATAGGTCCGTGGTAAAGTTATCGTAATAGTAACTCGGCACCGGGGCTCCCTCCTCTCCTGTCCAATGGTTATGTAGAACATGCCGGACAACGCTCCATCCTTCTTGTGATTCCAGAAACTAGGGATGTTGTTACATTTTGAAACTGTAAATTACTCTTGAATTGGGTGTTGAACTCTCTTTACTAACTTCTACTGTGTCTCACAGTGTGGGCCTCACTCCGCTCTGTGAGGGTTCAGTGAGGGTTCAGTACAGGAACCGACCGAATCAGGAAATACTGGTCCCTGATTGGCTGATAACCAGTCACGTGACCTAAATATCTAGTTCTGATTGGTTGTTTACTTGTTTCGGTCGGTTCCTGGTTCAGTAGATCAACTAACCTCATGTAGATGGTTGAACTGGGGCCGAAATGCGTGCTCCCCGTACCCGTGTACAATAATCACTAAACCACCCATAATATTTAGTGAGGGATAGTACCTAACACCCTTCTCTCGACTCTCCCTAGATTGTGACAGTAACAGTGACTGAGAGAGGGAAACCTGCTGCCGAGATTACGGCCCCAACTACTGAACCAGATACAAAGGAGAAAGAGGAGGAGAAGAAGGCTGTGGATGAAATCATTGAGCTAGTAGCGGAAGCAGCAATGTAAGTATAAGGGGGTTAACAGGAAAATGTAGGCTTTAGATGGAGAGACATTTAGGCTTCAGACTTCAGAGGAGGAAATAAGGACCCTGGTGAGGGTATTCCTTGTGTTATAAATGTGTTATAGACTAAACACCACGGGCCATGCGACGGGGCCCAGTAAAGTCACGGCAAGATGTCGGTAAATGGGGTTTAAACGTTCTTCTCTCTCTCTCTCTCTCTCTCTCTCTCTCTCTCTCTCTCTCACTCTCTCTCTCTCTCTCTCTCTCTCTCTCTCTCTCTCTCTCTCTCCCGATACTAATGACCCATGTTTTAGTGTGGATACACCACACGAAGCAGAGGAAAAGGACAAAGACGAAGAAAGGGACGCGGAAAAAGATGGCAAAGAGGAACAAGAGCAGGACAAACAAGAAGAGGGGCAAGAAGAAGATAAACAAGAAGAAGAAGAAGAAGAGGGAAAACAAGAAGAAGAAGAAGAAGAAGAGGGAAAACAAGAAGATGAGGAAGAGTGCCAGGATGAAAGCGAGCATGAAGGAGAGGCACAGATAGGTAATGAGATAACTTGTGTGTATTTTAACATGTATAGGTTGTATAGCAAGATCAATAAGAGAGGAGATCATTGTAAAGGTTTAAAACAACACGAGAAGTGTATCAGAGTGGAGAGATCAGAGAATGAAAAGAGGAAGTTGTTCCTTTAGTTGTTTATTTAACAACCCCATGGACCATGATACACACATGACACAGTGTCGCCGTTGGTAACGCGGGTAAAATGGTAATGTGTTTACCATGGAAACATGGTTACCATGGAAACATGGTTACTATTGTTATGTTATACGAGCGGTGTGCTCAATCAAACCGCTGGTTAAATTTGATACAATATATTCTTCCTATCCCATCAACACTTTCCCAACCCCTAAACTCAAGTTTAACCCTACAGTTACGATATCTGCGGTGACGGGTAAAGTGCTGCGAAGCGCCCACACGGCACACTCCAGTGGTACACTCAATACCCAACTATACCCACTTCTCAGTACGGGTCAATTCTCCCTTGGTCCCATATTCGAGGATCCAAAAGATAAGGATATTGTCACATCTGCTCAACTATTTAGGTACTATAAATCTAGTGGTATTGAAGTGTGCTGGTCTCTAACCCTTGCCTGAAGAGTATTTTATTAGGAAAATAGGACACGACTATTGCATGGCTTCTATTTTGTTTGTAAACAAGTATTATTCCTGCGTTCTTGCTCACATTCAGGGCACAAATCTCTGACTTCATGTTAATGTTCCCAGATCCGCTCGTCAGCGCATTTACGGCCTGCTGTTTGGTATCGGCCGGGCTAGTGCCAAGACCTACAACAAGAAGCCCCTGGGTATTAAGATAGACTCGGAGAGACAAGTTACAATCCAGGAGTTTGTAGTGGATGGAACGAAACGGAGTTTACTGGAGCACGAGGATGTTCCTGCAATTCCTGTTCACTCTCTTAACGCCAAAACAACACCCAGGAAACCAACACCACACATTGAAAAACTGTGGATTGGTAAGTGTCTCCTTGACTCACGACCCTGATTGCTAACTCTGCTTTATTTGAGACGTATTTGGTGTTGGGTTATTTGAGACGTGCAACACGGCAAGATTTCACCTGGCTTTTTTAATATAATTTACATAATTTACACCCTGGAAACGAATATTAACCCTATAAAAGCAAATAATTTCATTAATTAAATCAGGTTAATTATATGTGACGTCACCACCCTCTGCAGGTATGAGTGCGAAGATACAAGATCTGAGAAGATCCACCTTGTGTGCCATCATGAACTGCAAACTACCCTCCTTCTGTACCCCCAATATCATTGCCAATGAATACCTTATTGTGTGTATTGTCCTGCGTTACATGCTGTCCTCCGGAAATAAGGTAATGGATATATTTGGATCAGGAACCGACCGAACTAGGAAATACTGGTCCCTGATTGGCTGATAACCAATCACGTGACCTAAATAACGAGTTCTGATTGGTTGTTTACTCGTTTCGGTCGGTTGGGTAACTTCGTTATCAATAATCAGGGTCCGACTGCTCAGCAGTAGCCATTGCATAGATCTGGGTTCTATCATTCTAACGTATCGAGTAACAGATCCTTGTGCAGGTGCTGCGAGAGTACGAGCTAGATGCATTCCTTGCCACGGCTCTCTCACCCCAACTCCACTGCGGGCCCTCCTTCCTCTACAAGATCACCCCTGGTGTTCGACTCACCTCCCGGGGCTGCACCATTGCACACATGTTTGTGCGGGGAGTAGAGACGGTGTTGCTAGGCTAATGACGCGTGCAACTACCCCATGGGCTGAGATTCTGTTTCATAGGAAACTTCTTTGACTGGGAAATTGTTCCAGCAGAAGTTGGGACAGTGTCGGGCTAATATGTCCGTGTTTGAAGTTTGTGATGGTATGTTATTTGTCAGATACTCCTAATTTTCCCAACTTTTTCTTCTTCATTTTAAAATTTGCTCTTCTCGAACTACATTTCCAAAATATCAGTGTCATTATCCCCTCCTATCAGGTGAGCCGTATGCAGTTGAGTATCTCCGATACCTTAAGTCCGTTATCATGGAAGGACCTGGTACCCCGGGCAGTGTTTGCTCCTGCTCTGGTTCCCAATCCTGGATCGAGGATGCCCCGAATAATCAGACCGCCCCCACCACCCTTCCATATGAAACCACCACCCCCTCCATCCGATCAGAGTAGAGGTATGAGCTGTGTTATTTATTATATGTAGAAGTATGTGTAGTAGAGGTATGTGAGGTGTCCTACATTTCAGTTGTAGGTCATATTACAGTACATTCAGACTATAACGTCGCAAACTCAGCTCCAGAATAATATCACGGATATGTTTCAGCTGTAGGTCCATCGCCACATGTGTATAATATCTAAACTGGTACCACATTATATTATCATATTACAGTACATTATCGCGGACATATTTCAGGTCGAGGAGGGGGAGGAGGTAACGGGGGGTACAACAACAGGCCACCCTACCAACCAACACCCCGGCCACAATACCGACCACAGGGTGGTGGCGGTGGAGGGAACACGGGCTCAGGGTACCATCACCACCACCAAAACGGGTACCACCAGAACCACCACCACCGGCAACCCAACTACCAATATGCCCCTAATAATGGAGGTGGAAATAGGAGATACCCCACTCATCATTATGAGCAGTAAGTATTGACATTCTATCTCTTGAAGAAAGTGACACTATCTCCACTCTAACTAAAGTCGTTCTACTTCCTTTTCCCTCGTTATCATACATCCGGCATCCCTCCCTCCCCCTGTTAAATTCTAAACACCCCCTCCCCCGCCTCCAGAATGGAAAACTACACTGACCATAGTTACCATAGCAACGGTGGAGGATATAACAACTACCATCACCAGAGGGGTGGTGGTGGTGGTGATACTTACATGCAAAATGGTAAGGAAAACTTTATCAAAAACACATGATTATCATTCAGAGTTTCGTGGAAATAGTTATACGACTATCACCTTTTTGAAGCTACAGCTCACCCTACAAATATATGGCTGTATGTTTTCTAACCACACATATTTTAATTCCTAGATTCCTATCCGCCCTACAAGCAAGCCCTGGACGTGTCCCCTTCCGCCGGGTATAACAACCGCGGTAACTACGGTGGCAGTGGTTTTGATAACAAAATGATGAACAACAATAACAATAGCTACAACAAGCAACAACAGGGTGGTGAGAATAACCCGTATGGAAAGAGGAGTATTCCAGATAGAAGGGACACCAAGCAGTGGATCAACTTCCTTGGGAATTAGGTGAGAGCGGACCGTAGTTGAATTAGGTGAGAGTAGTTGAATTAGGTGAGAGCGGACCGTAGTTGAATTAGGTGAGAGCGGACCGTAGTTGAATTAGGTGAGAGTGGGTTGTGGAACAGGGGCTGGAGGTTGTTGTAGTTGTGGAACAGGGGCCGGAGGTTGTTTTAGTTGTGGAACAGGGGCCGGAGGTTGTTGTAGTTGTGGAACAGGGGCCGGAGGTTGTTGTAGTTGTGGAACAGGGGCCGGAGGTTGTTGTAGTTGTGGAACAGGGGCCGGAGGTTGTTGTAGTTGTGGAACAGGGGCCGGAGGTTGTTGTAGTTGTGGAACAGGGGCCGGAGGTTGTTGTAGTTGTGGAACAGGGGCCGGAGGTTGTTGTAGTTGTGGAACAGGGGCCGGAGGTTGTTGTAATTGTGGAACAGGGGCCGGAGGTTGTTGTAGTTGTGGAACAGGGGCCGGAGGTTGTTGTAGTTGTGGAACAGGGGCCGGAGGGAGTTGTGGAGCGGGGAGGGGAGGAGTTGTGGAGCGGGGAGGGGTGTGTTTGATTTGAGGACGGGGGTTGTTGAATTAGGGTTGTTGAGTATTACACAACATGTTTCACTTTTCTAACCAAGACCCTCTTTCAGATGTGAGGTGGACGTGTGCTTTGAAGGTTGTTTTAATTTATACAAGTAGTATTTATCGTTTAGCCACTAATAGACCTGTCTCATTTGTATTTAAAAAGGAGAGAAGAACTCTGAATTATTTTTTGAAACGAAGATTATTTTTCACCTATATAGTATTACACATGTGTTTAATTATGAATATACAAAAAATGCATCTCCGTCTTTTGATCATATATTGTGGCCTCTCAAGTCGTGTATTGTTGTGAGTGGTATATTTTGAGCGAGAGATCTTTGACATGTGTGTGAATGTTATATGCTGGATAATTTGATATGATGCGTTTGGAAATGTGTTTGTATACTCCAATTTTGCACGCGATGCCATTCAAAAACATTCAAAAACGACTCGAGTCTTCTCCCGCCACACCCTTTGTAAGAGACATGCGCGGCAGAAAAATCAGCAATCCGCAGCACTCGCTCTGCGCGTCACGCCTGGATCATGATTTGGGTTCAAAAAAGATAGGCTAAAATTTTAGGTTTCTTTTATTTTTAAAAAACATCAAATTTAGCCTAATTCCTAAAGGCTTGAGCATTTTCCTCTCAATGGTAGCAGTGTGTGGCATGTTTCAAACAGTGTGTGATAGCCGGAAGGATATGTAGAAAAACCGGTGCCGCGGTTTGATATGAATCCGGCCGGATGTTCCCATGGGCTGGAACACTAAAAATGATGTGTTTGATGATAAATTCAGCTGTTTTCTCTGGCTAGCCTTCAAATGATGTAAAAATGGCTTTGCAACCGTTAATTAAGGCCTATACATCTAATTAACGCAGTAGGGGTATCCGCCGAAATATACCAAATGGAAACACCGCGCCGATTTTGCACGCGCACAAGTAGAGCCGCGCGCGATACGTAAAGTGGCGCGCAAGGCAGGTAGTTACTTGCGCGTACTGTCCTTGTTAAAAGTTTGATCTTTATCCGATTCTTACAGGTCGCGTTGGATGAAGCTGTATAAAACAGTCTCCACAGCAATTTTTTGTCATTTGTTTCAAATGATCATATCTCCGGTTCCAGATGAGATAAAGACACGATTCCGGTTGCGTTGTACAGCACTCGAAGTCACATTCATTTTGTGCTCTCTCTTGAGAAGGAAATGGGAAGATATGGACCGACCACGTCTTATAAGCGCCGGCAAGGGCCAAGGGATTAAGATACAAGTACCACTACTGTGTGTATTACAGACAATCATGAAATGTGAATCAGTTTGTGTTGAGAGTTGACACTACACATGAGCAGCTAGTATCTTTTATCTACTAGTACTAGTAATATACTAGCAGTTAGACTACAACGGTGAGGGTGTACCATAAGGACACGGATATCATAATCGCGCCCCACCCAGAGCGTCCGCACCGCTCTGGGGAACAACTGATTTGCACGTGTTTTGGCAACTTTTTCGTCGTGGCCTGTTTACAGGTGCTCGCCCTCAAAAAAGTTGATTGACTAAAATGGCTCTAACCGCCAAACCACTCAACCGATTATCTGGTAGGAAATGTCAAGGCCTAACCCCAACCCTACTTTAGCCCTAACCTAAAAAAGAGTTTGTCAGCACTCACGAAACAGTAAGATTTTAAAGAAACAACCAGCCGACACCGGGGCTTTTAACGCTGGCCCAAATTCAAATTTAAACTTGAAGAGAGCTTGCTTCGCGAAGCAAGTTCTTAGAGGCGAACCAGCTACTAGAGGATTGCCTGAAAGAAGTAGGGATTCAGAACGCCTACCTCCAGACCCGCCTCTCCACCAGGCACGCCATCGCTCCCATATCTACCCCCTGGCCAAAGACCACAAGCCGGACTTTCCCAACACCAAGTCAGGGTGGTACAACCAGTGGCAGGCAGCGCAGTGGAGAAACTATGTAGATGTAATCGTGGCCAGCATCTTGTCACAACTGCTCCCCTCCTGAGACATATTTACAGGGTGGACTCCAGGTGGGGCCAGACTTGCTCTTTTCAAATTTTTGAAAGAGCGAACACGACTGTGCGGGTGTACCAGTATAGTGTTGAGTTGGCACACGGAGAAGGTGGGAGAGGGACACAACAAGAGTGGCTTCACAATCCACCACTCCTGGTACACCACGCACGTCCCATGCGACTTATAAACATAAATAAATAAATAAATAGTAACTAAAATCTCATCAATTTACGTTAAAAGTTCAACTTCGTGCATATTGATGGGCACGATCTTCCTCGTTCCCTCTAAGGGCGATCAGACAGGCCCTCAAAAGTCCGAATCAGCCTTGTTCTGAAGTGGCTGATAACTTCAGCATAGGTTCCTTGGTCTTGTCTGAAAACCTCTTCGAAAGAGCGAACGCAAAGCTTCGCGTTCGCTCTTTCAAAAATTTGAAAATTCCTCTACAAAACGCGCGCGGCACTGACGCGCCAGCAAATAGCCGATTGCGCGGAAAATATTTGCGCGTGCTAAATCGTTAATTGAGGGGGGTATCGAGGAAATATACCAGATGGAAACACATCAACGCGCGAGGAAATTGTGTGTGCACTGCACTGCGTAACGCGCAACGAATTAGAAAACGGGGCCGGGGTTTTCAGAATTATGCAGAAGCTTCTTTGGATCTCGTCTTGGCATGCGCTGCAGACCCAAGTGCGCGCGTTTTCCACGGCTTCTAGGGCCTGTAGCATAGGCCAAGATCTCGTCGTTCACTTTTGTGTTTTCCCTCTCCCCTTTCGATCACGTCGCTCTCCCGTTGACCGTTCTGCCTTAGCGATGTTTAGCGACTTTCTCCCTTTTGAACAAGTTTCTCGGCTTCATGCTTTGAGTTGTTTCCGGCTCTAACGCCGTAGTTCACTGTGTTGGAGATTTAGATTGTAAACAGATTTAATAATAATTTAATAATAATGTGTTGGAGATGCTCTTCCCGACCTCACTTTAAACTTTAAAGTTTAATCAATCATTTAGGGTATTTACAAAATGATGATATAGTACTAGCTAAATATGTAAAACATACCTATCCATGTCCTAAAATTCCAACTTGTCATGATACTAATGGAGGCGAGACACTGTGTTGAGACGCGCACAATGCGACGCGCATGCGACGCGCTTTTGGCATTGCGACGCGCACCCTGTTTTGAATTTCGAGTAAAACTGCCAAAAAAAGTTGAAAAAATTTTGTCTCCAAAAGTTTCAAAATCTTTTTTGTTGACTTACGGCATGCTTGCGGACGAAATAAGTTGGATAACGGTGGAGTAAAATCCCTTTTATGGTCAAATTTTGACTTTTTTGGCAATAACCTCTGTCATTCTTGTCCACATCGCACAATCTTAGTCCGTGGGAAGAGAGTATCGAGGACTTTCCAATGATTAAACGGTGAATAAAGTCAGGGTAAATCTCTGAGGCTGTGTTTAAAAAAGGCGTGTTTTGAAGCTTTCTGTGTAATTTCTTCGCCATTGTAGCGCTGATTTGATGTCCTGCGCTGTAGTAAAGCTTTCAATTTGAAGGAGCTCAATGCAAAATTTTCAAAAACGTCTCTACCAAACCTATTTCTCTCGCGTCTCCGTTGAAGAGATAAAATTCCCAGCTGTGTCAGCCTTTCCAGTAGTTAAGGCCTTGAACTTCCGCAATTCTCCTGGTAAAGAATCTCTGTATAGTTTCGATCTTGATAAATCTCCGATCTGGTTGGAGACCATAAGGAGAAACAGTATTCAAGTTTGGGTCTTAGCAGTGACTGAGGAGAGTACCATAGTCTTCTCGGAGCGGTCTCTTGAAGTCCTAAACTACACCCTTAACTTAACAAGACCAGAGAACTCCGGGAGATGCCCTTCAACTCGGAGCATATTGTTTCTTCCCAACCATTCCGCTATCTGTTCCAGATTTTCTTGTAGGGCATCCCTGTCTTCCAATCCAGTAATTGCTTGGCGGCTTTTGGTGTCGTCCGCGAAGGTAAGCGTACCTCCTGTCGTTCGGGATACCAAGTCACACACATATATGATGAATAGAAGGGGTACAAGCACAGGTCCCTGGATGACACTACTGGTGACACTCTCGGCCCTGGAGCATGCTCCGTCTATCACCACAGTCTGTGACCTACCAGTGAGGAAGGCTCTGATCCACTGAAGTAGTCTTCCCCTGATACCATATCTTTCAGTTTATGAAGAAGGATACTGATATCAACCTTATCAAAGGCTTTGCTAAAGTAGATGTGGCTACATCGACTTTAGCAAAGCCTCTTGATAAGGTTGATATCAGTATCCTTCTTCTAAACTGAAAAGATATGGTATCAGGGGAAGACTACTTCAGTGGATCAGAGCCTTCCTCACTGGTAGGTCACAGACTGTGGTGATAGACGGAGCATGCTCCAGGGCCGAGAGTGTCACCAGTAGTGTCATCCACAGGACCTGCGTTGTACCCCTTTATTCATCATATATGTGTGTGACTTGGTATCCCGAACGACAGGAGGTAGCTTACCTTCGCGGACGACACCAAAAGCCGCCAAGCAATACATGGATTGGAAGACAGGGATGCCCTACAAGAAAATCTGGAACAGATAGCGGAATGGTTGGGAGAAAAAATATGCTCCGAGTTGAAGGGCATCTCCCGGAGTTCTCGGTCTTGTTAAGTTAAGGGTGTTAGTTTAGGACTTCAAGGGACTAGTACTATATATATTAGCATTACACAACCGGAAGTATTTTATAATGATACTATCTGCTCTTTCCTGCGCTGATACAGTAACTCCTCTCTCTCACACTCCGTCTCTTCACTACGCTCTCACTCTTCCTCGTCGGCCTCGTAGCACAACTGAACCCTCTAATTCTCCAATCTTTCTCTGGACCCCTGCCAAGTTTGGCGCGCTAGATAGCCTCTCATCGCAATCATGCCAGTTTCTCCATGGTGCAGTGGATGTTACATCCGCTTGATACGCAGAACGTCCAGGGTTCGAAACTTGACCCGGACCATTTTTTTTCGAAACTTTTAAAATACTAACACTTGGTATAGCACTAAGTGTTTTTAGACTATTAAATTAAAGTTCCACTATCTTGAACTTTTATTTTAACTTAGAGGGGAAAAATCGGCAAAATCGGGATACAGTTTGGCCATTCTCGGCCAAAAAATATGCTGGGACACCGGGTCTCTGGTTCAAATTCCCTTCTCTCTCTCAATCTCGCTACCAAAACTCGACGTTCAGCTCGCTCCTCAACAGTCCTCTCTGGTGATATATGTATAAACTGTCTGGTAGGATTCTGAGTCTTTTAGCTGAGCAGACTTGGCCAGAACTGTCCTTACTGCCTCTCTGGTCCTAAACACTACCCGAACAAGTCGTACTCGCTTACCACTTCTCCCGAGTCTTTTCGAGACCACTGAAGCTTCACCAAGTTCCTGGAACACGTTCTTTATCTTGTCACAGTCGTTACTATCCACAGATTCAGGTAGTCCATACACTATCAAATTGGTGGAGTGATCTTCCGAGGCACTGAAAATAGCTGTCCGGATCTTGCTGGGGGCAAGAGCAGATACACAACTCTCTTTAACAGCAGTGGCGGCAGTCTCCAAAACAGTGGAATAGCTCTTTATCTCCTCCTTGACCACTGATTGTACAGCACTGATACTATTAGGTACTCTTCTACAGTAGAGAATCCTTGTAGGCGATGATAGTCAGTGAGTTTCAGTGAGTGTTAGTGAGTGTCAGTGAGTGTCAGTGAGTGTCAGTGAGTGTTAGTGAGTGTCAGTGAGTGTTAGTGAGTGTCAGTGAGTGTCAGTGAGTGAGTGAGTGAGTGAGTGAGTGAGTGAGTGAGTGAGTGAGTGAGTGAGTGAGTGAGTGAGTGAGTGAGTGAGTGAGTGAGTGAGTGAGTGAGTGAGTGAGTGAGTGAGTGAGTGAGTGAGTGAGTGAGTGGAGTGAGTGAGTGAGTGAGTGAGTGAGTGAGTGAGTGAGTGAGTGAGTGAGTGAGTGAGTGAGTGAGTGAGTGAGTGAGTGAGTGAGTGAGTGAGTGAGTGTGAGTGAGTGAGTGAGTGTGAGTGTCAGTGAGTGTCAGTGATTGTCAGTGAGAAGAAAACAAAAAGGGGGAGAGAAGGGTGACGGGTGTGAATGACTGCGTGATTTGAATTTTAGGGAGTGATCACTATAAGTCATGAATGACTGAACTAATATTAGATAGTGATTGGTGCTATAATTGACCGGTAAACTGCAAAGAATGGTGAAAAGAGTGTAAGACTGAGTCTAAGGAGATGGAGTGTCTGTCTGTCTGTCTGTCTGTCTGTCTGTCTGTCTGTCTGTCTGTCTGTCTGTCTGTCTGTCTGTCTGTCTGTCTGTCTGTCTGTCTGTCTGTCTGTCTGTCTGTCTGTCTGTCTGTCTGTCTGTCTGTCTGTCTGCCTGTCGTACTCGTAGTTACGAGAGAGAGTTGAGAGGAGAAGAGCGGTGAATGAATGAGTTGAGACAAACGCGTATCTCTCTCTCTCTCTCTCTCTCTCTCTCTCTCTCTCTCACTAGTCACTGTATACCTTTTTACCACATAAAGGTAGCCTAGAAACATCAAACTTTGAAATTAAGGCCATCCAAATATGTTTTGACAAAAACCAGGAACAAAACAAAACCACTTAATTAGAAGCGACCAAATAAGAACAGGTACCTCACCAGTCACCGTCAGGTACCTCACCGTCATCCTGGCTGAGATTCGTGTTACGGAACAGGAACAACACGCTCTCAAGTCCTTCTCCGACCCACTGGGATCCTGGAACCACTTCGTTGACGACGCTATAGGAGCTGCTAGGGATTATGATCACGCCGAGTCCTTCTTCTCCTACATCAACTCCCTTGCTCCAGATCTCAAGTACACCATCGAGCACCCTAAGGATGGACTTCTCCCCTATCTCGACGTCCTTCTCCATCCCGACCTCTCTACCTCTGTCTACCGGAAAGCTACACATACCAACCTCTATCTCAAGTACAACTCCTCTACTCCTGCTCTTACACGCCGCTCTGTTATCCAATTAACCCGTGGGCCTACAACATCTGTTCTCGAAGAGGAACTCGACACAGTCTACAACAACTGTCTCTGCAATGGATTTCTCCCTACGAGATTCCACTCTGATGTCTACTGTTCGGGACCGCCTTCTACACCCCAAACCATCAAAATCCCGTCTCCTTCTCCTTCGTCCACCGTGTAGTCCTACCCTATCACCCGGACCTCTCCTCTGACTCAAACGGACCCTCAACCGCTACAACATAGAAGTCACTCCTCTTCCTCTTCTACACCACGGAACATCCTCACCCAGACCAAATCTTCGCTTCCTTCTGATAGTACTCCCAACTCCATCTACTCCATTCCCTGCCGCGACTGCTCATCTTTCTACGTTGGCCAGACCAAGCGACCAGTGAAAACCCGGATTAAGGAGCACGAATCTAACTTCTACAACAACTCTCTCTACAACAAAAGTGGGAGATGAAATCTGCTCCTGCTATCCACGTCGGAATCTGGACACACATACTGGAATCGACATCTATCCTCTCATCTTCTTCTCCTGCCTCAGTCTAAATCTACTGGAACAAGCGGCTATTCACACTCTTCAACCGGCGATTAACCGAACAGATAAAGTTCCTACTGTCAACCTCCAATGGATTCACCTTCTCCCCAGGATTGCCAACTCCTTCAAACCCCGACCTGTGGCAATCATCAAACCTAGTCTCCCAAACCTGTTTCCTAATTCACTTCAGTTCGGATCACTCTTTCCCCTCTGTGGATCACCTCCCCTATCCCCCTCCTCTCGGATCGCATCTTCCCTCTCGGATCTCATCCCTTCCTCTCCCCTCCCGGATCCCATATCCCTTCTCCACTACATAAACACTTTCATTTTCATTGTTGTTATAGCTGAAGACGTCTGACATAGATCAGTCGAAAGCTCCTGTTCTTAATTGAATATTAGTACTGCAAAATCTTTGTTCCTCTTTAAAAGAACAGGTACAACTAACAAAAGAAAACGAAAACATACTAAAGAAACAGCTAAACGACAGCAGACAATGGAGAACCGTCGCGTAAACAGGGAACCGTACACAGGGAACCGTACATAGAGAACCGTACATAGAGAACCGTACATAGAGAACCGCACATAGAGAACCGCACATAGAGAACCGTACAACTACATAGAGAACCGTACATAGAGAACCGCACATAGAGAACCGTACAACTACATAGAGAACCGTACATAGAGAACCGCACATAGAGAACCGTACAACTACATAGAGAACCGTACATAGAGAACCGCACATAGAGAACCGTACATAGAGAACCGCACATAGAGAACCGTACAACTACATAGAGAACCGTACATAGAGAACCGCACATAGAGAACCGTACATAGAGAACCGCACATAGAGAACCGTACAACTACATAGAGAACCGCACATAGAGAACCGTACATAGAGAACCGCACATAGAGAACCGTACAACTGCAACTACATAGAGAACCGTACATAGAGAACCGTACAACTACATAGACAATCGTACATAGAGAACCGTACATAGAGAACCGTACAACTACATAGAGAACCGTCGACAGACTCTATGACTGATGCCATAGGTTCCCCCCATTTCACCGAAGTTGAGAAACGAAAGGGGGGAGCTTAGCGCCATAGTTACCCATACCCGGGTGGTATGTGGTTTGCTCAGCGTGTGGCTAAGTGACCCAAAAATACCGTAAACAGGCCTCTTCTCCATTTAGAGATGGGGACCACCGAAACCACTTCCAAAGGACTCCGTCGGCTCTCGTGGGTGGTTCCGGACGTCTGCGGGGAGGGTGGTTTTCCTTATCTTCTTCACTTCACCGCCCCTGGCCCTTCGGGGGCCACACTTCACCTGTCTCAGTCTGGCGCCGTGACCCCGACCCATCTGAATTCTGAGCGAATACAGCATGCTGCAGCACTTCATATTCTAATTCACGATCTCCATAACATATAAGCACGCCGACCACATTATCGATAGTTCCTCCGTCCAGAAGGAGAAGGGAAGGTGTCTGCCCACTATCTCACAGTTTCAAGAGCCTAGCAGGATCTGTCTGGCGGTGCCAGACGTGACCCTATTTGATTGATTCTCATTGCGCTGAGATGGGTCACGGTGCCAGACAGAGCAGGATAGGCAAGTTATGCTTCTGAATGCACGACAGTTTTATAGGGAACCCGGAACTTGTTTACCTCATGGCAAAGCCGTTTGGCGATCTGCCAGCGCACTGAACCGCTGGCGCGACAGAATATTTGTAGAGGACCGCGCGCAACCATGCCCCCGCGCGCGAAACTGAACAGCCCCGCGCGAAAGATTGGCTACATACTGCTGAAATCATGTGCTTTGTACACAATAAAACGCCATAAACTAGCTGTAGGCTGGGTCATGAACGTGGGAATATGCGATCTTTTGAGGTGGGACCACGACAAGTTTTATACTTTGCAACATAGCATGAGGCTCCGAGGATGAATTATTTATTGTTTCCGTTTGTGCTGTTGTATAAACAATACAAAACATACTGTGCCGCCATCTTTTCAGATAGTACACACGAAGGTATACAACAAACACCAACATCGATCGGTATCAGTTTTCAATAGCCGAGGAGAGGCTGCCCAAAGAAGAAACCGTATGAAAAGTCACCTACATATTGGGTTCGATCAAATGGTAAAAGAGACGTACCTGGTTTCGTTCAGATTCCACCGATCAATGATCATGTCATTTATTTATTCCAGATCAAAGTAAAACAATTTTATTAAAAGAAATTTTTAAATCAAACAAGAGATAGAGGTCTTCTGTGGCGAGATTGTCTTGGTCGGGACGGAGATGCCTTCTTCAGAGCTGGAGGCGGCATGGGGGCGGCATAAACGGTTTTCTTCTTCTTTTTCTACGAGGACGGTGGCTAGTGCGCAGCAGGGGTGGCTCCCGTTCCCCGTCCTGGGTGATGTGACTGGTATGTTGCCAAGCTGCTTTGGCCCAAGGGGACTTGGTGCCATATCCAGATCACAGGGGGTGTGAAACCACGGTTTACAGTGGCGGGATTGTCTTGGTCGGGGGCGGAGCTACGTTCTTGAGAGCTGGAGGCGGCACGGTTTTCAGTGGCGGGATTCCTTGGTCGGGGATACTTTATCTGCGTTCCTGACGGGTATGAGAAGTGTGTAAGTTTATGTAAATTCAAAGGAGGTAAATTAATGAGTACCGGGGGGGGGGGGGGGGGGGGGGGGGGTGACACGTTGAAACAGATTGAGACTGTCATATTATATTTACTACACCCAGATTTATCGGTAGTAACTTCTTCACGATATAAAAAAGTAACGGACCCTACAAACAACCCTAACCCTAATAGACCGCTCCGAGAAGACTATGGTAACTCTCCTCAAGTCACTGCTAAGACCCAAACTTGAATACTGTTCTCCCTTATGGTCTCCAACCAAGATCGGAGATGTTATCAAGATCGAAACTATACAGAGATTCTTTACCAGGAGAATTGCGGAATGTCAAGGCCTTAACTACTGGGAAAGGCTGACACAGCTGGGAATTTTATCTCTTCAACGGAGACGCGAGAGAAATAGGTTTGGTAGAGACGTTTTTGAAAATTTTGCATTGAGCTCCTTCAAATTGAAAGCTTTACTACAGCGCAGGACATCAAAATCAGCGCTACAATGGCGAAGAAATTACACAGAAAGCTTCAAAACACGCCTTTTTTAAACACAGCCTCAGAGATTTAGCCCTGACTTTATTCACCGTTTAATCATTGGAAAGTCCTCGATACTCTCTTCCCAACGAGACTAAGATTGTGCGATGTGGACAAGAAATGACAGAGGTTATTGCCAAAAAAGTCAAAATTTGACCATAAAAGGGATTTTACTCCACCGTTATCCAACTTATTTTCGTCCGCAAGCATGCCGTAAGTCAAACAAAAAAGATTTTGAAACTTTTGGAGACAAAATTTTTTCAACTTTTTTTGGCAGTTTTACTCGAAATTCAAAACAGGGTGCGCGTCGCAATGCCAAAATGCGCGTCGCATGCGCGTCGCATTGTGCGCGTCTCAACACAGTGTCTCGCCTCCATTAGTATCATGACAAGTTGGAAATTTAGGACATGGATAGGTATGTTTTACATATTTAGCTAGTACTATATTCATCATTTTGTAAATACCCTAAATGATTGATTAAACTTTAAAGTTTAAAGTGAGGTCGGGAAGAGCATCTCCAACACATTATTATTAAATTATTATTAAATCTGTTTACAATCTAAATCTCCAACACAGTGAACTACGGCGTTAGAGGCCGGGAAACAACTCAAAGCATGAAGCCGAGAAACTTGTTCAGAAAGGGATGAAAAGTCGCTAAACATAGCTAAATCGCTAAGGCAGAACGGTCAACGGAGAGCGACGTGATCGAAGAGGGGAGAGGGGAAAACACAAAAGTGAACGACGAGATCTTGGCCTATGCTACAGGCCCTAGAAGCCGTGGAAAACGCGCGCACTTGGGGTCTGCAGCGCATGCCAAGACGAGATCCAAAGAAGCTTCTGCATAATTCTGAAAACCCCGGCCCCGTTTTCTAATTCGGTTGCGCGTTACGCAGTGCAGTGCACACACAATTTCCTCGCGCGTTGATGGTGTTTCCATCTGGTATATTTCCTCGATACCCCCCCTCAATTAACGGATTTAGCACGCGCAAATATTTTCCGCGCAATCGGCTATTTTGCTGCGCGTCAGTGCCGCGCGCGTTTTGTAGAGGAATTTTCAAATTTTTGAAAGAGCGAACGCGAAGCTTTGCGTTCGCTCTTTCGAAGAGGGTTTCAGACAAGACCAAGGAACCCTATGCTGAAGTTATCAGCCACTTCAGAACAAGGCTGAGATTCGGACTTTTGAGGGCCTGTCTGATCGCCCTTAGAGGGAACAGGAGGAAGATCGTGCCCATCAATATGCACGAAGTTGAACTTTTAACGTAAATTGATGAGATTTTAGTTACTATTTATTTATTTATTTATGTTTATAAGTCGCATGGGACGTGCGTGGTGTACCAGGAGTGGTGGATTGTGAAGCCACTCTTGTTGTGTCCCTCTCCCACCTTCTCCGTGTGCCAACTCAACACTATACTGGTACACCCGCACAGTCGTGTTCGCTCTTTCAAAAATTTGAAAAGAGCAAGTCTGGCCCCACCTGGAGTCCACCCTGTAAATATGTCTCAGGAGGGGGAGCAGTTGTGACAAGATGCTGGCCACGATTACATCTACATAGTTTCTCCACTGCGCTGCCTGCCACTGGTTGTACCACCCTGACTTTGGTGTTGGGAAAGTCCGGCTTGTGGTCTTTGGCCAGGGGGTAGATGATGGGAGCGATGGCGTGCCTGGTGGAGAGGCGGGTCTGGAGGTAGGCGTTCTGAATCCCTACTTCTTTCAGGCAATCCTCTAGTAGCTGGTTCGCCTCTAAAAGAGAGCTTGCTTCGCGAAGCAAGCTCTCTTCAAGTTTAAATTTGAATTTGGGCCAGCGTTAAAAGCCCCGGTGTCGGCTTGTTGTTTCTTTAAAATCTTACTGTTTCGTGAGTGCTGACAAACTCTTTTTTAGGGTTAGGGCTAAAGTAGGGTTGGGGTTAGGCCTTGACATTTCCTACCAGATAATCGGTTGAGTGGTTTGGCGGTTAGAGCCATTTTAGTCAATCAACTTTTTTGGAGGCGAGCACCTGTAAACAGGCCACGACGAAAAAAGTTGCCAAAAACACTGCAAATCAGTTGTTAACCCAGAGCGGTGCGGACGCTCTGGGTGGGGCGCGATTATGATATCCGTGTCCTTATGGTACACCCTCACACGTGTTCCTTTATCGTTTCAATCTGGATGTATTGCAGACTGTTTACAGGTACACGCTAGGCTAAAAGAGTACACTTTTATTTTCTTGACCGACTTTTTTCAAACGGCTATAGCCACGCAACCACATCGCCAATTTAAGTAAACTAAACGGTATCTAAAGAGAATCGATAGCACTAACCGAAAACCCCAAACAAAACCCTAACAAAAGCCATAACCTGTCTCGACCGCCCAAAATCGATGAATTTTTAGCAATGGAAGGCACCCAGATTTTAACTTAGCCCCTCTGGGTGTAAACGCTGTGTAAATACTGAACTTTAGGGATCGCTCTAGTAACACTTATATGAATTGTTGAGGCCCCTCATATAATGCCTTCACCCGTTAATATTTCCTCTCTAGCGACATGGGTGGAGACGATTGTAAAGTTTACGTTGGTAACCTTCCCGAAGACATCAGAAGTCGCGACTTGGAGGACGTGTTCTACAAATATGGCAAGATTGTCGATATCGACATTCACTCTACTCGAGGCGGCGGTCCTCCTTTTGCTTTTGTTCTCTTCGACGATGACCGAGGTTTGTCTTTGAAATCAAACCAGTTTTTAACGTTTTTAATCTTAAAACTGGGATAAGTAATGTTAACAATTCATTTCAAAACTAAACCCCTCTCAGATGCGGATGATGCCATCAAGTACAGGGATGGATACGATTTTGATGGATACAAGTTGAGGGTAGAGAGGTGCAGGGGAGGACGGGGACGAGGTGGTTCCCCTGGACGGTTCGGTGGTGGTGGTGGGTACAGGGGTGGTATGGGACGAGGTGGAGGACGGGGTGGTGGAAACAGGTACCCCGCCCAACCTAGACGATCAGATTACAGAGTAAAGGTGTCTGGACTACCACCCTCTGGCAGCTGGCAGGTACAGATCATTATGCTAGTCGCAATATCAGATTATTTCTCTCTCTCTCTCTCTCTCTCTCTCTCTCTCTCTCTCTCTCTCTCTCTCTCTCTCTCTCTCTCTCTCTCTATATCTATCTCTCTCTCTCTCTCTCTCTATCCCTGACATTACTCCAATAATTCTCTGTCCTAACCACTCCTTATTTTCAGGATATTAAGGACCACTTGAGGGAAGCCGGTGATGTGTACTACTCTGAGGTCTACGGAAATGGAACTGGTATTGCTGAGTTTGCCCGAGAGAAAGACATGGAGTACGCCATTAAGAACCTTGATAACACCAAATTCCGATCACATGAGGTGAGCTCACACACACACACACACACACACACACACACACACACACACACACACACACACACACACACACACACACACACACACACACACACACACACACACACACACTTCTACTTCCTAACATTTGCATTTTGTTGCGGCTCTCCCTCCTAACTGCTTGCGACCTTTGTACACGCACCGTAACATGAGCAACCGCTCTAATGACGAGCTACTTATGCAGAGTGGAAGACATCTAACGATTGATCTGCACAAAATAGCTGCCAGGCACATTTGTCATGACATTGCAGAGTTGGCACAGGTACTAAGACTTGATGACGCGGACGAGGATGACAACAACTGGGATACCGTACGTAACCTGTATAGGAAGGCCCGCAAGGGTCTAGTGATTGGCAGAACCCGTGACTCCGAGATTAAGGAAATGAGTGTGGAGGATATGAGACGTTTCCTGGGGAAGTGCTATTACCTCCTTTTTCATAAAGTACTGTTCCGCTTGTACAATGACGCTGTTAGTAACAAGAAAGCTAAAGAGGTCCATGTTGAGGCTGCTGAGGCTGAGGAAGAGGAAAGTTTTAGGTCAGCCAACTCATCAATGACAGAGGAGATGACCTCACTGAAAGATGAACTGTTGAAATGTCAGCGAGAGGTAAATCAGCTCCAGAAGCAGATTATCGACATGCAGAGCGAGGAATTGAAATCGGTGAGATCTGTAACTGAGACTGTACAGAAAGACCTTAATTCTTGGTCTGCTGTAGTGGCCCAAAACGTTGCAACAGCTACTGCAACGAGGAAGATTGGGGCGGCTCTCCACACACCGCAGCTCCCAAAAGAAGATAGCAGAGCTAAGAACCTTATTGTTTATGGCCTGCCAGAGGAGGAGAACGAGACAGTTACTGATCGTGCACTTACTGTGTTTGAGGAGCTCGACGAGAAGCCTCCTATATCGTCATCTTGTAGACTTGGAACCACCGCTGAAGGGAAAACCCGGCCCATCAGGGTTACCTTGGAGTCTAGAGACAGTGTTCTGACTCTACTGAGGAAGGCCCGACAGCTGAGAAATAGTGAAATCTACAGCAGAGTGTATCTCTGTCCAGATCGGACTATTGAGGAGAGACGAGAGAGACGAGAGAATCTACAGACACTTGAAAAACTTAGAAGAGATAACCCTGAGAGACAGTTCGAACTGAAGAGAGGGGTTATACAGTTTTTGTGCCCCACTAGTAGTTAGGATTTTCGATTTATTAAGTGTTCACCTGGTAATTTCTAGGATTAATCCCGGCATCTACTTGTGTGTTCGCGTATATTTTAATTCATTATTATAATTTACACGAGCAGGAAGGTGTTGTCCGAGAGTAACATCTTAGTTACTCTTGGAGAGCATCTTCCAGTTCTTACACTCATGGGAACATGAGTAGAACTATTTACAAACCGTGTCAAAAAACCGTGTCACACACACACACGACTCACGTGAGTCGATAAATAATGCAGTAGTAGTGATCCGTTCTGATTTCTTTTGGGGGGGGGGGGGTGTTCGTTATGGTTCTTCAACGGTAATCTGAGTGTCAAGCAAGGATTTAGAGAGAAAATAGTGGGGTACTTTTATTGGATGTTTTAGAAGAGTAAGCCATTGTTTTCTCAATGTTTGGTTTGTCCATGTTACTTCCGGGTTACATTTTACACTACGCTTACTCTCTCTCTCTATCTCTCTCTCTCTCTCTCTCTCTCTCTCTCTCTCTCTCCCCTCTCTCTCTCTCTCTCTCTCTCTCTCTCTCTCTCTCTCTCTCTCTCTCTCTCTCTCTCTCTCTATCTCTCTCTATGATCTATCTAACCCTCTCTCTCTCTTACTAAAGCCCTACACTATCCCCCAGGGAGAGACATCCTACGTCACGATTGCTGAAGACCAAAGTGGTGGAGCCTCAAAGAGATCTCGATCCCGCTCACCCCGCCGATCCCGCTCTCGATCCCGGGGACGATCTTACAGCCGCTCCCCCAAGAGAGGCCGATCGTACAGCAGGAGCAAATCACCTGCCTAATGAGTGGATCAGAGGGAATTGAATGAAAACACACCCCTGTGATACGCATACACATATGAACTGAATGAGACAGACACACATGAAGGGAGAGGAGTGTATTAGGTATGGGGTGTGTGTTTCGGGAGAGAGAGAGAAAGGAAGAGAAGAAAATAGGAAGATTTTTCTTCCTTTTTTTTATAATCTTCCCAGCAGCTGTCTCACATTTTCACATTAAACATGTTTCATCTCGCACCGTAAAACACATTTATCACATTTATCGTCTCGTGTGTTAATCCATGATTCCCTTTTACTAGTGCCTAATCTGGAGAGGGAGAAGGAGCGAGGCTCTCTCAGGGGAAACAGGGGGACCTGTCTCTCTCTCTTGTGACTTAGGAAATAACGGATCTAGGATACTAGGACCCCCTCTCTCTTTTTCTGGAGATGGAGAGGAATAGGATATTAGGATAGGATGCATTTGATCTCTGTCTCTGATGACCCCCTCGAGGGATTAACAAACATGCTCACAAACACGGGATACGGAATTGGACCCAGGAAAGGGGAGGCGTTTTTCACATTTTCCCTCCTCCAGGATCTTTTCTCACCCCTTCCCTCAGGATCAGTGCCCCAAACCCCCTCAGGATTTCAGGGGCTGCTGTGTCTGACCCCTGCTGCACAGGATACCTGCGGTGATCGATAGTTTGAGCGAGAGCTAGTGTGTATAAATGTGTGAAGTTGCCTGAAGATGAATGTGAAGTGTGAGACTTTGCGATTAATTTTAGTGTTACAGCGTATTTTATAAATCCTACTTTCAAACTTTTCAAGCCCCCGCTTAATTGTGCGTGTTTTCTTTGTTCTCCTTGAGCCTGGTGGTCGGGTCTGTTCGTTGGTGACCCCATTTCCCAGCCGTTGTGTGGGCGGCGCAACACTCAATTTGTTGTACAAAGCACAGCGTGTCAGCAGAGCTCTCTCAACTAACACAGACCAAATTGGTGGGCTGTTTTGGCGCGGAGAGTGCGCGTCATAAGAGACACGCCGCGCGAAGAACCCTGTCTTGGTGTCACCGCCGCCCACACAACACACTCAATACAATGTGGTTTTGTTGAAAATGCAGATATATTTGTCCGATATCCGGTATAATTACTACAACGGGGTATAAAATAATTTTACACACTTCAAGATCGGGTCACAAGGGCAATTTTCCCTGTCTTGTGTTTTACATTTGACCGTCTCTTGTCACTCTTTACCGGAGATGGCGTACTACGGGCTGCGGTAGGCCGTTTCTGGTTTGCAACCCTGATCTGGTACGCAATCGTTGAGTCCAGGTATTTAGGTTGTTGTTGGGTCATGAGTGTGGCAGGAATTCTCGTCGTCACTTCTCCCTTAGGAGCTCTCGGTTTTGCATTTCTCTCAATGGCCACCGAGTCACGTTCCAGCTTCTCCAGTTCTAGGAGTCGCTCCTCAAAGGGTGAGAGTGGTTCTTGTCGGTGAGAGAGGTAGGAAACAGGTACGGGGAGGGGATCAGAGTAGGAAAAGGCTGAGTATTTTGTTTTGGACGACGGAGGTACTGGAATGGGTGGTTTGTATCGGGAGGGTACTGTCTTGGCAGTAGAAGGAGAGCCCTGTCCCAGAACTGTCAGCTGCCTGAAGGAAGATTTGTAAATTGAGACGAAATCAAATAATAAAGTATGTACTGGATCTTTAAAACATTTGCAGGGCGGTGCAGTGTGTGAGATAAAGTCTGTCTGGCGGCACTGCAGGCCCATTTTTTCCCTGCCCGGGTGGATGCCGAAGGCATCCACCCGGATGCCTTTTTACTTTGTAAAAAGGCATATCAGGGTTAGAATTCGAAAACGACATTTTGGTATACTAACTAATCGGTAGAGGGACATTTTTTGGTCACACTTTCGTTGCGAGGGGCAACCGTGCGGCGCGCACGATTTGAAGTTTGCGGAGTAACATGCGCGCCCACAAACTATTGAAAATTTATGAGGCGTGCGCGGCTATAAACTGTAACACGCGGCAAAATTTGTTTTATATCGGCCGCGCGTTTTTGGGGAAAATGGAGAATTTGAAAAATATGTTTTGCGTTTTTTTCAAAAGTTCGAAAAACACAAATCCCCATTTTGCGGACAGACAAAAGCTCAGATTTAGCCTGTTGAGATCAACCTTAGTAGCATTGAGGGGCACTAAGAGGCGTGTGGTACCATTTATGCCGAGCGAAGTTGATTTCAGAGTTGGATCCATCGCATCCTATTCTCGCTCCGCGAATAATAGGATGCCGGCCCGTTGAGAGCAAGAACTCACGTGCGCGCGATATAAAGCACGTTTTCAGCGGGGGGGATCCCATGGCATACTTTGGTATACTTTGGCACTTTCCACGACTTTTTCAGCGATTTTCCATATACCAAAGTATACCAAAGTATACCAAAGTATACCAAGGTATACCAAAGTATACCATAAAAATTTTGAAAAAGGTAAAATTTAAGCGATAAGTTAACATAAATGACTAAATTTGTAAAACTACATCCTTATTTCTTTATAAGTTGGTAATATAACGCTTATTAAACTGATTTTTACGTTTTTGTTACATCATCCGGCTAGTGCTTCTAGGCTTGCCACTCGGGTTCGATTCCCGGTGAAGGCAATTTTTGAAAAATTTTTGGAGACTTTACCAAATACTATTTGAACATTTTCTTGACTTTTTAAAAGTTTTTTTATCATACTCAAATGGGTCCCAATTTGTCAAACCCCAGTTTTCTGACTCACCATTTTATAGGTAATATTTTCCCTCGATTCTATGAATTTAGCCTATTTAGCACCATTGTCCAATTTTATGAGTCAAGAAAGTTTATATAAAATGTTTTAAAGCCTTAACTGTTGTAAATTAACACTTTAAAGTACTTTAAAGTTATTAAAAAGATATGGTATACTTTGGTATACTTTGGTACTTTCCACATATTTTTTTGGGATTTTCCATATACCAAAGTATACCAAAGTATACCAAAGTATACCATGGGATCCCCCCCTTTTCAGCAGATCGCGCGTGATAGACCGTTTTTGGAGACCTTTTTAGCTGACCTAGCACTACTCAAAGGTCAATTATGGCCTCATTTCGCATCGTGATGAATCGGCGGGTATTTTCCCATACTCACAAGGCCATGACAATTCACCCAGTACCCGCAGATTGTCTCAGGACCGAGTAGGAGCTTGCAGCCAGGTCTTTAAAGAATTGCTCATGTTTAGCGTCAATTTTGACCCACTATTCCTCAAATGCTGATACTCGCGGGTATTTTCCGTAAAACTAGAGACAATTAGCTGCCAGGAGCAACAAACGAGATGCAAATCGGTTCAGTAGTTCCTTGCAGCCAGGTCTTTGAAAAAGTTTGCTCTAAAATCAATAACGCGCCGGAGGCCTAGATGTGAGATCGATCTCGGTCGCTGCGCGACCTCGATCTCACTCAGGCATCAATGTGGCCAAATTTCAGAGTGACGTAATTTATTCTGTGTTTACTTTTATAAATCGCTAGGGACGTGCGTGGTGTACCAGGAGTGGTGAATTATGCAGCCATTCTTTATTGTGTGGGGGGGGCGACATGTTAATTGTTAATAAATCACCTCTTTTTTTCGATTTTGTTAATTAACGTTAATTAACAAAATTAACAAAGTTAACAAATCAGCAAAAACTGTTCTTATTGGTTGATAATACGACTTTAACTGGTTTAATTTTATAGTTTAATGACTTTTCTAACACATATAAACCCAAACAAGGCCTCTTCCGATAACCAAAGTCCGACATACATGTTTTTTGGCTCAAAATCGATAAAATCCAAAAGTTACAAATATTTCAATTTAGCGTATAAAATCTCACTTTAACGTGATTTTTTCATCGATAATCGATTCTTTGAACGAAAGAAAATGATGTACAACGTTTCTGTCGGAAAAAGAAACAAAATATTTCCAAAATCAATTTTTGGTCAAGAATTGAAAATTTGCTTCGCTACAAATCCTTGTGTTTTTTTAGAAAAATTGATTTTTGGGATATTTTTGTTTTATGGTAAATTCATGAGTCTCAATTAGTTTTTATGGTTTAAAAAGGTGGATTAGGGTCAATTGACTTCAATTGCGGTTTAGTTTGGCTAGTTTTTATTAAAATTTACACAATGGAACAAATCGCTGTAGAAAAGCCGTAGTATAGGTTAGTAGGAGTGTGCAAATCGTGCAAAAGGAACAACTTTGCTCGCAGAACAAGTGTTAAATACCAAAAACACGCGCTAAAGGTGATTTAGATGGCATAAATGGCATTTGTTAACGTTTGTTAACTTTTTGTTAATTTTGTTAATAAATCACCTGTTTTCTCGATGTTAATATTAACAAAGTTAACAAAATTAACATGTCGCACCCCCCTATTGTGTCTCTACCCCTTTTCTCCGTGTCCTAACACAATATACCTATGGTACACCCGCACACGTGTTCCTTTTATATGGTTTTCGCTTAATGGCGAATTGAATGGCAAATCGAAGAGGGCAGGGAAACGTAGCATTATGGATACATAATGCACATAATTCTTGTTTATTCTCAAAACTCAGATCGGTTCCGTCGACGCCATGGACAGGGCAAAGCATGTACCTGTTGGTGATGGACAGGAAGGGAGGAGGGTGTTTTGATGACTGTTTGCTGGTTATAGTTCCTGGTGGTGGTGGCGGTATTGGCCTGAAATGAGGGATTAATAATAAACTACGTAAATTTTGGTGGAGCATAAGGGGAAACTCTAACTGAATGGCATCCCATTAATGGGATCCCATCAACAGTAAAACTCTAACTGATAATGGACCACAGTGATGGTTCTTTCTCTGTATTCTCTCTGTAGGCAGTACATCTATGTACTGCCTACAGAGAGAATACAGAGAAAGAACTATAGGGCATGCCCGGGCACGGGCACGCACACAGAGAGAATACAGAGAAAGAACCATCACTGTGGTCCATTATCAGTTAGAGTTTTACTGTTGATGGGATCCCATTAATGGGATGCCATTCAGTTAGAGTTTCCCCTAATGGGAAAATATAAAAAATTAGATGATTTGTTATATATCACCAATATTACTCAACTTTGACAATTCGGGCGGAGCTTGTTGTTGAGTAAGTTGACAACAAGGCGGAGCACCAGCGGGGCCCAAGAATGTATAAACATGGTACATGCACCATTGACGATTTTCAAACTGGTACTCACGATGGCGTGGTAGAGGATTGTTCCATACGTTCCAATTTGGTGAGCATTTTCTGTTGCCATCGTGATGTTATCATCGGCTGGGGAGAGTATGAAGTAGGAGTGGGGAGTAGGAAGATTAGTTGGGGATGGGGAAAGGGTGAGGAGAGTAAGAAGTAGGAGAGGGGAGTAGGAAGATTAGTTGGAGATGGGGAAAGGGTGAGGAGAGTAGGAAGTAGGAGAGGGGAGTAGGAAGATTAGTTGGAGATGGGGAAAGGGTGAGGAGAGTAGGAAGTAGGAGAGGGAGTCGGCCCGCTTACGTTTGAGATTGGGGAAGGGTGCGGAAGCGGTCGGGAGTAGGAGCGGGGCGTCGGCCGCTTAGTTTTGCGCTGGGGCCCGGGTGCGGCGCGTCGGCCCGTCGGCGAGGGCGTCGGCCGCTTCGTTAGGCGACTGGGGGACCGGGGTGGGCGCGTCGGCCCGTCGGCGCGGGGCGTAGGCCGCTGCGTTGGCGCTGGGGCACTGGTGCGGCGCGTCCGCCGTCGGCGCGGGGCGTCCGGCCGCTTCGTTGGATCTGGGGGCACAGGGTTAGGCGCCGTCGGGAGTCAGGACGGGGCGTCGGCCGCTTAGTTGGCCGCTGGGGCCGGGCGCGGCGCGTCGGCCGTATGCGCGGGGCGTCGGCCGCTTAGTTGGCGCTGGGCAAGGGTGGGGTGCGCGTCGGCCGATCGGCGCGGGGCGTCGGCAGCTTCCGTTGGACGCTGGGGCCAGGGTGCGGCGCGTCGGCCGTAGGTCCGGGGCGTCGGCAGCTTCGTTGGCGCTGGGGAGCCCGGGTGCGGCGCGTCCCCGTCGGCGCGGGGCGTCTGCCGCTTAGTTTGGCCGCTGGGGGCCCGGGTGAGGAGAGTAAGAATATTAGAAGTCAAGGAGAAGGGAGAGAGGGGATTATTAGCACAATAGGTCATAGTGGAGTAACATAGTGGAGTTGCTTTATATAGGAAGGAGGAGCTATTTGCCGGGTTTCGTTTGTCTAGTTTGCAGCCCATTCTTCTTCGCGTTCTGAGAGAAGAATCGGGTACAAGCTAGATACAGCCCAGATACTGTCGAACCCCGATTTACCAGCCCCTGATTTACCGGGCAAAATTCTCCTAACATCCCGGTAAATCGGGGTCGGACTGTACTGATAAGGTAGATATTGATAAGGAAAGTAACCATGAAATACCTGAAGTATTCCGGGGGAGAATCTTTTACTATGGGGTGCAAACATAGCTAATGAAATAACCCCTCCCTTGCCAGCGCGTGAAGGGGTTATTTCGTGACCAAATGGAAACATAGCTTACTAGCTAAAGCTTAGATTAACACTCGTTTCAAGATGACTGCAAAACTACACAACTACTCCCTCAAGAGAGGGCTCAATAATGCTCTCTAGTTGAGGCAGCTGTTACGCATTCAAGCACATGTTTTATCTCTCTCCCATCCCTCTCTCTCTATCTCTCTCTCTCTCTCTCTCTCTCTCTCTCTCTCTCTCTCTCTCTCTCTCTCTCTCTCTCTCTTATATCTTTGAATCCATCCTTTCCCTCTCCCTTCCCCCTCCCTCTCTCAACCTCTATAATGTATGAAAAATATCAACAACGCAAAACTCTCAGCAAAAGCTTTCAAGTATTATCTCTCTCAACCTCACTCTTTACCTACTTTTCCCTCTCTATCTTTATCTATCTCCCTCCCTTCTCCCTCTCCATCCTTCTCTATCTCCCTCCCTTCTCGCTCTCCATTTTTATCTATCTCCCTCTCACTTCTCTTGGAGTCCCCTTCTAATAAATACTGTGTGTTTTTAAATGACTGAGACTGTTCAAATCGACATAGCGTCAAAAGTTGTAAATATTTTGCTCTGAAATTTTAGGTCAAGGTAGATGGCTACCTGCCATTTATTGTACTCGAATTTCAGCAAAATCGGTCGTTCCTGAATGAACCTGTAGCCCGAAAACCTCCTTTAACTTTGAGCGGTCAGATCTCTGCAACCTGATGAGGTAGAGAGCTCAAACTTTCACAATATGTTGATTAGATAAGTTACTAACTTTTGGCTGCTTGGTTTGGCGATATCTTTTTTAGTTCCTTCGCAGGAACACGGCAAAGTGGTGTAGCTCGGCCTAATTGGGAGCATTTTTGCACTCAGGTATCACGTATCACGTGTCTTACTGGGGGTAATCAGCCCTCAGCCATGTGTTACACCGATTATGTAATTGGTGCTGAGTGTGGTAAAGTGTCGCGCTTCGTCAGCAGACGTGTTCAATGTTCATAGTGTCCGAAATCGGTCACAAGCTGAAATCTAGACGAACTTTTCTATTTCTCTTCCTTTACATTCTGCTGTCTCTCTCTCTTTCTTGTTACAAGGTCACGTGATTAGATGTGGAACATCTCGACATGATAACAACGTCTAGTGTCACCGATTCGCTCTCTCTATCTGCTGAGTATAACTCTCTCGTCATGACGAAGAAGATGTGACTCTCTTCCTTTCTCTCTATTTCTCTCGCTATCTCTTTCTCTCGCTATCTCTTTCTCTCTCTCCCTCTCTCTCTCTTGTCATGACGAAGCGCCACGCTCTACCACACTCAGCACCACAGCTAGTCACGTGACCCTGTCAACGATTTCAGACACTATGATCACGTCTACTGACGAAGCGCCACACTTTGCCACACTCAGAACCAATTACAGAATCGGTGTAACACATTGCTTGGGGCTGATTACCCCCAGTAAGACACGTGATACGTGATACCTGAGTGCAAAAATGCTCCCAATTAGGCCGACCTACACCACTTTGCCGTGTTCCTGCGAAGGAACTAAAAAAGATATCGCCAAACCAAGCAGCCAAAAGTTAGTAACTTATCTAATCAACATATTGTGAAAGTTTGAGCTCTCTACCTCATCAGGTTGCAGAGATCTGAGCGCTCAAAGTTAGAGGAGGTTTTGGGCTACAGGTTCATTCAGGAACGACCGATTTTGCTGAAATTCGAGTACAATAAATGGCAGGTAGCCATCTACCTTGTCCTAAAATTTCAGAGCAAAATATTCACAACTTTTGACGCTATGTCGATTTGAACAGTCTCAGTCATTTAAAAACACACAGTATAATCGCTTGGGTTTAACACTAGTCGGTGGGTGGTCTTAGCAAGGACGGACATCTTCAAGCGGAGAGAGGAGGGCTGGGGAAGATAAGATAGAAGGAAAGGGAGTGAGAGAGAGCATAGAGTGACGAGCGAGCTCGACGAGAGAGAAGATAGAGAGAGAAATCTCTCTATCGCGATCTATCTCCTATGCTCTCTAATCGCTCGACTCACATCTCCCTCTCGCTAGCGACTCTCTCTCTGCTCTCTTCCTCCTCTCTCTTCTACTCCGTCTCTCTCTCTATTCTCTCTCTCTCTCTCTTCTCTCTCTCTCTCTCCTCTCTCTCTCTCCTCTCTCCTCTCTCTTCTCTCTCTCTCTCTTCAGTCTCTTCTCTCTCTCTCTCTCTCGATCCTCTCTTTCTCTCCTCTCTCTCTCTCTCCCCTCGTTCTTTCCCGGGGTTTTCGCGGTAGATATCTGTAAAACCACGACTGATAGCGATTGCAGCTGTGAAACACGAACCACAAACTATTTAAAAGTTACATATCCGACCATCAATATATCAATATGAAGATATATATCACGGATATAGCTGATAGCATAACAAGCACGATGTATCCAGATTCTTACTCATTGAAAATCGAGATAAACAATATAAGCATGATCGCACGTACCCTTTTTTCAGGAAGTTGTATCTTGTCAGGTGGTGTCCCCTCATTGAGTGTCTGAAACAAAAGCTTCGTTAACCACTGCATCCACTACCAAACAACAATAATTTATTGATCTAACATCTTTATTGAATAAAGATTTTATGATTTATATCCTACACGCAATGATCTGGGTATTGTGAAGGAAAGTGACTATGAGATGAGACCTTGGTAGGGGAGGGAGTTTTCGTTGGGTATGACTTGTGGAGGTAAAACACCTGGCCACAAAACCTGTTATAAAATGCATACATTTCAAGATATAATATGACTACAACTGACTAAAATAGGACTCTGAGAATTGCATAACATGCGACCTTCTTGGAGAGAGAGGGGAGAGAGAGAGAGAGAGAGAGAGAGAGAGAGAGAGAGAGAGAGAGAGAGAGAGAGAGAGAGAGAGAGAGAGAGAGAGAGAGAGAGAGACGGAGACATTGCTTGTGAAGTATTAGATATGTAAACAGGAGCTTTCAATCCTTTTTGTTTTCTCATTCGCTCCATTGCACCTTGCTCCTTGAACTGCCACTGGAGTGCCGCAGCGCCGGTAACTCAGAGATGAAAATATAGAGGGAGAGAGAGGGGGAGCTTGGAGAAAGCGAGAGAGAGAGGGTACAACGGATAGAGAAATGCATGACATGCAGGTCGGCATCACTTTAGCCATTAACTTTCTAATAATATTATTGAATAGGGAGATCTCTTAGCTTGCCATGCTGGAACTTAGCATGAATGGCCGGATGTGATACTGATAGCCACAACATACATATCCAAACACCTCTCTCTATCTCTCTCCTTTTTCTCTGTATCTATCATTTTCAATCTATCCTGATCATTTTATGTATCTCAAAAGATTGGATTGCATGGTTGGTATATTGGCAGCCCATTTTGGGTGTACACGGGATAATGGGTTATATTGGGTTATATTGGGTAGCATACTAAGGCAAATTATATATATGTAAAAAGGGATCATGCCCATTGCCCCAACACAGTGGAGAAATTAGTACAAAAGCTTATAGTCAACCCCTAGTCCTGTATTATCAAGGACTGATGGATACGCGTTCGGGGAGATAGGATAGTATAGAGTAAGGACAACCGACTAAGTTATGCTGAATTCCCAGAGAGGGTAGAGCAAGGCCCAAGGGGGGGGGAAGGAGAGAGGGTAGAGCAAGGACTATAAAGGGCGTGCGGGGAGAGGGTAGATCAAGGGGACTAATGGCGTCAGGGGAGTGAGGACTGAGGGTAGAGCAAGGACTAGGGGTGTAGAGGGGGACTGGGGAGAGAGGGTAGAGCAAGGTGACTAAGGGCGTACAGGGGAGTGAGGGTAGAGCAAGGTGACTAAGGGCGTCAGGGGAGTGAGGGTAGAGCAAGGGGACTAATGGCGTCAGGAGAGTGAGGGTAGAGCAAGGTGACTAAGGGCGTCAGGGGAGTGAGGGTAGAGCAAGGGGACTATAAGGGCGTCAGGGGAGTGAGGGTAGAGCAAGGTGACTAAGGGCGTCAGGGGAGTGAGGGTAGAGCAAGGTGACTAAGGGCTGGACTCCCACCTGTTCCATAGCGCTCTGCACTCGTTCCCTCAGACTCCCCTGCTGCTTTCCATCCTCCTCCCCCTCCTCAGGAACAGGAGCCACTGTTGGTGGAGCGGTGGCAGGTCGGGGAGCTGATGGACCATTGATAATGGACCACCGAGCAGTAAGGGTACTGACAAACCGACTGGAGGTCAAATTGTCAAACTGGTAAACTGAAAAGAGACAAGAACTTTTCGTAACTAATGTAAGAAATATAATAGAGAGAAGCATAGCGAGTAGGGTAAACTAAACACTAATGGTATCAAGAGATATATTACATTGGACGAGAGGGGATGAAGCAGGGGTTGAACAGTAGAAACATCTCTTTTTCGCCCAGTTGTGAGACCCCTTCTTTGTTTCCGGGGTCGGGTATTGTAGGTGAAGAATGGAGAGATTCTTTGCTGATTTTGGACGGTATACAGGCTGAACGGGTGGCCGGTTAGGTCGTGGAACCCGTGCTGAGTGGGGTCTTGCACCATACAGGGATGTCACCATGATATTGTAGCGAGCAAACTGGCCAGAGAGAGAAATGAAACTGGAGAGATATAGCAACTATACAAGATACAGTTGTACAGAGATCTCTCCCTCAAAGGAGAGAACACAGCTTGAGCGGTATAGTTTTTGATTAATTGGGCGAAGGACCACAGAGAGAGAGAGAGGGAGAGAGTGAGATATAGTTGTGAACCGCTCAGGGAAAAGCGGTAGAAGAAAGTTAGAGATTAGCATGAAAACGATTGGTAATGTGTGCTACTAATAGAGTGCATGTCGAGTTTACTTGGGGGTTTTGGAAGTTTCCTTCGGCTGCATTTAATTGAAATTCTGTATATAATATAACTCAAGAGAAGGGGCAATTTTGGCTTCAATACAAATCGTAAAATTGTAAAAATGAAAATCACAAAACAGGGCCACTTGCAAGATAACGAATTCTCTTGTTTTGTTCGAGCAAGGCAAGAATTTAGACGCACAATGGACCAATTGAAAGACGGTTAAAACACACTGCATTTCAACACGGATTACTCATGAACTCAGCACTATTGAACTAATATTGTACTACGCGTTTTTGTTGTTTTCAAGTAGATAGAGGGAGCTGTGAGAGAGAGAGAGAGAGAGAGAGAGAGAGAGAGAGAGAGAGAGAGAGAAATAAGGAGAGATAGATTGAAATAGTGTGTTATATGGCCATTGCATATGATAATTCATTCTGTGGTTAGACAGTGCAGGACTATTATCATGCTCGGAGCTACAAGATCTGGGCGACAAGAACAATAGCTCACAACAACAAGCTTTACACAATGCTTGGAACTGGAGCTATTATATAATGAGGAAAAGATCTGTTTAAAATTATGCTGCAGAGACTAGTAATCAGTTGTTGATTTTTCGAAATGTGCAGCTATAGTCGGCTCAAGTACGTCAACTTGAAGAACCGTACACTGAAGGAAGGAGTAGGACGGGAGTAGGACTCAACTTGGTTACCCAAGCCTTCTGTAGAATTATACAGGGTGTGAACTGCATGTCGTGTTTGCTAGTCGCGAGCGCGCTTGCGAGACAAGTAAACACGTCAAGGTTCATTAACAAGCATGCTGCTCAGTCATTTTAGATTTAATACACAATGTAAGGATACCATGTAATAGGTGAGACTCTTGCCGTCACCCTCGTTCAAGTCCCGTGAAAAACGGAGCAGTACACGCAAACTGATGCCCATTTTCCTCGCGTGACCCCGATTCAGCAGTTTGAGACACCAACTCTTTAGGGGGCCATATCTCAGGAACCAGACAAGATAGGAAAAATCGCCGTCTAATGAGGCGTACAGTTTTTAATCTAGTTTACCACTGTACCGGCCGTTTCACTCTCCGACCTAAAACAAAAATCGCAACCCCACAAAACTTCAAAATAATGAAATTCGCATCTCGCATGTCGTGTTGCATGTCGTGTCATGTTATTGACGCGCTCGCGTTCAACTCTCACACAGCAGCTGCAGAACATGGCGGGAAACATCGAGGAGTAGAGAGAGGGTCGGTGCCGAATCAAATATTTCTTGATCTTGATCTACTCCATCTCTCAGCTATCCTACCCCTCATCAACTCGATCTCTCAGCTACCCTACCCCTCATCTACTCCATCTTTCAGCTACCCTACCCCTCATCTAACTCCATCTTTCAGCTACCCTACCCCTTATCTAGTCCATCTCTCAGCTACCCTACTCCTCATCTACTCCATCTCTCAGCTTCCCTATTAGGGAAGCATAGAGATGGAAACGATTAGGGGTAGGGAATCCCTATCCATAATCGTTTCCATCTCTATGCTTCCCTAGCCCTCATCAACTCCATCTTTCAGCTACCCTACCCCTAATCTAGTCCATCTCTCCGCTACCCTACTCCTCATCTACTCCATCTCTCAGCTACCCTACCTCCCATTTACTCCATCTCTCAGCTACCCTACCTCCCATTTACTCCATCTCTCAGCTTCCCTACCTCCCATTTACTCCATCTCTCAGCTTACCTACCTCCCATTTACTCCATATCTCAGCTTCCCTAACTGCCATTTACTCCATCTTTCAGATACCCTACCTCCCATTTACTCCATCTCTCAGCTTACCTACCTCCCATTTACTCCATCTCTCAGCTTCCCTACCTCCCATTTACTCCATCTCTCAGCTTCCCTACCTCCCATTTACTCCATCTCTCAGCTACCCAACCTCCCATTCACTCCATCTATCAGCTACCCTACCTCCCATTTACTCCATCTCTCAGCTTCCCTACCTCCCATTTACTCCATCTCTTAGCTTACCTACCTCCCATTTACTCCATATCTCAGCTTCCCTACCTCCCATTTACTCCATCTCTCAGATACCCTACCTCCCATTTACTCCATCTCTCAGCTTCCCTACCTCCCATTTGATCCATCATGGGAGTCCCATTTACTCCATCTCTCAGCTTACCTACCTTCCATTTACTCCATCTCTCAGCTTCCCTACCTCCCATTTACTCCATCTCTCAGCTTCCCTACCTCCCATTTGATCCATCATGGGAGTCCCATTTACTCCATCTCTCAGCTTACCTACCTTCCATTTACTCCATCTCTCAGCTTCCCTACCTCCCATTTACTCTATCCCTCAGCTACCCTACCTCCCATTTGATCCATCTCTCAGCTTCCCTACCTCCCATTTACTCCATTTCTCAGCTTCCCTACCTCTCATTTACTTACTCCATCTCTCAGCTACCCTACCTCTCATTTAGTACTCCATCTCTCAGCTACCCTACCTCCCATTTACTCCATCTCTCAGCTTCCCTACCTCCCATTTAGTATTTACTCCATCTCTCAGCTTCCCTACCTCCCATTTACTCCATCTCTCAGCTACCTTACCTTCCATTTACTCCATCTCTCAGCTTCCCTTCCTCCCATTTACTCCATCTCTCAGCTACCCTACCTCCCATTTACTCCATCTCTCAGCTTCCCTACCTCCCATTTACTCCATCTCTCAGGGGTAGGAATGTTAGGATAAATGAGAGATGGAGTAAATGGGAGGTAGGGAAGCTGAGAGATGGAGTAAATGGGAGGTAGGGAAGCTGAGAGATGGAGTAAATGGGAGGTAGGGAAGGTAAGCGATGGAGTAAATGGGAGGAAGGGAAGCTGAAAGATGGAGTAAATGGGAGGTAGGGAAGCTGAGAGATGGAGTAAATGGGAGGTAGGGTAGCTGAGAGATGGAGTAAATGGGAGATAGGGAAGTTGAGAGATGGAGTAAATGGGAGGTAGGGAAGCTGAGGGATGGAGTAAATGGGAGGTAGGGAAGCTGAGAGATGGAGTAAATGGGAGGTAGGGAAGCTGAGAGATGGAGTAAATGGGAGGTAGGTAAGCTGAGAGATGGAGTGAATGGGAGGTAGGGTAGCTGAGAGATGGAGTAAATGGGAGGCAGGGATGGAGTAAATGGGAGGTAGGGAAGCTGAGAGATGGAGTAAATGGGAGGTAGGGTAGCTGAGAGATGGAGTAAATGGGAGGAAGGGAAGCTGAGAGATGGAGTAAATGGAAGGTAAGGTAGCTGTGAGATGGAGTAAATGGGAGGTAGGGAAGCTGAGCATCGAGATGGAGTAAATGGGAGGTAGGGAAGCTGAGAGATGGAGTACTAAATGAGAGGTAGGGAAGCTGAGAGATGGAGTAAATGGGAGGTAGGGAAGCTAAGAGATGGAGTGAATGGGAGGTTGGGTAGCTGAGAGATGGAGTAAATGGGAGGTAGGGAAGCTGAGAGATGGAGTAAATGAGAGGTAGGGAAGCTGAGAGATGGAGTAAATGGGAGGTAGGTAAGCTGAGAGATGGAGTAAATGGGAGGTAGGGAAGCTGAGAGATGGAGTAAATGGGAGGTAGGGAAGCTGAGAGATGGAGTAAATGGGAGGTAGGGTAGCTGAGAGATGGAGTAGATGAGGAGTAGGGTAGCGGAGAGATGGACTAGATTAGGGGTAGGGTAGCTGAAAGATGGAGTTGATGAGGGCTAGGGAAGCATAGAGATGGAAACGATTATGGATAGGGATTCCCTACCCCTAATCGTTTCCATCTCTATGCTTCCCTAATAGGGAAGCTGAGAGATGGAGTAGATGAGGGGTAGGGTAGCTGAGAGATCGAGTTGATGAGGGGTAGGATAGCTGAGAGATGGAGTAGATCAAGATCAAGAAATATTTGATTCGGCACCGACCCTCTCTCTACTCCTCGATGTTTCCCGCCATGTTCTGCAGCTGCTGTGTGAGAGTTGAACGCGAGCGCGTCAATAACATGACACGACATGCAACACGACATGCGAGATGCGAATTTCATTATTTTGAAGTTTTGTGGGGTTGTGATTTTTGTTTTAGGTCGGAGAGTGAAACGGCCGGTACAGTGGTAAACTAGATTAAAAACTGTACGCCTCATTAGACGGCGATTTTTCCTATCTTGTCTGGTTCCTGAGATATGGCCCCCTAAAGAGTTGGTGTCTCAAACTGCTGAATCGGGGTCACGCGAGGAAAATGGGCATCAGTTTGCGTGTACTGCTCCGTTTTTCACGGGACTTGAACGAGGGTGACGGCAAGAGTCTCACCTATTACATGGTATCCTTACATTGTGTATTAAATCTAAAATGACTGAGCAGCATGCTTGTTAATGAACCTTGACGTGTTTACTTGTCTCGCAAGCGCGCTCGCGACTAGCAAACACGACATGCAGTTCACACCCTGTTATAGTTTGGGGAAGATTATATTACCAAGAAATTCACGAGCGCTGTTAGAACAAAGTTGTAGCGGTTTCAGAAAAGATAAAATGTTGAACATCCGCAGATTTATGTGTTTAACACACGAGTAGGGATGATGATCTGATCACAAATGCTTTGATTTTCAAGCTAGCTGCTTGTCATAGAACGTGCTCAACTGCTAGAATCATAGTGTATGCTATTTGAATCACAGCTAGGAATAATAAAACATTCAAAACAGGATCATCATCTCTCTCACTCTCACTCTGCCTAGAATCTGGATTAGCATAGTTTCTGTCGTTGTTTAATCGGAGCTCGCACCCTTTTGAAACAGCACGGGTGAGAAACTCTACCCTGTTTAAAACTTACCCTATTTGGAAGCGATGTAGAGAAAGAAGATGACCGGGGATAGAGTTGTGTACCACACACAGCACATCGTAGTAGGAGGGCACCGGTCAGAACTACCTCCCCAAGGAACCGTACTGCAGTAAATCCACACAAGCAAGATGCCAGAGAGAAACTCATTTTACTAAACCCAGAACAGAAAATTGGACAAGCTATAAATGGATCAATGGATCGATGGTGCTTACTATTTTACTAAACGAGCTCGCACAAAACTGGACTAAGGACAAGCTAAAGGTTGAGCAATGGTACCAGATGATGCTATATGGATCCCCCTTCCACAGTGAGCACCATTTCACTGGGAGGGTGAACCAAGCAATGTGCAACATCAAGAAACGGGAGTAGAGGAAAAGAGAAAGACAAAAAATGAAGGACATTTAGAGAGTAACTGTCAGTATAGCTAGGGTGATCCTACCTTGAGGTGGGATCCGACGTTGAGTGTAAAATCATACGTACCTTGAGTGTAAAAAACGTAAGGTCTGTGGGATCCTACGTACCTTGAGTGTAAAAAACGTAAGGTCTGTGAGATCCTACCTTGAGTGTAAAAAACGTAAGGTCTGTGAGGAATCCGGCGTGGAGGAAGACTACTTCCGAGTATGAAACTCGAGCAACTTTCATGATACAGAGAGATAGAAGTTACAGAGATAGATGGTTGACAAGGATGATGTTGTGAAAAATGGACGATAAGTGAACCATCCTAGAATACCGGACATGTTTTTCTCTTTTCCTCACCGATGAGAGAGAGGAAAGATAGGATGTATTAGAGAGAGATAAAGGGATAAGCAATAAGCAATGAGAGTAAAGGAGAGAAAGATCAGTAAAATAGGCCAGGACGTTCTGCGGTAGTATGGTAGTTAAGGTCGTGCGCACTTTTTGGCGCCATTTGGCGCCAAATTGGCGCCACGTGGCGCCACGTGGCGATATTTTAGCGCCAAATGGCGCCAAAATTTGGCGACTGCGCACAACCGCCAATTTGGCGCCAAAATGGCGCCAAGTTGGCGATTTTTTGGCGCCAAATGGCGCCACGTGGCGCCAAGTGGCGCCACGTGGCGATTGTAAATCGCCAAGTGTTGGCGGTATTTGGCGGTACCGCCACGTGGCGATGCGAATTTGTCTGAATAAACTGTGTCCATCGCCAAGTGGCGCCAAATTGGCGCCAATTTGGCGATAGTACCTAAAATTCCAAATATTCATAACGTCCATCAGAGGAATTCCTATCGCCAAGTGGCGCCAAATGGCGCCAAGTGGCGCCAATTTGGCGCTAAATTGGCGATTAGATACAAATCGCCAACTTAGCGCCAAATTGGCGCCAAATTGGCGCTGCTTGGCGATTGCCGCCAACTTAGCGCCAATTTGGCGCCAAATGGCGCTGCTTGGCGCCAATTTGGCGCCAAATTGGCGATTCGACACAAATCGCCAACTTAGCGCTGCTTGGCGATTGCCGCCAACTTAGCGCCAATTTGGCGCCAAAATGGCGATTGGCGCCAAATTAGCGCCAATTTGGCGCCAAATGGCGCTGCTTGGCGCCAATTTAGCGCCAAATTGGCGATTGGATAAAAATCGCCAAATTAGCGCCAATTTGGCGCCAAAATGGCGATTGGCGCCAAATTAGCGCCAATTTGGCGCCAAATGGCGCTGCTTGGCGCCAAATTGGCGATTGGATAAAAATCGCCAAATTAGCGCCAAAATGGCGATTGGCGCCAAATTGGCGCTAAATTGGCGCCAATCGCCATATTGGCGCCAATTTGGCGCTAAGTTGGCGATTTGTATCCAATCGCCAATTTGGCGCTAAATTGGCGCTAAGCAGCGCCACTTGGCGCCAAATTGGCGCCTATCGCCAAGCAGCGCCAATTTGGCGCCAAGATTGCGCCAAAGAGGTGGTTAATTTCCGCTTCTGAATGTTCCCAGTCGCCAAGTGGCGCCAATTTGGCGCCAAATTGGCGCCAAGAGTGAAAAGTGCATGGCGCCAAATTGGCGCCAATTTGGCGCCACTTGGCGATGGACACAGTTTATTCAGACAAATTCGCATCGCCACGTGGCGGTACCGCCAAATACCGCCAACACTTGGCGATTTACAATCGCCACGTGGCGCCACTTGGCGCCACGTGGCGCCATTTGGCGCCAAAAAATCGCCAACTTGGCGCCATTTTGGCGCCAAATTGGCGGTTGTGCGCAGTCGCCAAATTTTGGCGCCATTTGGCGCCAAAATATCGCCACGTGGCGCCACGTGGCGCCAAAATGGCGCCAATTTGGCGCCAAATGGCGCCAAAAAGTGCGCACGACCTTAACTACCATACTACCGGTTCTGCTGCTGTGCTGCTGATGATAAACATTTGCTGCAGCTGTGAACAACAGAAAACAACACCTTGACCTCTCAATTACACTCAAATTGTTCTCTCTCACACTTTCACCCTTTCTCTCTCTATCTATCTCACGCTATCTCTTTCTCTCTCTCTCTCTCTCTCTCTCTCTCTCTCTCTCTCTCTCTCTCTCTCTCTCTCTCTCTCTCCCTCTCTCTCTCTCCCTCCCTCTCTCTCCCTCTCTCCCTCTCTCTTTATCTATATTTCTCTCTCTCTCGGCAAGAATATCCCATGAACCGCGCTCGAGTCTCGACAGCGAACAAAACGAGGAAGAGAGAGAAATCAGGGTATCGGGAGGGTATCACATGGAGCTGAGTAAGCCTCTCTTATCGACACCGTTGCTAGGTTACTAAATATTCCAGAACATTACACCCCCATATATCATTCTAAGTTTGCCCAGAGCATGAAAGAATACTGACATCTCTGAATCTCAGACCGTATCTCATCTTTAAATGGTACAAGAAAATATCATATCAAGGCCGGTGTGAAATCAGCAGTTGTATATGACTTGTTGCTAGGTCACAAAAAGTTGGTAATTCGAGGTGAATTCCAAACAAAACATCATATGACACATATGTGATGTACCTCACTCGCTGGGTATTCTTTAGACAACATTGTGTGTGTTACTGGGGAGCTGTTACCCTGGGTAAATGTTACCCTGCACAGCTCCCCAGCTGTTACCCGGTGGGCAACAGAACTCAGCACTCACCTCAACGCCTTTGGGATCAGCTACACAGACAAACAATCTACCACACGAAGCGGGGAGAGGAAGATCCAATTAGGGGGTTGGCAACGTCTCGTTACTTACAGTATTTGGGTTGTATGGTTCCTCTATAATGGGCGGCGGGTGAAGCTGTTGTCTCAGAACCTGGTCTATCTCATCATCAGTATCAGTGTAGTGCTTCTAATGGGGGATACTATGTATTAGACAATATCTATCACGGGGATGCACACGCAGTCACCCCACCACTACCATAATCACACCCAGAATCTGATTCTGCGGGATTCCAGGGTCACTGGTAATCGTTATCCTTCCCAATGGGGGGAGGGGGGATAAACGACCCCAAAGAAATTAAACTTACCAGTTTTTCCCGAATGTACTCTGGAAGTGGTTTCACATACAGTTCCGTCAGCAGGGTCGGGTTGTTTCTCAGTGCGTGTAAACTGAAATTGGGCAAATTGTATATATATCACGACTTGTAATCAGTACTCGGTCTTGGTGAGCTAGACACTATCTAGACGCTATCTAGTAGACAGTAGACTGGGTGATACCTACTTGTGTAAAATCGTCATGACTCTTTTTTCCTCGTCAGCTCCCACATGGGAATTCCTCCGTCTCTTTCCCTCCAGTCCCTTACTCCTATTGTATGTTATCTGATGGCTACTAGCTCCCCCCACTCTTCCCGTCCTGCAATTAGGGAGATTTATATTTAGTATTATAGATCAAGGGTGGATGTGGAAGGATATATTCTAAGGGCCAAGGGGTAGGAAAACTGACCTCTGTTTTCTTTGAGGCTGTTTCACGGCGGGAGTTGTAGGCTGAAATGAAATATCACTCAGTTAGTGCTGTCGGTGCACAACTCACACAATCACTGATGCAACAGCCATGATCAAAGAATTTATTATTAAACAGTCTTCTCAATACTAAAATCATGGAATTGATTGAGTCACTATTGGCACTCTGTATTCAAACATTGTTCATTGCTACTTACTGGCCGGGGTGAGAGTGAGGATGTGCTACGTGAGAAGAGGCATCGAAGTTGAGACTTGATTGTACAGGATGCAGATAGGGGCCGTCGTGTGGCGGGGAGAGGAGGAGGGGGAGCAAACATACAATCTATACGTGCAGAGGATTAGTTAAGTACACATGTACACTGTACACATGTACATTGTACACATTGACACTTGTATAACAGCTGACGGGGGAAATATACGGAATTAATCAGTAGCTCCATGCGACATACACAGCAGCAGATTTTGTTCGATCAAAGCAGCAAATAAATCGTATCTGTATCATGTTTATGATACCTGGTCAAATATAAACTAATTTAGTTGACGTGTTTGTACCGTGCGTCTATCTACTGCTAGTGGTCAGACTGATTTACCTGAACGATGGAACATTGACCCACTTTTCCTGCATAGTAAACGGGCCTCAGCATTTGATATCTACCGAACCCTCACAGATCCGCACAACTCAGTAAAATAATGTGCCACACAACACAAAGAGACTCACAGGGTGCAAAGACTGATCTCTCAAGCCGGTAGATTTCTATTCCTAGTGACCTGTCTCTCTCTCTCATATATAAAGTCATGCAGTTGCAGATCATGTTAACAAGATGCCACCAGAGACATGACATTACTGGACGTGCCACCAGACACGAGGCAGTGCAGTGCACCCAATGGCCACTACACATACAGGGGGTGCCACCAGACTCCAGTGCACCCAGCTCATAATATTGAATATTCACTACAAATTACAAATCACCAGCAGCATATGAATCATGTGAATGAGCCACAATTATATCACAACAGGTGCAGGAGCACACAATGACACAAATCATCCCCCGCACATGCGGTCATGGCTAAACAGTGAAATACAATCTCTCTGCACGTTAACACAGACAATTCTCCTGCAAGACTAACTTCCCCTAGTGCATTATATTCTGCTCACACTAGACATGTGATAGAGAGCTGTGGTGCTATCGATCTGCTTCAAAGGACGGGCACGGTGTTCCTCCCACACACATGACGGTGCACGGGAAATTAATTTAATATTTCTACCCCACTGTATTACAGAAGTCTCTCAGGGAGACATGGGAAGAGTAAATATTACACTGAGTGATGGGGTAAATAGTTACCATAGTAACCGATCGTTGTGACCCAGAAGTCGTGTCACAGCTTCAATATTCATGATTCATTTAACACCAAACTCACTGCAATAGGAACGTTTTGTTTCTACACATACAACCTATCTCTCCGTTCTTCAACTGTTCTATCAGGAGAAAGAAAAACTTTGTCAAACGTATATCGATCCCTTTCAGCAGGGATTTCTTCGACATTATTAACATTTAAGCGTCTTTGCTCCTCAGCATGACTTTCACAGGTCTCGCAGGTGAGGACTGCTTTACTAAGCAGTCCTTCTAATCAAGCTCACTGAAAAGAGACTTAATTTGAGTTTCAAGCTCATCACCATTAACATTGTCTTTTAACTCTTCCAATCCGTGGATGATGATGTTACACCCACGGTCCTCCGAGGCTGCCACGATAGCCGATTGAATCTTCTTTGGAGCCAGGGCTGAAGCCCGTTCCTTCTCCAAAATGGAGGCAAAGCTCTTCATTTCTTGCTGTCCCTTTGACTGCACAGCTGTTATCTCAACCTCCCTCTTCTCAAGAAACTGCCTCTGGATATTCAGTAGTTCCTCTTGTGTCAGATACAAGGTTTTGATAAGCTCTTAACTATGCATTTTGAGCTCCTTTTCATATTAGTATATTACTTCATCATCGTGGTTTCATATCCCGTGTGTGACAACTGTTCACCAACTGGGAAGGTCTGTTCAATGAGAATACGGCATGAACCCTCCACAAGATCTAGAAGCACTAGCTTGTTCAGTGCACTGAGTTTGTTCCTATAGGGAACCTTCAGAATTCAGATCATCCCAAACTTCCACTATTTGTGGTCCGATATACTTTACTCTATCTGCTCTGATATATTTTATCAAACCCTCCAGTTAGTGTTAACATCTTGCTTACCCACTCCACGGTTTGTTCTTGGCATTATCGGGTTTTGCCGCGGTTTCCCACGGTCATTGCTCCACCTCCTGATGAGAAAGACTTGAAATTTTGAGGATAGAAAAAACTCGACATGATCTTCCCAGCCTTAAAATGTCAGTTTCTATCTCATCAGGGGTGGAGCAGTGACAATGTGAAGTATTTGATTGGGTTTGAAAAGGTAACAAACAAACAAACAAACAAAAGACAAATTTGGCCAGCGTTAAAATCTGGGTGTTTCGTGAGTGCTGACAAACGGTTTTTTAGGGTTAGGGCTAAAGTGGGGTTAGGGTTAGGGCTGGTGTTTGGGTTGGGGTTAGGCCTTGACATTGCCTACCACATAAACTTTGAATTAGCCAAAACGGTTGAGTGGTTCGGCGGTTAGAGCCGTTTTAGTGAATCAACTTTTTTGGTAGCGCGCACCTGTAAACAGGCCACCAAACACCCAGATCGTAACGGCGCCCGACAAATTTGGGGCGCCGCGCAGCTGCACCAAATTTAAAAAACGTATACGCGCGCCGCGCAGATTTTAACTGCATCGCATTTATGATTTATTTGCGCTCGCACAATTCGTTTGACAGTTTTTCATGGTATGTCGGTGCAAGATGATCCAATACCGCCCTAGAAACAGTAATAAAACATATTTAATTTAACGGTGGTGAAATTAGAAATAATAACAGTAACAATTAAAGTTAAACAGGAATTCTGATTCAATCTAATTTTTCTCTAACTCTAGCACTGGTCAAGCTTAAAATGTTAATTGATTTTTTATTGTATCACTGATCGTAATACTGTAAATATCTTTCTAGTTTCTACCTCTTACATAACAGTTTATATCTTCTGTAATAGTTAAATCAATGATCAATATGAATAAACTTGTAGTAAAGTCTCTCCCATAGTATAGGATCTCTCTTGGTAATGAAATTACCCCTCTGTTATTATTGCTCATGTATGCAATAAAAGGGGTGACTTCGTAACCAAGGATCTCTCCCTCTCTCGGAAAGGTGAGACTGATACTCTGACTGACAGAACTCTGAGTCAAACTCTCAACCCTGTTTATTCTGATAGTGATAACACATAATGATAAACCCGAAACTATATGTAAAGTCGGATTTTTTGAAACTGTCACCCCAAAATGACCGCGCATGTGAAATTTATCAATTTTGACGCGCACACCACACGTTAACATGTGATGTGACGCGCAAAAACATTCCGCGCACGAAAAGGGGGGTGACAGTTTCAAAAAATCCGACTTTACCACTACAATATCCCTATCAGTTGATCAGTATCAACCTGAAATTGCTACTACTTTTATATCAGTCCCCTCTCAATAAATCATCCCTGGTGAGTGTCAATTGTACTGATAATATCCCCTGAACTGGCAGCCACTTGTGTTAACCGATCTATAGCGGCTAACTTCTGCATTTTCTGAAAAATAATAATCAGGTTAGGATTTCTCTATCCTAGTATCAGGATCCAATTTTTTAACTAGGAAGGGTTTCGTGTACGTGGCACGAACACAACGGGGCCGGGATAATACTAAATAGATGTTTTGTGGTTCTTACCTCTCGTAGCACTTTGTGGTCTGACTCTATCTCCTTCATAAATGTGATGGGAAACCAACCCTTCTCCTCATCCTTCTCTCTAAACCCGTAGCACCAACCTGGGGTAGGTTATTAGAACAAAGATTTGTTAGAACGGAGTAATGAGCGGAGATAGACGTGAGAAACCCATGACTTGACTCTGACTACTCCTTTCATTTTGTTAAATTCAACAAATGGCTATAAATTAATTAAAAGCTAAACCCAGTTCGACTCACGACAGAAATGAATTTTTTTACTCACCGTCAGTATATTTTCGAATGACCTGACAGACATCTCCCTCTTCCAATTCTAGATCGTCTTTATTCGTCTTTTCGTGGGCGTACATTGCAACAAATCGAGGCGTGTCTGAGTGAGATTACAATGGGATATAACACAGAATTCTAAACTAAACAGTGTCAATAATAATAATAATAATAATAATATAAGTTTTTGTATACCGCCCAGGCAAAACAGGGCCAGCAAACTGAATTTTGACTGACACTGCTCAGCGTCAGAGCGGTATACCTAAATTATAACACCTTCCTTACTTATGACACACACTATTAAAATCTGGATTTAAACACACCATAGATAGACTTTTATTGATGAAAATACGGGCCTCATAAAATACGAACCAACTTAGATAGGCATAAAAATGCTCTCACACTGAATAAGCTAAATTACAAAGTCAGCAGCTCTCATGCTACTCAAAGACAGCAGCTCTCAAAGCTATTAAAAAGTCAGCAGCTATTACTGCAAGCCCGGTAAATGCAATGAGGAATAACACTGTCTAAATAAACGTCTGCCTAAGGGGAACACTAAACCCAGACCAGAACAGAACCAGTGACCCAAAGACGAGATGACTCAGGTGCTACTGCTCTCTGGATCAACGAAAGCTTCCTTAAATAGCCGGGTCTTAAGCCTTGTCTTGAAGAGTTCAACAGGGTGAACAGACCTTAACTCCAATGGCAGGGAGTTCCACACTTCCGGCAGGAATACAGAGATCCTCCTCCTTCTTAACTTAGAATTCGCATTTACACTTGAGAGCTTTGGATATTTCAACCTGAAGAAATCTGGAACTGAGGTAGATCGGGTAGGTTTTACAGGTTCAGGATTGTCATCACGAGGGACCAGGTCCATCAGATACTTGGGTGCAGTGCCTCGTACAATCTTGTACGCCAAAAGACATGCCTTGAAAGTCAGCCTCTGCTTAATAGGTAGAATGTGTGCCTCCTTGTAGTATTCTGTGTAGTCATCCTGATGTCCCTTTAGATTGAAAATGAAACGCACACAAGAATTCAGGGTCTTCTGAAGATACCTCAATATCCTCTTAGGTAGTCCATAGTAAAGGATGTTGCAGTAATCAATCCGGGAAATGACCAGTTGCTTGACCAACATAATCTTGGTATCTTTGTCAAGACACTTGTTGACCTGCCACAAGTTCTTGAGCATAAGGCCACACTGTTTCTTAACATTGAATTACTGCAAGCCCGGTAAATGCAATGAGGAATAACACTGTCTAAATAAACGTCTCCCTATCAGCATGGTTTTGTACCCTTTAAGTCATGTACGTCGCAGCTGATTGAATTTAATTGCGAATTAGCTCTTAACATAAATAACCGATATCAAACAGACATAGTTTACTTTGACTTTCAGAAGGCCTTCGATAGTGTATCACATGACGTAATTATAAGAAAATTAAAAAATGAGTTCAATTTAGAAGGTAAGATGTTACGTTTCCTAATAAATTATTTATCCGGTAGGCAACAAAGGGTTGTGCTAGATGGGGATTTTTCAGAATGGGTAGAGGTCAGGAGTGGAGTTCCACAAGGCTCAATACTAGGGCCTTTCTTGTTTGTGTTATTTATAAATGATATAGTTAATGTTGTAAGAGATGATGATCTAACTAAAATTAGGCTATATGCAGATGATCTTAAAATATGGCGTGTTATAAATAGTGAAGAAGATAGTTTGCAGCCCGACATCGATAGTTTAGTGCAATGGGCTAACGATAATAAAATGATATTCCATCCCAACAAGTGTAAGCTGCTTAGATGTACTCAAAACATTAATCGACATCAATTAAATTATCGCTTAGACAGAAATGAAATTAAATCATGTGAAAAAGAAATTGATCTAGGAGTCTCAACTAACCACAAATTATCGCCAATAGAACACCAGAAAACTGTTGTTTCCAAAGGTTCTCAAAGATTAGGACTGGTGAAGCGTGTAGGAGTATTAGTTAAATGCCCCCTAAAGAAGAAGAACCTCTACATTAGTCTAGTTAGATCCCTGTTCGAACACTGTAGCCAAATATGGCGACCAGTAAGTGATTCAAGTCTGCTTAAGTTTGAAAGTTTGCAGAAACGTGCCACAAAATGGATATTCGGTGAAACAGACACTAGTTATAATTTAGAAACGTATGTAAAGAAACTCAGGGAGATTGACGTACTCCCAATGACTCAAAAATTTCAATATAATGATCTTAAGTTGTTCCATAAAATATTCTATGAAACATCTCCTATAAAATTTCCATCTTTCCTACAAAAATACGATCCGGAATCACATTTCAGACGCACCACCAGACAACAAACGAAACGAGACAGAACGAACATTATATGCATTGAACAACCCAGAGTGGACCTGTTCAAAAACTTTTACTTCTACCGTTGCCACCTTGAGTGGAATTTACTGCCTCAAGAACTGAGAAATACAACCGAACACAATTTATTTTCCTCCAAACTGAAAGACCATCTCTGGAACGCCTTACATGACACAACTTAATTCGCCTCTGTGGTGGGGGTCCCTTTCTCTTCCTTTATTTCTGCAGTATCTCTCCCACCTCCACACATAGCTCATTCTTTACATTGTACTCAAATATGAGGTTTGGAGTGGTGTTGAACAGTTTGAAACAGGACGGGCGCCCCCACCACAGATATGAATTCTATCTGATATAAATCTCTACCAACAGCCGACGGTATACTGAATTTTGGATGGGGATTATGGGGGAGGGGTGGGGGACTAGGAAAAATGGGCAAGGGTAAGTAATTATTTTTATCATTAATGAGTGAATTAAAATTAACCATCTAGTCTAGTGTGAATAGCCTTATAGCCATTTCTATTTTTATTTAGCTATTAAAAGTATACTATATTAGTCTGTTTGTCCGTAGTGTGCGAGAACTGTCTGTGTGTGAATTTTTATAGTATTTTGAGGTGTAAGCGCTCCGTCTATATTGACACTCCGTCAATAGGAGCCAACCGGGATATTGTCTTTATATATTGTATATCGATTTTTATCCTTTTTCAAATCAAAAGAGTCAACTGATGGTCCATGAGAACACCAAGGGTCTTTCCTGTCGTCCCCTTACATTCCATAGGCCTGACCACCGAACCTCCAAACTGGATCTCTGGATCAAATGCCATCTTTTCCAAGGAGCTTGTCTTTCCCAACAGTAGAAACTCCGTCTTGTCCTCATTACACTTAAGTCCATGGTTAACCATCCATGTTTTGACATTCTTGAGACAATCCTCTAGGGTCTTTTTACTGGAACTCCACCCCTCTGCATCACTCGGAACCAGTCCAAAGTATATCTGAGAGTCATCTGCATACAGTTTGATCTTTAGGCCATAGGGACGAACAATATCCTGAAGTTCCTCAATGTACAGCAAGAATAAAACAGGTCCAAGAAGGGACCCCTGTGGGACTCCACAGATTAGTGCAATCGCCGCCGAGAGTTCCCCACGAACATTCACTTTAAAAGTCCTTTTGCTAAGGTAGCTTCTAAACCATTCAAGCGCAGATCCTCTTACCCCAAACCTTGCCTCCAAAATTCCAATCAGCTTCGAATGATCCACAGTATCGAAAGCCGCACTCATGTCAAGCAGCAGAAGGGCCGATACTTTGCCAGAATCCAAATCCTTCAACAGGTCATCAAACATTCCAGCAAGCAGTGTTTCACAACTATGCCCCGCCCTATACCCAGATTGGTCTGCATTGAGTAGGTCGTTCATCCATAGGTATGAGTTTAACTGATTGAGCACAACTTTCTCCAGTACCTTCGATACAAACGATATGTTAGAAACCGGCCTGTAGTTCGAAAATAAATCAGTGTCCCCATTGGGGTTCTTTATCGTTGGCATCACCAATGCTTTCTGCATAATATCTGGAACAGTAGATCGTAGAAGGGATTTGTTGATAATGTTCGTCAGGATCGGCGCTAGTTCTTCAAGGCAGTCTTTCACCAACCAGGTCGGAATAGGGTCCAGATCACAAGACTTCGATGACATTTCCTTGACAACCCGAACTAATTCATTAACTCTGATTTCCTCAAACTTGGTTAGAGTACAGGTAGGCGCAGGCAGAGAATCCACAGTGAGCTCCTCAGAACCTTCCTCTTGCTCATCCCGAACCGCTGTCCGAATCTTCTCAATCTTCCCACTGAAGAACTCTGCAAAATCCCCTGCCAACTTTCCGTCTGACACTCCTCCTGGCAGAACAGTTTCAGACTTTCCAATTAGACGACCTAGCCTCTTCTGCAGCGCTGCAGGATCATCTTTAACCTCCTCAAGCTGCTTCCGGGAAAATTCCATCCTCGCCTGCTTATCAATCTTTTCAAAACGCCTCTGTAGTTCCTTGTACTGTATCTTGTTGAGTCCTGTCTTGTTAGATTCCCAAGCCCTTTCTGCTCTCCTCCTCTCCCTTAGTGCCTCCCGAACATCTTGTCTCTCCCTCCACAACTTAACACTCTTTACTTCCTTCCTTCTCTTCATCGGTACCAGTTTCCTCACCACCTCCTCTAACGCACTATCATAGATCCTCAAAGCCTCCTCTGCAGTACACCCATCTGGAACCCGAAGACAAACTTCCTGGAGAGCACGTCTGAATTCCTCTGGATCAACCGAATTAAAATCTCTGTAGCTGTACATCTTCCTCCACGTCCTATAATCATCTCCAGGGGTAGAGAGCTTTAGGTCCACTGTAGCCAAGAAATGGTCTGACAACGTTCCATCCGGAAAGACTTGCACGTTTTCCAGTTTAGTAAGAAAATCACGCTGACAGATCATCAGATCCAGAGTTCCTCCCCTCACATGAGTCGGAACTGATGGTACATTCTGCACAAAGTCAAATGAGTCCAAAAGGTGAAGAAGCTTCCTCGCATAAAAGTTGCCTGAGTCCTGAACCTGGAAATTGAAGTCTCCCATGATCATCGGATTTCCTGTTTTCATGAGAAGGCTCGATATATATCCATTAAACTCTTCCAGAAAATTTGCCTCTGTATACCGAGCCTTTCCATTGTAGGGGGGTCTGTATATATTACAGAGCCTCACAAGATCATCATCTCCTCCAATAAGGACTTCCTGGACCTGAAAGGTCTTGAACTTGTCTTTAACAGGTGCTCGTTTGACCACTACTCCGTCCCTATAGAAAACGCCAATGCCACCACCAGCTCTCTCACTCCTTGGACTAGAGAATACCTGCCATCCATTATCCTGTATTTCCCTGATCTTCGCTGTATCCGTAGCTTTTAGATAAGTCTCCTGTACTAAGCACACGTCACATTCCTTATCCTCTAGATGAGTCAGAATTCCTCCCGTCTTGTTCATTATAGAATGGACATTGAGCGTCCCGACCCTCCAAGTCGTTTTATCCTCAGCTCTTCCATTGCCCTCGTCCGGTAGACATTTTTTGTCTCCTTACTCACGCCAGCAGTCCTATCCATCAGCTTTCCTCGTTCATTGATGTAAAAAGGACATAAGGTACTCGATGCAAGATGCGTCTTTGAATGCCTCCTATCCTCTCTGCTTCCACTGCCATGACAATTGATACACCTCAGTTTGGCTACATCATTCTTCCTCCTCTCAACATACAATATCATACAATATCATATCCCTACAGGAGAGGACTGTGGGGAATAGGGGAGAAACAGCAATTAGGTGTCCAATAAATGCATCCATGGTTTTAGGGCATGAAAATTTGTGAATTCTTACCCCAAGATTCGTAGATCTTTTCATGATCATCGTCCTCGACCGCGGGGGCTTTCTTTTTTAGCACCTCCATCCACGAGTCGACCTCTTTTCTGAAAATAAAATATTTTATACTGGCAATAATATCAGTTCTTTGTAAATTATTCCTACGGTTCTAGCGTTGGTAGTGTGCTAATTAACAATTTAATAACTAACTTGGTAGTGCTAGTTAAAAATGAAATTACATATATTATACATAATACTAATTACATATTATATACATATTACTAACTTTGACTCGCACTGTATCCAATGTTTGCCCCGGGTCGCACTTGGGTTTGGGGTCATTGACAGATAGAACACCAGGTCCTTCTTAATTTTCTTTTTAGAAAGGGTCTCTGCGAAGCTGTTTGTTACAGTGATAATTTGTCGGGGACAGTGCTCCGTCAGTGTTATCAACCTGTTAAAAATATTGTTTGTAAGTCCTTATGATACTGTTCCAGACATGCTTTCTGGCACGGTGCCAGACCCCGGCAGTGCGCTCAGATGGGGTCTGTGGCGCCAGACAACCCATTATTTGTTATGTTCTAACCCTCCCTTTACATTTGTTACAGTCTAACTTGGCAACCCATTATATATGAGCAACCTCAAACCTGAAAAACCCCGCTAGATACTAAATACAGAAACACTACTAACTACATGTTTCGGCTTACTCGGGATGTTTCGGGTCGAAGGAAGCTCCAATTACAGCACAGTCCGTGAACAGCCAGAGGTGGATTCCACTGGCCGATACCTTACTTCCCTTTACATTTAGTTTTATTAACTGGGAGAGGGGACAATGGTTAACACTAATAAGCACGTGATTTTGATAGGTTGAAAAAAGTCAGAACGTATTAATAATACGTTCAATATCGGCCAATAATACTATTATTGGCCGATCTAGCATGCACCGTTTCGGAGAAATCAATAAATAATAATGTATGATATTAGTGCAGATCAAACAATGACTCTACTAGATCTTCTCAGCAGGAACCGACCGAATCAGGAAATACTGGTCCCTGATTGGCTGATAACCAGTCACGTGACCTAAATAACAAGTTCTGATTGGTTGTTTACTTGTTTCGGTCGGTTCCTACCGGATCATGTATCAATATTTTACCTGACTTTCCTTCACAATTAAGCGGTCTGCTTTCCCAGTAAAGTTTGTCATAGAGTTCTTTATTTTAGAGAAATCACACCTAAAATAACACTTAGTTACACACCAAGAACATGTTGTACAGAAAACTAAAAATAGGTTGGTCACGAAATTGCTCCTTATCTGAGAAGTGGTTATTTCGTAACAACTACTTGCCTTGTTCGACCCTCTCAAATTTAATTAAAGGAGGGTTAGAACACGACAAGCAACAATAACATGTAATTGCCCCCCCCTGTAACTAAAGCATGCAATTACCGTTTCTCTAGCTCTGCCATAAGTTTCCTTGTGTCAGCCTTCCTTGCCTCCTCATTACAGGCATCAACTAACGCACATACCTCTTTGTGGACCTCTCTCAAGGGCGCTAAATCTGGGGAAATAAGGAAAAATAATGACACATTTTCCATCTTTTCTTGAATGATAAAGTTTATAACATCTCAATCTGAGATGTGTTATTGTGTGATGTGATTGCGTGTGTCTGTGTGTGACGAAATATCACACACAGGTTTCTCCAATCTCTCCATGCTAACCCGGGTGTTCCTGATCAGGTGTCTCGGACACTGTCTCCTTGAGAACTGCATTGAGCAGGAGGGGCATTCTGCATATCCGTTGCATGGGCTGGATTAGTAGACTCTGAAACATGAAACATAAAGTTGGAAAATTACCAAGCAATATACGACAATATAACTGAATCAAATACTACTTAACTAATCAAAAAACTAACTAAATAATGGTTAATTAATTAATAAAACTTACCCCTAAGTTTTTAGACATATCTGACTGTTCGACCATCTGTAGAAATGTACAAAACTGATCATGTTCATCCCTGAGAAGATATAGAATCGTTTAAAGAACAGTTACTAAACCCCAACTAAACTGTTTAATAACTGTTTAGTTAGTAAGATGCTGGCACCGTGCCAAGATCAAATAAATCACATGTATCTTGACTTCTTTTGAAGAACTGTTACCTGAGCTTTTTAATGACATCCTGCTGTTCAGAAGTGTGAGCACAATAGGGCATATAAACATGGAACTCGTTGCGGACCTAGGAAATGATTAAATTGTTCATGTTATCATGGTTATGTTTCTGGTGAGTATGAATAAAACCAACCCCCCCCCCTCCCCCGTAATATTGCAACGTGTCTAGTATGCAGCCAACCCAATGTTTCAGAACTTACAAATGACTTACAATTAATTACAAATAACTTACAAATAACTTACAAATTCTCTTAGTATGGGTACCACAGTTTCCACACACACCTGATCTCGATACAACTCATCTAACCTCGCACACAACCTGAAACAAAGGAAAAGGACGGGATCAGCTGTGCAAGCACACAACATCAAAACACACACACAAACAAAAACTGTTTGTTTATCAGTTAAATTTTATCAAAAAAGTCTTTTTAGATGTCGAAGAGTGAGCTAGGAGATATTGGTCAATGATATTGGTCAATGAAATGGTGGTGTACTCACACTGTATTGTACACTGCTCTGTGGAGTCGTGACGGTTTGGCAGATCAATGATATGGCTGCTTTATCATTAGGAATAAGCAGCTTTTTTCACTCCGATCTACCTCTGTTAGCGCATTGGCCTGACCCTATTCTTGGATCGCGTGTGAGAACAGCGGTCAGAGCATTGGCCTGACCCTATTCTCGGATCGCGTGTGAGAACAGCGGTCAGAGCATTGGCCTGACAGATTTACCTACAGCACTGCCCCACTCTCTGTACCTAGTACATAATATATCTGATGGAAGCTGCATGGTAACTTTAACGGATCGAACATGGTGTATAAAGCCACAGAGGCATGTCTTAATCTTCCACTTCCTGTCAAATATCTATCCCAATCGGGAAAATAAACTAAGGTTAAATTGCTAACCCATATAACTGCTTGCTTGTATTATACCAGGATGAGCTAATTATAACTGAGTGTGCTAAAAACGTCTGTTACAACTTACAGAGGGATTGAGTCCATTAAAAAATTGTTTAATGGCACTCAATCCCTCTGTAAGTTGTAACGGACGTTTTAGCACACTCAGTTATATATTAGTTATTATTATTGTTAACAAGGGAGGATATACGTTTGCTGTACACAATTATGTGTAAAAGTACGCCGCCCTCTCTCAAATCTTGGGTACAGATGTGCATTCTTTGTGTAGGGCGTAGGCTTGTTCGCTATCTGATATTTGCTTGAAACTAATAAACTATACAACAGATAAAACTGGCATTTTGAACGTATTTGTATGTTTCTAGTTTATCATGATTTAGTACCTATATCATATGTATATGATTTTACTCGTGTAGTAATAATGTGGTTAATTCTACTACAAACTGCTACGTTGTATCTAGTTCTACACTCATCCCAACAGGTAACCATTCTCTATCGTCCTCTATTTTTTCTATCATTTTCTATCGTCCTTTATCGTCCTATAGTACTATTCTATACTAATCGTTCTCTTATATCTACTTTTCTAAGTCGAATTTGGGGTTCCAGCCCTAGATAAATCCAATATCAGGATCCAGGGACCGACTCATCATTTTAGGGCTGGATTTTCTCGCCACCACTATCTCCCTCTCTCTCTTTCTCTTAATTCTCTCACTCTTTCTCTCTCTCTAGAGTGGACGGCGGTTACTAGGAGCGTCAAGTTGGCCCTATTACACTGGACTCATTTCCAATCGAAATGAAGCTGCAGCAAATAAAAAAGTCGCGATATGGTTATCTCGGAACAAATAGCGCTCCAGATTAACACTGTACCGACATACAATATCAACCAATGCACGGGGGTACCCTATAGATTTGTCGTATACCCTGACTCCACGGGTATTCCCCTTACTGGGACCATGTGTGGGCTGATAAAGGCAGTAGATAAAGTCATGATATACTGCAACGGAGATAAGATCCTGGAATATGCGTTTGCGGAAAGCCCCTACAAGAGTGGATGTATGGAAACATGGACGGGGCAAAGTGAATATAAGGAATTCATTTTTTTCAATTTGATAATGCGTCTAAACGTTTTCAGGTAAGATTATATCCCGTCACATCAATTACCGGCCTTATTGTAGAACATGTTTTGGTAAATGGATTGGAAACTGTTGTGTTATCAAACAAATCGGGGGACATGAGAGAAATGCACGGTATATCGAGTCCCGGTTAGTAGAGAGAGGGAGTCTAGTTAGCTCAAACTTTCTCTCTCTCTCTCTCTCTCTCTCTCTCTCTCTCACCCCTTACTCAGCAAGATTTGTTTCAGTTGTGGGTTGCCCTGAGTTTACAGCATGGCCTACCAACATCATCCCAGTGACACAGCACCACTAAATCAGTTGGAACGGTACTAGAAATGCAGTGTCGGAGTGGAAACTTGTTACTGTCTGATACACAACAAGTGACATGTACAGAGGACCGAATCTGGTCTACCCCGATCCCCTTTCACAGGTGTTCTGGTAAGTAGAAATAACAATATTTATAACAGTTTTCATATAGATCAAAATATATACGACCCTACCCCGCTGGGCTGAAAGGCTTCAGCAGCTAGCTAAAGCGTGAAGTAGGGTATTATGGATTGTTGATACTCGTGAAGCCGCTCATTTAACCATCACAGACACCAAACCTTCCCTAAAGATCTTAAAACCTAGATATTACCTCGTGTCTTAACACTATCTGCAGCCTTGTAGCGTGCTATATGACTAACTCCTGGCTCCGGAAGAGTGGGACACAACTCTGGCTGGTGTGGTTATTCAGAAAGGTCCGATGCGTTTACCGCGGCAGACGGCTGGTTTACACCGCATAGTACCAATTTGACATGTTTGGTGTGAGCTTACGCGAGCCCGAAGGGCGAGCGTAAGCGAGCTGACCGGAGCGCTGACCGAGGCGCTGACCGAGGCGCTTAAGTGCCGATAGACAGACTGCGTAGCATGGCAAGTACCAAATAAAAGTATAAAGTGTCGTAAATCATGTCTTCCAAGGAGATAGAGATCAGGAAGGAGAAGGAAAGATTGCTGGAAAATGGTAACATTATCCACTGTCACACACATCTCTCACAGCTGTTTTTCAGACTGGATTACATCGCGCGCTCAACCTACCTCCCAGGTCGCCGCGCGCTACGTCTTACAACAAGAAGACTTCCCGTGCAGCAGTATCACTTGAGTGCAGTAATCTTGCTCAAAAGTGAGACCTCCCGATCACCAACAATTAGATACAATAAATACATAGATAAGGTATTAGATCCAAGTGAATGAATGATCAAGACATTGATGATCGACGATTTTCAAGAAAACTAAATGGTTCACTTACTTCTCACTCACAGCCTTGATCTCGGAAGATTTCCATAAAAGCATCCGCTGCTGTCTCCCGGGACCCATATTCTCCAATGATTCTTCAGACTCGAAGAAATTGGCAAATATTATATCATCCATAAACTGAGACGGAAGGGTGACCACATATTAAATTTCAGTGAACTTGTAGATACAAAATACGTCATTAATGATGTAATAATATTCTAATAGAGTTAAAAATGAGCTGTTTAGCAGCCTGTTTCTACGGTAATGAGTAGAGCAGGAACCGACCGAAACAAGTAAACAACCAATCAAAACCGTTGATTTAGGTCACGTGAGTGGTTATCAGCCAATCAGGACCATTATTTCCTGATTCGGTCGTTCTTGAGTAGAGTAACAAGCCTTTACATACCGTGGTTGAAAAAAATTGCCCCAAAAGAGGTTTTTTTCAAAAATCTAACCTCTTTCATTTGTCTTCCCTTCTCCATCTCTTCCTCCGGCCTCCCTCTCCCCTCTCACTCAATCAGCTACCCTCTTTCTCTCCCCTCTCCCCCTTTTTTCTTTCCCCTGCCCAGGGGGCATTAAAATTTTTTTTTTAACCCCTTTACCCGCAAACGGGGTGATGTCCAAAGTTTACAACTGCTTGATGCTTTTCTCTCTCCTCGGCAAAAACCCTCTTATTTCTCCTCCCCCTCTTCACTCTCTTCTCCTCTTCTACTCTCTCCTCTCTTTTCCCCCCCCCTCCTCTCTCTCCCCCCCTAGTGGGTGTGAAAAACATACACGCACATGTGATTTTCTCCCTTCACAGGGACATATTTAAAACTTTTTGCCACTCAAAAACTTGGAAAAAGGGAAAGGGGAAAAGGGGAAAGAAAAAAGGGTGAGAAGAGGAAAAAATTTTTTTCTTTTTTCTTTTTGGTGAATCCCCTTGGGTGAAGGGTTTTTATCGTTGAACACACATTGAAAGGGGTGTACAAGGGGGTTGAATCACTCAAAGATAAAGTATCTAGTGTTAATTTTTAATTTTAATTTTATCGATATGGATACTTGAAACCCAGAGAAAATTAAGGGGAAAATGAAAAACTAGATAATGAAAAATATTAAAGATTTAAAGGTAAAAGCTAGGGAACGATAAGTTGAAAGGATAGAAAAAAAACGAAAGATAAAAAAAAGAATGATAGGGGGAAAAAATGGGACGAAAAAGATGTATAGTAGATTTTACCGAGCCCTATTTACCCACGCATCAATATGAGTTTTTTTCATGCTACAATGTTATAAAAAAACCTTTTTTCTTCCCCCTTTTTCCCACAGACTCTCAAACAGACGCACATCCTTTTTACTCTTTTCTATTTAGCACTATCTCTCTCCAGTATCCTTCTACTTTTCTTTCACTATCTCCCTCTCTCTCTCTTCTCTCTCCTCTCTCACTCCCTCCCTCCCTCCCTCCCTCCTTAATCCTCATATTTTTCCCTTCCTCCCTGCTCCCCCCCCCACCACTGTCTACTAAATTTCCCCCCCGAAAAATGTTACGGGAGAAAATTAAATTTTGGTTTTAAAAAAACCCAAAAAAATTTATGGTCCTTCTTTTGTGTGTTGTAAAACAGACTTGTGTAAAGCTCATTTCCCCATTATTCCCCTAATACCCCCCTCATTTTTTGCAATACCTTGATTCTCTCTAGTCTTTTTTTAAATTCCTCCCCCTTTTCCCTTCCTCAAATTCTTCCATCCCTCTCTGTCAACTAGTTCCCTCTTTTTTTTTTTTTTTTTTTTTTATTTCCTCATCGTTCCTAACTGTCACCCCCCCACCACAATTGAACCCCCTCGGCAAATTTCTGACCCTATTTTCTTTAAACACGAAGGGGGTAGGGGCTAAAACTACCGCCTTACAAAAACATGTTAGGTGGATTTCAATTCCTCTCTGCAGCCCTTTTTACCCCGGGACTTCCGTACTAAAGACAAACCCAATCTCTGGTGCTCTATTCTTTTTGACCATCACGGAATTAGACTACATATTATCAATTAAAATTCCCCTTTGGGGTAGATATACGGGGAAACCCCAAACCGTTTAAAACAGGGTGTTAGCGGGTCAATGTTCGTGACAGCATGTAATGTCGGGTGAGAAATGAACGCCGTGTCTGCGTGCAATTTGATAGTGTTTTTTAAATGGTTAAACTCAAGGGAAAGATATATAGAAAAAAAGGGGGAAAAATTGTGAAAGGGAAAAAAAAAACTGACTGACTGACTGACTGACTGACTGACTGACTGAGAATCGTTTACTAACTCGCGACATACCTATAATATAATCTAGAACAATCACAGGGACAGTAACTGACAATAAAAACGACAGGTTTATCTGTTTTGCTGCGAGGGTTGATTGCTGAGTAGGTGTTTCCATCCATTTGCAGTGCTTGAACAGGTAGCCGGATACAGGTTTAAGTCCATCAGGTCAAAATACACACACACACACTTTTCTCTCATACTAGTTTTTATGCACTTCTCACTCAAAGTATCAAATATTACAAGGGGGATAGCGAGAGCCCCCCTTTCCGTTGCAAACAAAAATTGGCAGTGAAAGAAGGGTTATCTCGATGCTTTGCAACACAACCATGACTCCCCCTTCTACATCTTACACTCGCGCGCTATTGGCTGGAAAGAGTCACGTGATGTACATCACGTGACTCTTCCCAAACACTCTCTCTGTAGGATTTCCCTAATAAAAGTTTGCTTAATAATTGGTAATGAAATTCCCCCTCTGCGCTAGCTCACGGATGCAATAATAGGGGTGACTTCGTAACCAAGCTTAATAACAGGTTTCTTAATTCGTGATCTGCACCCTCCAGGATTGCTTAATTTTGCTTAATTTTAGAGTTAGTAATAAGAGGACCCTTAATTTTTCTATATTTTAATTTTGGGTTGCTTAAAAGCTTGTTCTTAATTTTGGAGAGTAAGGTAGTTTCAAATAAATCACATGTATCTTGACTTCTTTTGAAGAACTGTTACCTGAGCTTTTTAATGACATCCTGCTGTTCAGAAGTGTGAGCACAATAGGGCATATAAACATGGAACTCGTTGCGGACCTAGGAAATGATTAAATTGTTCATGTTATCATGGTTATGTTTCTGGTGAGTATGAATAAAACCAACCCCCCCTCCCCCGTAATATTGACAACGTGTCTAGTATGCAGCCAACCCAATGTTTCAAGGAACTTACAAATGACTTACAATTAAATTACAAATAACTTACAAATAACTTACAAATTCTCTTAGTATGGGTACCACAGTTTCCACACACACCTGATCTCGATACAACTCATCTAACCTCGCACACAACCTGAAACAAAGGAAAATGACGGGATCAGCTGTGCTAAGCACACACAATCAAAACACACACACAAACAAAACATGTTTGTTTATCAGTTAAATTTTATCAAAAAAGTCTTTTTAGATGTCGAAGAGTGAGCTAGGAGATATTGGTCAATGATATTGGTCAATGAAATGGTGGTGTAGCTCACACTGTATTGTACACTGCTCTGTGAGGTCGTGACGGTTTGGCAGATCAATGATATGGCTGCTTTATCATTAGGAATAAGCAGCTTTTTTCACTCCGATCTACCTCTGTTAGCGCATTGGCCTGACCCTATTCTTGGATCGCGTGTGAGAACAGCGGTCAGAGCATTGGCCTGACCCTATTCTCGGATCGCGTGTGAGAACAGCGGTCAGAGCATTGGCCTGACAGATTTACCTACAGCACTGCCCCACTCTCTGTACCTAGTACATAATATATCTGATGGAAGCTGCATGGTAACTTTAACGGATCGGAACATGGTGTATATAAGCCACAGAGGCATGTGCTTAATCTTCCACTTCCTGTCAAGATATCTATCCCAATCGGGGAAAATAAACTCAGGATAAATTGCTAACCCATATAACTGCTTGCTTGTATTATACACAGGATGAGCTAATATATAACTGAGTGTGCTAAAAACGTCTGTTACAACTTACAGAGGGATTGAGTGCCATTAAAAAAATTGTTTAATGGCACTCAATCCCTCTGTAAGTTGTAACAGACGTTTTTAGCACACTCAGTTATATATTAGTTATTATTATTGTTAACAAGGGAGGATATACGTTTGCTGTACACAAGTATGGTAAAAAGTATCGCCGCCCTCTCTCAAATCTTGGGTACAGATGTGCATTCTTTGTGTAGGGCGTAGGCTTGTTCGCTATCTGACTATTTGCTTGAAACTAATAAACTATACAACAGATAAAACTGGCATTTTGAACGTATTTGTATGTTTCTAGTTTATCATGATTATGTACCTATATCATATGTATATGATTTTACTCGTGTAGTAATAATGTGGTTAATTCTACTTACAAACTGCTACGTTGTATCTAGTTCTACACTCATCCCAACAGGTAACCATTCTCTATCGTCCTCTATTATTTTCTATCATTTTCTATCGTCCTTTATCGTCCTAGAGTACTATTATATATCTAATCGTTCTCTTATATCTACTTTTCTAAGTCGAATCTTGGGGTTCCAGCCCTAGATAAATCCAATATCAGGATCCAGGGACCGACTCATCATTTTAGGGCTGGATTTTCTCGCCACCACTATCTCCCTCTCTCTCTTTCTCTTAATTCTCTCACTCTTTCTCTCTCTCTAGAGTGGACGGCGGTTACTAGGAGCGTCAAAGTTGGCCCTATTACACTGGACTCATTTCCAATCGAAATTGAAGCTGCAGCAAATAAAAAAGTCGCGATATGGTTATACTCGGAACAAATAGCGCTCCAGATTAACACTATACCAACATACAATATCAACCAATGCACGGGGGTACCCTATAGATTTGTCGCATACCCTGACTCCACGGGTATTCCCCTTACTGGGACCATCGTGTGGAGGCTGATAAAGGCAGTAGATAAAGTCATGATATACTGCAACGGAGATAAGATCCTGGAATATGCGTTTGCGGAAAGCCCCTACAAGAGTGGATGTATGGAAACATGGACGGGGCAAAGTGAATATAAAGGAATTCATTTTTTTCAATTTGATAATGCGTCTAAACGTTTTCGAGGTAAGATTATATCCCGTCACATCAATTTACCGGCCTTATTGTAGAACATGTTTTGGTAAATGGATTGGAAACTGTTGTGTTATCAAACAAATCGGGGGACATGAGAGAAATGCACGGTATATCGAGTCCCGGTTAGTAGAGAGAGGGAGTCTAGTTAGCTCAAACTTTCTCTCTCTCTCTCTCTCTCTCTCTCTCTCTCACCCCTTACTCAGCAAGATTTGTTTCAGTTGTGGGTTGCCCTGAGTTTACAGCATGGCCTACCAACATCATCCCAGTAGACACAGCACCACTAAATCCAGTTGGAACGGTACTAGAAATGCAGTGTCGGAGTGGAAACTTGTTACTGTCTGATACACAACAAGTGACATGTACAGAGGACCGAATCTGGTCTAACCCCGATCCCCTTTCACAGTGTTCTGGTAAGTAGAAATAACAATATTTATAACATGTTCATATAGATCAAAAATATATACGACCCTACCCGCTGGGCTGAAAGGCTTCAGCAGCTAGCTAAAGCGTGAAGTAGGGTATTATGGATTGTTGACTACTCGTGAAGCCGCTCATTTAACCATCACAGACACCAAACCTTCCCTAAAGATCTTAAAACCTAGATATTACCTCGTGTCTTAACACTATCTGCAGCCTTGTAGCGTGCTATATGACTAACTCCTGGCTCCGGAAGAGTGGGGACACAACTCTGGCTGGTGTGGTTATTCAGAAAGGTCGCGATGCGTTACCGCGGCAGACGGCTGGTTTACACCGCATAGTACCAATTTGACATGTTGGTGTGAGCTTACGCGAGCCCGAAGGGCGAGCGTAAGCGAGCTGACCGAGGCGCTGACCGAGGCGCTGACCGAGGCGCTTAAGTGCCGATAGACAGACTGCGTAGCATGGCAAGTACCAATATAAAAGTATCAAGTGTCGTAAATCATGTCTTCCAAGGAGATAGAGATCAGGAAGGAGAAGGAAAGATTGCTGGAACATGGTAACATTATCCACTGTCACACACATCTCTCACAGCTGTTTTTCAAGACTGGATTACATCGCGCGCTCAACCTACCTCCCAGGTCGCCGCGCGCTACGTCTTACAACAAGAAGACTTCCCGTGCAGCAGTATCACTTGAGTGCAGTATCACTTGCTCAAAAGTGAGACCTCCCGATCACCAACAATTAGATACAATAAATACATAGATAAGGTATTAGATCCAAGTGAATGAATGATCAAGACATTGATGATCGACGATTTTCAAGAAAAAACTAAATGGTTCACTTACTTCTCACTACAAGCCATGATCTCAGGAAGATTTCCATAAAAAGCATCCGCTGCTGTCTCCCCGGGACCCATATTCTCCAATGATTCTTCAGACTCGAAGAAATTGGCAAATATTATATCATCCATAAACTGAGACGGAAGGGTGACCACATATTAAATTTCAGTGAACTTGTAGATAACAAAATACGTCATTAATGATGTAATAATATTCTAATAGAGTTAAAAATGAGCTGTTTAGCAGCCTGTTTCTACGGTAATGAGTAGAGCAGGAACCGACCGAAACAAGTAAACAACCAATCAGAACTCGTTATTTAGGTCACGTGAGTGGTTATCAGCCAATCAGGGACCAGTATTTCCTGATTCGGTCGGTTCTTGGAGTAGAGTAACAACCGTTACATACCGTGGTTCTGATAACATCAAGGCTCTTTTTGTAGCTGAGCTCTGAAGTGTAAATCTCATACATCGCCTCCTGTCGAGATCGTTCTTTCTTGCTCATGACACCCTCCGCTAGCATGCCACTTTCTTGTACCTATAGTAATGAAAGAGGGAAGGGGTAAGGGTAAAAGGGGCAGGAGGGGTACAATAAAAAGATGAAAACTATAAAAATTATTAACATATTTTACCTCTTTTCGTTCGTACCAATACTCCCTAAACCCTTTGCCCTTCATTGAATCGGTTGCTTGAGGGGCAGCGGGCGGTTTCTTGATCTCCAGGGGCTTTTTCTCGAATTTGAAATTATCGACATCTTCAGCAATTGTCCCATAGATATCTGGGGGGGGGGTCAAGTTTTAACACAAGTCTGTGAACCTGTGTTGAAAGCTAGACATGCTAAAAGGTTACACAGTAAGTATAGCTGGTAGCCATGAAAGCACACACAACTACTTAGGCTATTTCTTATTGTCCATGTGTATTGGCCAACTAAAACCTCATATAAATGACTGGACGAGACAAATCCGCGAGTTAGGGAGATGAATTAGGTGCCAAATTCCGGCACTAGGACTAGGTTTTGCAACATAATAGCAGGAACCGACCGAATCAGGAAATACTGGTCCCTGATTGGCTGATAACCAGTCACGTGACCTAAATAACGAGTTGTGATTGGTTGTTTACTTGTGTCGGTCGGTTCCTGTATAATATACTGCAGTACAGCAATAGACAAAGATGACAACATGGCAATGGAAATATTATGGGGTAGCAACGGTAGTATGACATACTGCCTACGGAACGTTTGAGGACACATTACGGACACATTGAGGACACATTGAGGACAGGTTGTGGACAGTTTGAGGACAGGTTGAGGACACATTGTGGACAGGTTGTGGACAGGTTGAGGACAGGTTGAGGACACATTGAGGACACATTGAGTAACGATTGCACATCAATCGTGGACACATTGAGGACACATTGAGGACAGGTTGAGGACACATTGTGGACACATTGAGGACACATTGTGGACACATTGAGGACAGTCTGAGGACACATTGAGCACACGTTGAGGACACATTGTGGACACGTTGAGGACACATTTGGGACAAATTTGGGGTATTAGATTTGGACGCTTCCATTTTTCTCGTGGACACATTAAGGACACATTGAGGACACATTACGGACACATTGAGGACACATTGAGGACAGGTTGTGGACAGTTTGAGGACAGGTTGAGGACACATTGTGGACAGGTTGTGGACAGGTTGAGGACAGGTTGAGGACACATTGAGGACACATTGAGTAACGATTGCACATCAATCGTGGACACATTGAGGACACATTGAGGACAGGTTGAGGACACATTGTGGACACATTGAGGACACATTGTGGACACATTGAGGACAGTCTGAGGACACATTGAGGACACGTTGAGGACACATTGTGGACACGTTGAGGACACATTTGGGACAAATTTGGGGTATTAGATTTGGACGCTTCCATTTTTCTCGTGGACACATTAAGGACACATTGAGGACACATTGAGGACACATTGTGGACACGTTGAGGACACATTGAGGACAGTCTGAGGACACATTGTGGACACGTTGAGGACACGTTGAGGACACATTGTGGACACATTGAGGACAGTCTGAGGACACATTGTGGACACATTAAGGACAGTCTGAGGACACGTTGAGGACACATTTGCGTCAATTTACAGGAGACTTTGCACCTGTGGTTCAACTGCTGCTTGTTCCGCTTCCCTATGGAGCTCTCGCTAACAGAAAGTGAGGGAGAGAGACAGAGACAGAACGAGATATATAGGGGTCAGGGGAATAGGGAGGGAAAGGTAGGGCAACCGGCCTTGCCGAATCGTGTCTTATATCGTCTAACACTCCTAATCTAATATCGTATCGTCTCACACTGCTAATAAGGTTCCCCGAATCACATTTTATATCCCGTGTTGTCTGACAGTGCTAATAGGGCGTCCCAGAATCATGTCACATATCCACCCCCCTCATCATAATTTGTTGGTGCTTTTGTTAGTGGTGACTTGAGACGGCGCCGGGTGCACTTCACGGTATAGTCTCAGGTCACCACGATAAGTGGTCATGACTGAAACGATAAGTGTGTGTCAGAATCTGACTGTCAGATCACCTTAACTGATTATCACGGCAACAATTGCAACATGTACTGGTTACAGGAGATCTTTGCAACCGATTATCACGGTCCGACCTTACACCAATTGTACTGGTTATAGGAGAACTGTGCAACCGATTATTTGCCTAGCTAGACTGTGTTTCGGGCGCCCCGCCCCCGAAACACAAATGTAAAACACAAATGTAAAGGGAGGGTTAGAAGATAACAACCGATTATTACAATTCGACAGACCTTTTGTAACCATCTCACGTGCCTACACCATGCACCATGAGATCTGCCTGTAGGAGATCTCTCACTCGGAGGATGGAGAGATATTCTATTCAGTGAAAAACTGGAGAAAGAATGAAACAGAGAGAAATAGAGAGAGGGTAGAGAAAGACAAACCAAGTATTAACAAGATAGACAACGATATAATGGTACTAAATCAAATAAACCAAGTATTGTACATAATTACCATAAAATGAAATATTTACTCCATCTCTCAGCCACCCTACCTCCCATTTACTCCATCTCTCAGCTACCCTACCTCCCATTTACTCCATCTCTCAGCTTCCCTACCTCCCATTTACTCCATCTCTCAGCTTCCCTACCTCTCATTTACTCCATCTCTCAGCTTCCCTACCTCCCATTTACTCCATCTCTCAGCTTCCCTACCTCCCATTTACTCCATCTCTCAGGGGTAGTAATGTTAGGATAAATGAGAGATGGAGTAAATGGGAGGTAGGGTAGCTGAGAGATGGAGTAAATGGGAGGTAGGGAAGCTGAGAGATGGAGTAGATGAGGGGTAGGGTAGCTGAGAGATGGAGTAAATGGGAGGTAGGGAAGCTGTGAGATGGAGTAAATGGGAGGTAGGGAAGCTGAGAGATGGAGTAAATGGGAGGTAGGGTAGCTGAGAGATGAAGTAAATGGGAGGTAGGTACTCGCACACCACGGTCTTGAGTCAGTCGACTCACAACTGTTATACACGGCGTGCCTGGTGAAATTTTAACACGACCTAGCATGCGACGGGAAACCACCACTTGTACGTGGTAGCTGAGGGTCTACATAATGGCGCTACGGTGCGGGAAAAAACATTCCATTCCCTAAAATCTTTTTTTTTTACTTTTATTTGATTTGGGTCAAAATTGGCTATATTAAACGTGGTCCCGAAAAATCCATAATGACTTAGCACACGAAATATGTCACCCCCACCTATTTTTGCACGTAGAATCGATTGCCGTTGAAGTCGAATCTCTAAAATGACTGTAAAATGGTCAAAAGTTGATTTTTTACCATTTTTTGGAGGTTTTTGGCCCCTAAACCATTGAAAACGTTGAGATAGGAATTTGAAACTAGTGCCAATCGTTAAAATGGTCATTTTTCTACCAAGAACCAAGTTTTCGTGTATATCCGATTTATGGTTAGATTTGGGCAAATTGTTGAAATCTGCCAACTAGGAGAACCGTAACTTGATTTTCTTGTTTTTTGGATTTTGGCATTTTTGACAAACTTCTGATTGAAATGGTCAATCGGGACCATGCTTAAGTTGTTTATGGGACAATTTTCGACTAAAATCCAAGATTTCATACCAATCCAATAACAGATCGTTGATTTATAGAAAATTTAAGTAGGCAAAACGGTGAAAATAAGCAAGAAAAGTTGTCATTTTGACCGTTTTGCCTACTTAAATTTTCTATAAATCAACGATCTGTTATTGGATTGGTATGAAATCTTGGATTTTAGTCGAAAATTGTCCCATAAACAACTTAAGCATGGTCCCGATTGACCATTTCAATCAGAAGTTTGTCAAAAATGCCAAAATCCAAAAAACAAGAAAATCAAGTTACGGTTCTCCTAGTTGGCAGATTTCAACAATTTGCCCAAATCTAACCATAAATCGGATATACACGAAAACTTGGTTCTTGGTAAAAAAATGACCATTTTAATGATTGGCACTAGTTTCAAATTCCTATCTCAACATTTTCAATGGTTTAGGGGCCAAAAACCTCCAAAAAATGGTAAAAAATCAACTTTTGACCATTTTACAGTCATTTTAGAGATTCGACTTCAACGGCAATCGATTCTACGTGCAAAAATAGGTGGGGGTGACATATTTCGTGTGCTAAGTCATTATGGATTTTTCGGGACCACGTTTAATATAGCCAATTTTGACCCAAATCAAATAAAAGTAAAAAAAAAGATTTTAGGGAATGGAATGTTTTTTCCCGCACCGTAGCGCCATTCTGTAGACCCTCAGCTACCACGTACAAGTGGTGGTTTCCCGTCGCATGCTAGGTCGTGTTAAAATTTCACCAGGCACGCCGTGTATAGTCGTCAAGCCCCTGGGTGATTTACAACACACCTTACCACATTACACCATGTACTACTGGTTACAAAAGAACTGTACTACTGGTTACAGGAGAATCGTGCAACCGATTATCACGATGCGACCTTTTGTAACCATCGCGCCATACACTATGAGATCTGCTTGTACGAGATCTGCTTGTATCAGTGACCAATATTTCATTTTATGGTCATTATGTACAATACTTGGTTTGTCTTTCTCTACCCTCTCTCTATTTCTCTCTGTTTCATTTTTTCTCCAGTTTTTCACTGAATAGAATATCTCATGGTGCATGGTGTAGGCACGTGAGATGGTTACAAAAGGTCTGTCGAATTGTAATAATCGGTTGTTATCTTCTAACCCTCCCTTTACATTTGTGTTTTACATTTGTGTTTCGGGGGCGGGGCGCCCGAAACACAGTCTAGCTAGGCAAATAATCGGTTGCACAGTTCTCCTATAACCAGTACAATTGGTGTAAGGTCGGACCGTGATAATCGGTTGCAAAGATCTCCTGTAACCAGTACATGGTGCAATTGTAGCCGTGATAATCGGTGATCTGACACACACTTATCGTTTCTGTCACGACCATTTATCGTGGTGACCTGAGACTATACCGTGCAGTGCACCCGGCGCCGTCTCAAGTCACCACTAACAAAAGCACCAACAAATTATAATGAGGGGGGGGGGGGGGGTGGATATGTGACATGATTCTGGGACGCCCTATTAGCACTGTCAGACAACACGGGATATAAAATGTGATTCGGGGAACCTTATTAGCAGTGTGAGACGATACGATATTAGATTAGGAGTGTTAGGAGGTTGCCCTACCTTTCCCTTCCTATTCCCCTGACCCCTATATATCTCGTTCTGTCTCTGTCTCTCTCCCTCACTTTCTGTGAGCGAGAAAGGGAGGTCGCCTTTCTGGACCCTGCCCGAGGGCTCCATAGGGAAGCGGATTAAGCAGCAGTTGAACCACAGGTGCAAAGTCTCCTGTGAACTGACGCAAATGTGTCCTCAACGTGTCCTCAGACTGTCCTTAATGTGTCCACAATGTGTCCTCAACGTGTCCTCAACGTGTCCACAATGTGTCCTCAATGTGTCCTTAATGTGTCCACGAGAAAAATGGAAGCGTCCACATCTAATACCCCAAATTTGTCCCAAATGTGTCCTCAACGTGTCCACAATGTGTCCACAATGTGTCCTCAACGTGTCCTCAATGTGTCCTCAGACTGTCCTCAATGTGTCCACAATGTGTCCTCAGACTGTCCTCAATGTGTCCACAATGTGTCCTCAATGTGTCCACAATGTGTCCTCAACCTGTCCTCAATGTGTCCTCAATGTGTCCACGATTGATGTGCAATCGTTACTCAATGTGTCCTCAATGTGTCCTCAACCTGTCCTCAACCTGTCCACAACCTGTCCACAATGTGTCCTCAACCTGTCCTCAACCTGTCCACAACCTGTCCACAATGTGTCCTCAATGTGTCCGTAATGTGTCCTCAAACGTTCCGTAGGCAGTATGTCATACTACCGTAGCAACCTTACTAAATATGTTACAAATATAAGCATTTAGCGCACACGTAGCGAACTGTCCTTCCTGGTGGACTTGAGTATGTGGTGTACCTCGAACCCAAGTGGTGAACGGGAAGAACAGTTCAAACATAAAGACATATTATATTTGTTAAAACCTGAAGTATCACTCTTTCTTAAACGTGATCGACGTATTCCCTTGATGCTATCTATCATTATATATCAATCAGGTATCTGTCAAGAGACGTGTGATTTAATCAACTATGTATTATGGAGAACTCTGTATTATGAGGTCATTTTTTGGGTGGGCGGACTCTAGTGCTAACGGACTCTATATCTAAACCCAAGGAGGACTCTATATCTAACCCTAACCCCCACCCTAACCCCTAACCTCGAAACCAAATAACAGCCCTAACACTTCTAAACGAGTATAGAGGCACAGCAAACTCTCGTTTCCGGCCTAACGGCCGAAATCTCGAGTTCGCTTTTCGTGATTTTAGCACTAGAGTCCGCTCACCCATTTTTTGATCATTAGAATAAGTGATGAAAGTATGTTGTGTGTGCTGGCAATTGTGGTGGCCAATCTTGCCAAGCTAGACTGTGTGTTTACAAATGAAAAGGGAGGGTTAGAACATAACAAGGCAGATCATGATCATGGAACATGAACATGTAGAGTTTACAAATAAATGTACCGTATTGGAATTTTATGAGTTGGTAGGAAGAATAAACAATCTAATAAAATTACTTGCCATACTACTGAATCTTCACGCACGCCTTCCAGAAAAAGTATAATGATAAAATCTAACAAAATATAATGAAATTGAATACAATCGAATGAAATCTAATGAATTAAAGGCATTAAACGGACTTGTGAATTATACTGGAAAGCACTATAGCTATAAAACAGCTCTGCACTATACAATCATTGTATGGTACAGGGGAAATAACTAATTTGATGTAGACATAAAACTCTTTCAACGAGGGGGGTCTGGGAATATAATAATTAGATATATAATATAGTGAGGTAAGCCAAACAAGTGTCCTGCAGTAATGAAAGCTGCTTTTAATATATTGAGTTGAAAGGGATGGGTATGAATTTTATCCTGAATCCTAAAAAACGCAATTCTTGCATGTCAAATTTTGGCCAAAAAGTACTCGTTTTTATTTGTAAATTGTAATGACATGTAATATATAATACTAATGCTAATTAATATTATCATTATTAATATCTTAATTAATATTATTAAAATAATATCTTACCTTCTTCTTCGTCAGCCATGCTAGATGTATCGTCCACGTCCTAAAGAAAAGGGGGCTATATTTAGAATCTAGCTGCTAACTGCTAAAAGAGTTGTCAAATGTCCTAACCACCATGATACCCCTTGTAGTTGCTACCCAGTTGAACATTTTAGATCTTTCATAAAAGAAAGTGTGATTCATTTGTTCATTGATATTGTACATTTTCGAAAGCTTGCAGCGAAATTTAAGTACCTAGGCTATCTTGAAAATTGGCAACAAATGACAAAACCAATGTGGAGGAATGTATATCCATCAAAGCGCCCAATATATTAGCTGATAATAAGCTATACAGTATACATACAATTATATCGGCGCCTATATCAGCTCATAAAAGAGTTTGAACATCCTGAATGAGCACACTTATATATATTATATACAATCGGACCCCGATTTACCGGGATGCTCGGGGGAAGGGGTTTAGCCCAGTAAATCAGGGTGTCCGGTATATCGGAGTCAAATACTGTTAATTTCCTATATCGGGGGAAGATTCTCCTCCCGGTAAATCGGGGTTCCGGTAAATCGGGGCCCGGTAAATCGGGGTCCGACTAGACTGTATATATTAATGAACTTGAGAACATAATTTGGTAAGTTTAGCTGTATAGTGCAGTTTCTAGTGATACATAGCAGGAACAAAGTGGTATGTGACAGATTAAGTTATCAACAAGAATTATTGCATTATGTATTCATAATGCTGAGTTTCCCTGCCCTACCGTTTCACATGTCAGTGACATTGTCACTGCCAACAGGATCAAGGCTTGGTCTTAATGTAATGTGAGATGCATACGATCTAGCTGTCAGTAAACTTCTCACATAGCTTAAAGTTAGCTAACTCCCAATCACATGACACTTGCTAACCAGCTTTTGACATTCCAACTTAACTACTTATCTAACCTCTCACAGTCACACTCGACACACAAGATGACAATGTGTATGTAACACGCGAAACACGCGGCAGCGCATTTCATGTTTTGTTGAGTGGCGCGCACACACACGTCCATCAAACTGTGTCAATGAGGTGTTTGATGAAGGAGTAGCTCGTCACTGTGTGCGCGGCTCTAGTTGCTACACCGTTGCCCCTCGCAACGAAAGTGTGACCAAAATGGTCCCTCTACCGGTTAGTTAGTATACCAAAATGTCGTTTTCGAATTCTAACCCTGCTATGCCTTTTTACAAAGTAAAAAGGCATCCGGGTGAATGCCTTCGGCATTCACCCGGGCAGAGAAAAAATCTCGACCTTATAACTGCAGAAAGAGACAATGTTAATGTAAAAGCAGAATTGTTGATAAGATGTTGAAATCACAACTGCTAGAAACAAGGTGCAGATAGAACTAAAAAGACACCTTTTCAGATTTTCTAGATTAATAAAAAATAAGCTCTGGGAGATTAGGGTATCTAAGAAAACACGTGTCGCTTGGTAACTGTCAAGAGGTTAATGAGGCAGAAGATAAAGATCAGAGAGGGGCGAAGGTAGAATGAGAGGGGGAGAGAGAGAGAGAGAGAGAGAGAGAGAGAGAGAGAGAGAGAGAGAGAGAGAGAGAGAGAGAGAGAGAGAGAGAGCGAGAGAGAGAGAGAGAGAGAGAGAGAGAGAGAGAGAGAGGAAGGAGAAATGTTGTTCATGGGGAAATGTTGAAGAGCAAGAACGGTTCAAGTGGTTACCGAGTCTCATTTCTTAATATGGTCCGACTGTTTTACTCATGATTGCCACGCGTGTGTCCGTGTTCTTGGATCGTCGGGAGTGTCTACCCAGAGACAGAGAGAGAGGGAGAGAGAGAGAGGGAGAGAGAGGGAGAGAGAGAGAGAGAGAGAGAGAGAGAGAGAGAGAGAGAGAGAGAGAGAGAGAGAGAGAGAGAGAGAGAGAGAGAGAGAGAGAGAGACAGAGAGAGGGAGACAGAGACACACAGAGAGGGAGACAGAGAGAGGGAGAGAGAGAGAGAGAGAGAGAGAGAGAGAGAGAGAGAGAGAGAGAGAGAGAGAGAAAGAGAGAGAGAGAGAGAGAGAGAAAGAGAGAGAGAGAGAGAGAGAGAGAGAGAGAGAGAGAGAGAGAGAGAGATAGTCGACAGACTACAGAAAGACAAGAGTGGCGGAATGAATCGATTTCTCCAGTACAAACTCCATACTTGGGTTTTTAGCTCTTTTCCTCGTTTCAGGTATTTTTGGAACTCGAGTGGAGCGATAGCGAAAAAGTTTTGGGCGAAAAAGTTAGTAATTTGCGCTCATTTTGGCCAAAATATCAGCCCCTCCCCCTTTTGAACGAACTTTCAGCCAAAAAGTCACTGTTTTCGTCATTTCTTCAGAAATAGTGGGCAGGTGTGCACCTCGGTTCAGCCAGTGATGTTAAAATTAAAAAAGTAAACACTCAACAAATACTCCAAAATGTCGTACTTTTATCAAATCAACCAAATTGGGCCAAAGTAAGATTATATGATGCAACAGTTTACTTAGAAAGACGTGGGATTGCGACAAAGAAAAAGAATTTCGAGAGTTAAAATTGAGAGACATGTGGAGAAACAAAGTATTTATAGGGATCGAGCGAGAAAAAGTAGGGAGGGCGAGAAAATAGTGAGTGAGAGAAAAACAGAGTGAGAGGGAGAGAGAGAGAGAAAAGGGGAGAGAGAGAGAGAAAGGCTAGTTAATACACGTGGCACCATTTAAACCTTATTAGAAATTCGTAGCTAATAGATCGGTCATACTACAACTAGGAGAGTACTACAAAGAGTAAACAAGATTCATGGGATCAGGTCCAAAATCACGCATTCATTAGCGATTACTGATTAGCTGAATAAAAACCACTTCGATCACGTTAATTTCCAAATGATAGGCTATGTTTCAGTAAAGGTTATCACAAGGTATAGATATTATCAAGGTGAAATGATACCCCTAATACGCTGCAGCTCTGATCTTTCTCACACTTTCTGATTCTCCCCTAAAATGTTTCGTCATATTTGGTCTTATCTAATTATATACCCTGCTAACTTAAATAACCCGCCAGTGGCGAGAAGTCCCACTGGCGCGCTCTCAATAAACATCCAGTCCAGCGGCAGATTATTTCCCACTGGCAGGTTATTTATTATTAACTCCTATGTTACATTCAAAGTGAGTGTAAATGATCAGTTCTTACTGAAATACAGAGGGAATACTATTTGCAAGAGTTACACACTACATTGGAGAGAAAGAAAGAACACATTCCGTCAATTACTCTCTCTTTATCTCCCCTTCTTTCTCACTATCTCAATTCCTCTGTGTTATGTCTGGCATGCCCCATATCTTGTTATTTCTTTCTCTCTCTCCTTAGTAACTGTTACCAAACACTATACACTCAATTGAGAGATGTTTTTGACTGTTTCTCAGTTCTCTTTGTGTGTTTTCATTAGTGTTCTCTCTCTTGTTATTGTTTAATACTTGAAACAAACAACTAAAGCAGGGTATATAACCTATAAACTCTGACCACTGGCACGTTATTGGTTTAAACCCCTCCGCCTCTCCCTCGGCTACGCCTCAGGATCGTCGTCGTGATTTAAACCAGTTTATCCGCCACTGGCGGATAAACTACAGCTACCTTCTCCCAGCGGCGCGCTGGGAGAAAGGTATCTGAAATAACGTGCCAGTGGCCAGAGTTTATGCCTCATATATATTATAGTCGAATTTTTTATTTAAGCGACAGGCCGCCGCGCACACAATTGGTTAATTGGTCATATCTCCGGTTCCTGATAAGATAAAGACTTGATCCTGGTTTCGTTGGAAAGATAAAATTATGATCTTTCCAATGGAACCAAGAAAAAGTCGCTAGCTTATCAGGAACCGGAAATCGATTTCGAGCGCTGCATTTTGATGCGCGGCGGCCTGTCGCTTAAATAAAAAATTGGACTTTAATATATGCTAGTTGCCCCTAGGTATAGCCAAGAGACAACACCTCCAAAGATGTTCAATCAGTACCCACCCTATCTAGCTGTACCCACGATAGCCTATAAAAAGTTACATTTTTTATTTTTTTACATATTCATGTAAATAATATTGTACTGACATATATTCTATTTAAACCGGTACTCCGGCCTTCGCAAAAATAAAAAGTTACCTTAGTGCTGTCACCGGCTGAGTGATCATCCACATCTCCTGAAACGAGAGGGAGGTTACAAGCAGTGTTACAAGCAGTACGTGATTAAAAGTGGAACAGACAGACAATGCGAGTGGCAGCTGCACCTGTATAAAATATTGAGCCGCTAGACCGTGGTCGGGCCGGCGGGGGAGGAGGAGGGGGTAACCGGTGGTGACGCTTCTTGGACGGATGGGTAGCCATATTAACGGGTGGTGGTAGGTGACATTGATACATCGAGCTGGGTCTACACTCCCGGACGGGTGGGCCGATAGTACGTCGGTAGGTATACGGTGCACCGGAGGGTGCTGCCGGAGGGTTGTGAGTTGGTCGAGCATATGTGTAGGGGTTGGGAGCTTCCCGTGATCCTCGACGACGCAGGACGGTATCAGTTATCTGTAGAGTACTGTCGTACCCAGTTGGGGCAGGGGAGACACGGCGGCGGGGGTCGGGAGATGAACTTCTTCTCAACGAGGTGTTAGGAGAGATGTTCCTCTTTATTGTACTGGGTGATCGTGAGGGAGACCGGCTTTGTCCCGGTGGTAAAGGGGCAGGGAAGGAAGGAGGTCCAAGGTCTACAGGTTGGTGCCTCCCAGGGGGTGGCGGCGGTGGTATCGACGGGGGGCCGTTGTCTACTGAGCACTGGCGATATGCACTACTTAGCCGCTTGTTAGCTGTTCTCTCCGGGGACGGTGTTTTTGATATACTCTTCCTGATTCTAACGGGCTTCCTCCTGGCTGTGTTTTTCCGCTCACTGACATGTACCGGCTGATCATCCTCGGCCTCGTCCCCTTTAACTGCTACTGAGGGACGTCGAGGGGGTAAAGCTGGTGGGTCTCCATTACGGGCAGGCACAGCTGGTTGGGCGGTTCTAGGAGGAACTGTAGCTCTTTTGATTGTCTCAGGGCTGCTCCTTCGGGGAGGGTCCGGGGTTACGGCACGCCTGAAGGTGTCGGGGCTGCGTCTAGGTGGTTCGGGTGTTCCTCCCCTTTTGAAGGTTTCAGGACTTCTTCTAGGTGGTTCGGGCGTTCCTCCCCTTTTGAAGGTTTCAGGACTTCTTTTAGGTGGTTCCGGTGTTTCTCTTTTGGTGTCTGGGGTACGCCTTGGAGGGGCAGGACTTGTTCTGGGAGGAGTCGGGCTAGCAACGTTTAATTTTGCATTGAGGAGAGCCCTCCTTTCAGCGACAGATAAGGGTCGTTCTTCATCACTCATATTCATTCGACATAACTATCGGCAGAGGGAATAGGATAGAGAGAAAGAAATATAGAGATAGTTAGACAGAGAAAGAAAGATAGCGAGATAGATAGGGAGAGGGAAAGAGAGAGAGAGTGAGAGAGAGAAAGATAGATAGAGAGAGATAGAGAGAGAGAGAGAGAGAGAGAGAGAGAGAGAGAGAGAGAGAGAGAGAGAGAGAGAGACGCTCTGATTCTAATATGATTGAGTAAGAAAGAGATGAGAGAGATAGGAGAGATAGAGTATGAGATATATATAGAGCTAGAGAAAGGATAGAGTAAGAGAAAGATATAGAGAGAGAGACTCTCTCTCTCCTGCTCTCTCTTCTCTCTCGCTCGCTGGCCGCTCTCTCTCTCTCTCTCTCTATCTACTCTCGCTCTCATCTCTCTCGCTCTTCTCGCGCGCTCTCTGCGTCGCAGCGCGCCGCTCGCTCTCTCTGCGCTGCTCTCTCTCTCGCTCTCTCTCTCGCTCTAGCTCGCTCGCTCGGCCAACCTCGCCCTCTCTGAGCGAGAGGAGGATTGTCTCAGGGTATAGTAAATCAAACGAGATGTACAAGATATTTAAAAATTCCAACAACGCTAGACAGTAGATATAATGTATTCAGAATTATAGCAACTCTTATCTGGACACAAAGTTTACAAAAGTACTGAAAATTTTATGCGAAATACACACACTTAGAGAGAGCATCCGCAAGAAATTTGAGAATCGTGGAAGTGAAGTGAAAACCCATACCACATATTATACATTATGGGAAAAACAAACAGACAAACAAAAAATACACTGCCATCCTACCTTGTATGTTGATTGGACACGTTGTGGGTGGAGGTGGGAGAGAACTGGGAGGCGGCGGTGGGAGAGTGCTGAGAGGAGGCGGCATTCCAGGAATGGGTGGTGGGGCAAACAGGGGCGGGCCTTTTGGCGGGGGGTTGGACATCAGTGGAGGAGGTGGAGGAGCAGTGAGAGGAGGTGGTACTCGTCTGTTAAAAGTAGGCGATGGCATGGTGTTAGCCCTAGGGGTTGGAGGTTCTAACGCACACTGGTCTCTCTCCCGGTGCAGCTCAAGAGAGTTCTTTCGAGTCGGTCTGGGTATAATGGTAGGGGCTGCGTTCAGTCTCTCCCGGGGCTGCTGCATCAAGTCAGCTGGTGCCTCGTACAACAGTTCATCCTCATCATAGGTCACCTTCCGAGGGGAAACAGCTGGTGGACGCCTTCTTCTCTGGGTCGTTCGACTTTTCCCAATTCGTTTATTTTGCGACTGAGCCCGGTCCCTAGGGACATCTTGTTCATCATCATCGTTACCATCAGCTACCTGAGCTGCTGCTGCTGCTGCTGCTGCTGCTTCCGCTGCTTCTGCTGCTTCCGCCTCCTCTCTTTGTTTGGCTCTCCTCGCTTGCAGGGCCTTCTTTTTCTCATCTCTCTTCCGTATACCTGCCCGGGAGAAACCTCTGTTTAGTTTCGCTGCCTTCATTTCCTGTTTATCGTCCTCGTCGTCGTTTCCATTCTCTTCCTCGCCTGGTGGGGCAGGCTCGGTAGGTGGCGGCCTGGAGGGTGGGGCAGGCTCCGTAGGCGGTGGCCTGGAGGGTGGGGCAGTCTCGGTAGGTGGTGGCCTGGAGGGTGGTTTGAAGGGTTCCTTTGAGGGCCGTGGTTTGGGTTTTCTCTCCCTCACGGGTGGAGGAGCGGGGGAAGGTCCTCTAGGTGGTATCGGTGGGGCTCCTAGCGTACTGGAGGAGGGAGGAGGAGTTTCAACTGTTCTGGAGGGTCGTGACATGGTAGGTGGAGCTCGAGGCTGTACTACTGGGGGAGCTGGGGCCGGTTCGGGTGCTGGTTCGGGTGGTTCCGGGGTAGGTGATTTGTGTCTTCTAAACGGGGATTTGCTCCTTTTCCGTAAAGTTTTCCCCGGTCCGGGAGATTTACTTCGTTCACGGGGGGAGAGTGTGTTTAACATTCCACTATTCTGCTGCTCCTCCATTTCAGCTCCTTTTGACTTCCGTTTTGCAGGCATGGGGGACTTGGGAAAGACTGGTCGAGTACGGTCGGCGTCCTGGGGCGCCTTGGCTTCGAAATGTGCGGCCAGTTCCTTGAGGCGAGACATTGTTCTGGATGGACGGGGAGAGACAACAGAGCAAACAACAGGGTGAATCAAAATAACTTCCTCTGACACTCACACGGGCTCTCTCTATCTCTCTCTTTTCTCCCTATACATATCTCTCTATCCCTCTCTCTTTCTCTCTATCCATAGCTAACTCTTAGACTGATTGTTATGATAGGACATAACACATACTAGCACACACACACACACACACACACGTACAAAGATACACACATGCCAACACAAACACACGTCAGTAGAGGAAGGAATGTACAATCGTGTGAAATGTGCGGATGCTCTCTGTGAGAAAATACAGCAGAAAAAAAGCAACTCAAACTAAAATTCTAAACATCTCAAAAACATGTTTCATTGTCTTATCATCTCAAAAATTGTTTCATTCCATCGTTGTGACGGGAACAGAATTAAGCTCATCTTCCCAGCCTAATTCTCGACAAATATCCGTCACTACCTCATCACAATACCCCTGCAGGTAGGCATCCTCCTGCCTACTGAAACTGACATCCGCAGACAGTGAGAGGAGAAATCCGGCTACCCCACCAACTTTTCCTGGTGGAGTTAGATTGATGTAGACCCGGGGCACACCGCTCTTTGTCTCACCCACTAGAGTGTTAAAGGGGCTGACAGCCAGGGAGGTACCGAGAATGATTAGCAGATCACATGCCCGAAAATCATCACTAATACTGTTGTGGAATCTCTGTGGAAGCTGTTCCCCAAACAGCACTACATCTGGCCTGACGACACCACCACAAGCATCACATTTTGGTACACCATCGTTTTTATCAGGGTTGAAAATCTCCTCCTTTAGCCACTCCAGTGGGTATTCTTTGCGACACTTTGTGCAATAACTTCTCTGGAAACTGCCGTGGGCCTCAATTACTTCCTCTTCAGACAAGCCCGCCAGGAACTCAAGAGCGTCAATGTTCTGTGTGTAGACACGTCTTAGAATACCCTTGTTTTTTAGTAGTGTAAAGAACTGGTGCGTTGTTGTGGGTGTCAGTTTTTGAGGATACATCTCACGAACTAGACCGTAGAATGGTCGTGGATCCTTCTTGAAATAACTGCCTTCGAAGACGGCCTCGGGGTAGGGCAGGTTGTATTTTCTTAGTTTGAAATAAAGGCCTGCGGATGGAGATCGAAAGTCAGGGATTCCTGCTGCGGTAGAAATGCCTGCACCACACATTATCACGACATTTTTATAGCGTCCTTCCTTTATGCCTTTCACAAGGGACTCTTTTGAGAACTTTCCACCGGAATTTGTGCCACCGGTTTGTCTTGACTGAAATCCACCCATTCAAAACAGCTAAAAGTATTTGAATTTGTGATATGACCTCACATCAAAGTTAACTCTTTGGACGGGTGCCTTCGCGTGCACGGATTTGTTTTGGTCACCTATCATGTGGTGTCAACAAATCATACATATCACACGTACACGAACTTGGGGTGATAACTTCAAAAAGTCCGACTTTATACATAATGGCTCAAAAGAACAGTCGAATTATATCGCATTTGTAAAATTCAGAAACCTTAAAATCTGAATTCTGCGGTTACTTCCAGCTTCGCAATTTATGTTTGATAACAAGAATTATTGCATTATGTATTCATAATGCGGTGTTTCCCTGCCACAAATGGATTTAAAATTGATGAATAAGCTTCAAAACTGGATTTCCTGATGAATTTTGTGCTCAAAGAGCATTTTTTGGCTGATGCGATGTTGGTTACTAAGGTAACTAGATAAGTTGCTATGGTAACCAAATCAGTTGCTATGGTAACCAGGACAGTTGCGATGGCAACCAAGGCAGTTACTTAGGAGACCCCAGTGGGTTACCAAGTGCCTCAACTTTAATCGCATCTCAACTCGAGTCACTAGTGTGACAGTAGTTTCATGCTTGGAAGACATTCTACCACTTCATAGCATGGCTGTAGGGGACGCAAAGTGATTTCAGGTGATAATGGGAAGTGCTATCAGCGAGTAATTGCGCGCCACAATGTGTGTTAATCATTTCCTTTGTTGAATCAACGAAGCGTGAGATGAAAGTTTTATGAAGGAGCAGACTTGTTGTTAGGCGTTGTCCGTGACGGACGGACGGACACTTTTAGTTAACTACACAATCTGCTGATTTCTAAACCCTGAATGATCTTTTTAGCACGTGCGACGCACGTCGTGCGTGCTAAAAAGATCATCCCGGGTGATTGCCTTCGGCAATCACCCGGGCAGGGAAAAAATTGGTCAAAGCGTCTTTGACCAAAGTTCCCAATACTGTTACAAATCTAATCACACATTCGTGAGTGTATCGTCAAAGGGTCATTCATCTGCATCATATGCCAAACACCAGGACAAACGGCACTGGCATCTTGAAAGTTGCAAAGGCAGGGCCGGGGTGGGAGCTCAAGTGTGTCAAGGGTTTGGGGCGGTGCCCCGCCCCTGCCAGGGGACGTGGGGTGGAAGCCCCTAAAGCGGGGAGCCCTAGCGGGATGCAGGGGCTGTAGGCTATGTAAATGTAAATTATGCACATAATATCCCACTCAATAGTGAATATATACCCAGAAAAATGGTGCCAACGCACTCTCTAAAGTATCACTTTCTCAAGTGGCTGTAGGGTTTGAGGGGATCAAAAGCCCTTTAGACCACTTCAGCATCTTCTGAGCGGTTTTTAGCATACACTGCAGTCTATTGGCCCCTCTACGCACGCATGAGGGCCGATGGGCACAGGTGCATTCCAAGCCCAAACTCTCAAGAGCGTGTTTGGTTTTTGTTTGTTTGAATTTAATTTTAGTGGAAGCTCTTACGGTAATTCCCACGCACCGTGGGAACATTTCCCACGCCGCGCCCTCTTTTCCCACGCTTTGCTTTCGACGCGCAAAAAATTATCGCGCGTGACGTCTACTAAAATGTTGAGGATGCAGTTGTTAACAACATTGGGCCAATTTGGGTAGTGCCGCGAGCATCGGAGCACTGCAGCAGCAGCACGTCACTGAGAATTTCGTTACAATCACACTGCACACACATGCCACATTGCATCAATGGATTGCATCATTGACGTTGGAACATCAATGAGGAACAGTTCGGTGGAAGGGAAACCAGTCCAAGAGTGCTGTCATGGCTGTAACCAGCCCCAGCGTCGTCTAATTACAACGATAAAGTATGAAAGTTTCACCCTCCGCCGAAACATTCCTAATTGATATATTGGGTACAAAATAAATATTCTTTGATTAGATGGATTTATAACAAATTGAACGCAAAGTTCTAAGAAGACAGATCACAAACAATTGTTAACTTTCTGGACACTACTTATCGATCACAATACATGTATGTAATATTCTCAAAGAGTTTTGTTCAAACCCTAGAACATGGTAAAAAGAGTTCGTGATATCCTAATCTAACGATAATTATAGTCCTATAAATCTCAATTTACAGCAGCATCTTGTAGGGAATGCGGACAGTGACAGCTCCGTGTCTAACTTTAGTAGACGTGTCCGATGTCCGTACCGTAGTTAGTCGAATTCCGTTATATTATTATGGGAAACGGGTCTAACGGCTGATTCAAGGCATCGATTTTAGATACACATATCTTGTAGATGGGATGATATTAATCGTCTAGAGAGGGTGTTGTAACCAGTACTCGGCATAATCCTGGGAGGGGGAGGGAAGGTTAGTTAAAAGAGCGTCCAGTACCATGCTCCTTTTATAATTTGGTTTATCGACTATTCAAAAAGACAACCGTCTAGCTGAGAAAGAGACACAAATCATCTCTTCTGAGAAGGGATGATTTCAGTCTTCTCCGCTTCCTTCCTTATCTTAATGTGTCACATGGGGTGGGCCTCTATCAGAAATGACAAGAATCGATAATTTTGTACCTCTCATCTGGCCGGGATCCGAAGTGGCGGGGCAACTAAAATGTGGTTTGAATGGGAGCCTCTCTCATTATCTCTAGTGCTCGGTCGTGGGTACAGTTAGTCAGGACCTGCAAGGAGAGCTGTTATTACATATCTAGGTATGTATGATTGTGTAAAAATTCCCTCTTATTCCCTCTCCTGAATTCCCCTCGACAATGTTCTTATGTTACATTTGTTCGCGGCGTGGTGAAGCAGGGTGGAACAAGACAATCAGGTTCAGTACTCACCAGCTACACTGAGCAGTGTATCCTTAGGTATAATCTCAGTCGCCACTGCAGGACTACTCAACACCCTGATACAGCCCTGGAGTGTGTCGCTACCTCCCTGAATCAGAATGCAGAATGGTGATGCCAAGAGCCTGCCGAACTATTGTCACCGTCACTATTTGTTCGTAGTGTAGAGTTTTACTGATCGTCAAACCTAGAGGATGAACAGGGTTTAGAGAGATCTGCACTCGGTATGGGGAAACTCTAACTGAATGGCATCCCATTAATGGGATCCCATCAACAGTAAAACTCTAACTGATAATGGACCACAGTGATGGTTCTTTCTCTGTATTCTCTCTGTGTGCGCGCCCGCGCCCGGGCATGCCCTATAGTTCTTTCTCTGTATTCTCTCTGTAGGCAGTACATAGATGTACTGCCTACAGAGAGAATACAGAGAAAGAACCATCACTGTGGTCCATTATCAGTTAGAGTTTTACTGTTGATGGGATCCCATTAATGGGATGCCATTCAGTTAGAGTTTCCCCTATCAGGGGAGTGTGAGCAGGTTGTTATGTTCTGAGTTCTGACCCTCCTAAAAATTTGTAAACACACACAACAAGAATCCCATTCAAAAGAAAGACTATGAAATGCTCTCCATCTCTCCATCTCTCCATCTCTCCATCTCTCCATCTCTCCATCTCTCCATCTCTCCATCTCTCCATCTCTCCATCTCTCCATCTCTCCATCTCTCCATCTCTCCATCTCTCCATCTCTCCATCTCTCCATCTCTCCATCTCTCCATCTCTCCATCTCTCCATCTCTCCATCTCTCCATCTCTCCATCTCTCCATCTCTCCATCTCTCCATCTCTCCATCTCTCCATCTCTCCATCTCTCCATCTCTCCATCTCTAACAATTCTCCCTCCCTACTCACGGCGGAGTAACTTTTCAGCTACTATAGTGTAACTTAGCCTACAGTGCAACAAGGTCGAACAAGGCAAGGCAGGGGGTGTGATTTGATCGAAAATGGAACTGGTAAGAGATTATAGCAAGTAGCAACGTGTGATCTGAAACTTACTCATGAGTGGTAAGTGCACTGCTATCTCCATCCCCGATATTAAAGAGCATCTCCAGCTCTGCATCGGATGGGGGCACTGGACAAGATTGGCATTCATTACAGTTAGTCGGACCCTATTCTTGCATTGTCGTAGTAGGCTGCCTGTTCGAATGATATGCCACTAACGGGGACATCGTTTATTGCAGGGACAACGTCACCCGACCGGAGACGGCCATCTTGGTATATTAGACCTGGGGGAAGAGGTGAGGTCAGTCAAGACTAGATCTGGTGAAGAGAGGATCAGGACCTGGTGATGGATATGTAATCAATAAACCTGGGTTTATATGTAGCGGGTCACCCGCTAGGGTGATTCGCTGCACCATATACTGCCCGACCTGCGAAGCAGGGAGGGTGGTAAATGGTATAAAACCCTACCAAAGGGAGGGGTTTATACTTTATACACCCAGGCCAAAAAGACGGAAGAAGAAAAAATGGAAAAACCAAAAAGAATGGTGCTCCAACCACAATTTACAATTACTACAGAGTACAGAAGGGCAATTCTTTATCTTGTGTTACCTGTTTGGAGGTGAGCATCAGCAGCTGCAGCCTGCAGCCCCATCTGAATGTCTTTCTTTTTATATTATGTGGGGAAACGACGAATCAAAGGAGCTTTACGGTGGCAGATTCCGGCCAAGAGTTTTTTCAATCAAGTGAAATATTTTTGTTTGAAGTTTTATAAAAATTTTATTTCAAAATAAAAATAAACATGTCGATAAAATTATTGGCCGGAATCTGCCACGCGAGTGGCAGATTCCGGCCAAGATTCTCAAAAAACCTTGGCCAGAATCTGCCACACACGTGGCAGATTCTGGCCAACCAACTAAAACTTGTTTATATCAAAGCGAAAACCACTGTATCCGACTAATTTTGATACGCTGAATCACGTAAGATACTTTTCCAATCCCTCAGAGGTCGGGAAAGTGTAATAACTGACCATAATTGGGTCTAATTGACCCCACTTACAACTTCTCACCTTAAAACGATAGACGCTTATGTAAAGGCACTTTTCCGACTAATTTTGATACGCTGAATCACGTAAACAACTTTTCCAAGTCCTCAGAGATCGGCAAAGTGCCCTAATTGAGCAATTAAGGCTAATTAGACCCAATTATACCCAATTAAGGCATTTTCCCGACCTCGGAGGACTTGGAAAAGTTGCTTACGTGATTCAGCGTATCAAAATTAGTCGGAAAAGTGCCTTCACATAAGCGTCTATCTTTTTAAGGTGAAAAGTTGTAAGTGGGGTCAATTAGACCCAATTATGGTCAGTTATGACACTTTCCCGACCTCTGAGGGATTGGAAAAGTATCTTACGTGATTCAGCGTATCAAAATTAGTCGGATACAGTGATTTTCGCTTTGATATAAACAAGTTTTAGTTGGTTGGCCAGAATCTGCCACGTGTGTGGCAGATTCTGGCCAAGGTTTTTTGAGAATCTTGGCCGGAATCTGCCACTCGCGTGGCAGATTCCGGCCAATAATTTTAACGACATGTTTATTTTTATTTTGAAATAAAATTTTCATAAAACTTCAAACAAAAATATTTCACTTGATTGAAAAAAACTCTTGGCCGGAATCTGCCACCGTAGAGCTTTGTCTAAAGAGTAAAAACTAAAAACTGAATCGAAGAAACGAAAAATTTGAGAAATCCACGCGCAGCCCAGCTGTTTTGTCAGCACTGTATATGCTTTCGGCGTGGGAAAAATGCGCGCAGCGTGAGAATTTCCCACGCTCGTGGGAATTACCGTAAGAGCTTCCACTATTTGGGAAATCTGCTTTTTTAATCAAGATTAGAAAAGCGTCGCGGTTTATGTTCCGCGCGAAAATATGGTGAAAGCGTTGCCAAGCATCTACTCTCTAAGCCGCGCATTAACAATTTTGTCGCGATCGTGTTCATAAAATTTTTTGTCCCACCAGAAAAATTTTCGTAGGGTAAAAAATCCAAAATGACCCCTTTCTCCCTTTTCTCTCAAAAGAAAGTATGCCCTGGACACACAGCACACTGGACATCTTCGCCAATAACCACTGTACAAAGGTTGCACCAAGTGGAGTAGGGCAAAAATGCTTGCAGCCCCTCGACACAACGCCGGGAGAGCGCGGGGGTTTCATAATTCATCCATCCACACCCCCGGTTTAAGAAGGCCCATCGCCATCCCTGATCCATGATCGGTGTGGATTGCCATGGACCACACCAGGGTCGGTGTTGACTGTCGCGTCCGCCCATGTGGGTCCCACCGGGGGGAGTGTAGGTGGCAGAGTCCCTGCGAGCAGGGGCCAGGGGCTGCAAGCCCCGGTGGGGTCGAGGGTGTCATCACACCAGGACTTCAGAGCAGGGGCCAAGATGATTCGTGGAAGGGACGAAATATTGGGCTGAAAGAAATCATTCTACATAAAAATTTGATCCTAGATTTTATTTTGATATTGATAGACGTAGACGTAGACGATTTTTTGCACTTTTATTGTTGAATAAATGGGTAAAACTAGAAACAGAAACAAAAAATAATTACACTAACAAGTACTTTAACAGTTGCATCCCGATTTTCATTTTTCTCGGCATATTTCCACCCGAGCATCCTCGTAAATCGGGGTCAGATTTAAATACAAAATTTTAAATACAACATATAATTCGACTGCTAACAGTCTCTAAAACCTAAAACATTTTTGATTCCGGGCACAGGACGTCGTTACTCGTTTCACGTCTTAATAATCAATCTGTTTCCGGAACTCTATGTAGCACTTCAGTGATCGACAACATCGATGGTCAACACGTCCTTTAATCGTTCCATTTATAACTTTATTGCACTTGATGTTCTCCCTAATACACTCTGAAAATTATATGTTAGTTACATATACATAGTCATAGTGTGTTTTTACGAATTTTATGTTCGCTAAAAACTGTTTAATTTTGTGTGTCCACCCTAGTAAGGTCTAGTAGTAGTGGGGTCTGTTAGTTGCAAAACTCTTCTGTTCTTGTAACATTTTATGAAACGCGATGTAACAGATCTGTTAACAGTTCTGCAAGTTCTTGCAAGTGAAAACACAGTTGCTAACAGAGCTGGGCGTCATAAAAGGTTGTAGAGCTCACTGAGAACATCTAGCTGTTTTTGAAACGGATATCATATGTTTACTAGGGCAGTAGTTCTTTCACTTACTTCCTATTTTTAAGGTGGCATCATGGTTAAGTAGGTCATCATAGTTAAATATTGAACACCTCAGCATCTCACCAGTATATCCATGATAATTTTTTAACGTATGAAATTTCCGGAAGACGGTCTGCAGGCACTCCGAGTTAAGCCTGAAGGATGGAGTTACAATTAATTATTTAGTATAAGTATGTATAACCTATAATGAGTAAGAACTATGCATATGAAACTAACAATGAAATTGTCCAACTCTTACATTAGTGATCATATACTATAAAATTTGGAGAATCTTAGTGATAACTAGGGTTGGGGTTAGGGTTAGTTTTCTGATCCCTTGTCAGCGTGTTACTTACAGATGATGTTGGAAGATTACTCCCTCTTGAGTATAGCACTGCGACGTTTGAGCCGACACGGGGATAATAACCACTATCAGGAGGGGAAACAAAATCCAAACCATCATTATTATAACTGACAAAATAATGGAGATCTTGGGATATTAAGAACGAAAATACGTCCGCTTTTGGGGCGGTGGCAAGAAGGATTTTTTTTTCAAATGATAAGAATGGGCTAAACCGTGATTTGAGTTGCACAACTGGGCAGATATGGAACGTCGCGTGGGTACTGGATAGGAATGCACGTGTTAGGTAGTGGTAACAACGAATCCAACGATTGTATCATATTATGATATAAACCTGGTGAATCAGGTCTACTTGAGAGTGACGTCTTGTAAATTGTAATTCCGGTTTAAAAATAATGACTCTGGATCATTTGTCATACAATAATAGCTATTTCTGTCTGAGATCAGCTTACCTCTCGAGGGTGCAGTCTGTAAACAGTCTGTGTTAATATCATCTTTCAAATGACGTGTTAGTAGCAATTTGTACACAAATTCTAGGGACCTACGTTTATTAAATTAGGCAAAAGGTAGTCGCACCTAGAAACACCTAATAGCCCTGTGTTCGGTGTTACCCCTAGTAACACCTAGAAACACCTAATAGCCATGTGTTCGGTGTTACCCCTAGTAACCCCTAGCAACACCCTTGGTAACCCATAGTATCGGCCCTAGAAACACTGATACCCACCTAGAATGTCACGTCCAGAACACATCGGACCCCCGGAGTTGTTTTACAATGAAACAGAGGCTGCAAAATACACCAACAATACCCGGATCATTGATATTCAAATGTCAATGAGCTCCCGGGCCATTGAGCTGTTAAATCTCCCCGAGGATCAGCCCTCTTTTATCCTTGATGTCGGGTATGTATTTTGCTGTGCGGAGATTACCGATCTGCTTCATGTCTGGAGCTAGCTTAGATCTACAACATGTCTTAGTTTGGCCAACATGATACCCTTCAGATGTTAGGAACAAGATTTCTGAATTCTGATATATCTTCTCGTATCATCAGATCTCATTCACGTGATACTCCTAGGTGTGGTTCAGGTCTGAGTGGTGAGGCTATCACGGAGGAGGGACACTACTGGATCGGCATGGACATCTCGCCCAGCATGCTTGATATTGCTGTGGAGCGGGAGGTAGAGGGAGATGTGGTTCTGGCTGATATCGGGGAGGGTGTTCCATTTCGGGCTGGATCCTTCGATGGTGTCGTCAGGTATAATTAGGGGAATTATGGGGGAGTATAACTGTTATGTAATGGAACCCCTGTGGTACATTACACGTGTACAGCTGTACACACGTGCTCTCTCACTCGTTCTTTCTCTCCCTCTTTCTCTCTCTCTCTCTCTCTCTCTCTCTCTCTCTCTCTCTCTCTCTCCCTCTCTCCTCCCTTTCTCCCCTAAAAAGTTAACCCCCCTTTCTGCAGTATATCTGTACTCCAGTGGCTGTGCAACGCAGATAAGGCCTCTCACAATCCCTTCAAACGACTTCGTAGTTTCTTCACTATGCTATACTCATCGATGGTACGTGTTACACGTAACGTGTATAAAGCTTAGTAGAACACTGTTATCCCAGTTTTAAAAGATCTAGTTCATTTTAGTTCATATCCATTTTTGTTAGAGACAGGGAGGGAGAGCAGTTTTCCAGCTTTACCCAGAATCTCCAAAGCAGATGGAACTCATAACAGGTATAATACTCGGGGTAGAGATGACAGGGGGGTCTTCCTGATTTTACCCCTCCTATCTTCTCCTTGAACTGCCATCCTCTCACAAGACCTTTTTTATTCCCAAATATGACCACTTTGCAGAGCAAGCGACCAGGTGCGGGTTTACTGGTGGAGTGGTAGTGGACTACCCAAACAGCACCAAAGCGAAGAAGATCTTTCTCTGTTTGTTCGCTGGGGTACCTGTAACGGGCGTGAAGATGCCCCAAGCGCTGGGGGCTGAGGGCGAGGATACTGTCCAGTTTAGTAACGAGAGGTGGGTCACTAGGTGTTACTAGGTGTTACTAGGGGTTACTAGATGTTACTAGGGGTTACTAGGTGTTACTAGGTGTTACTAGGTGTTACTAGGTGTTACTAGGTGTTACTATAGGGGTTACTAGGTGTTACTAGGTGTTACTAGGTGTTACTAGGTGTTACTAGGTGTTACTAGGGGATACTAGGTGTTACTAGGGGTTACTAGGGGTTACTAGGTTGTTTCTCCTTTGAAATTTATATTTTAAAAATGTCGAAATATTCCTCCAATCAATTTATATTTTCCCAGGCAATCTGGTAAGAAGAGGAAGCGAGGGGAGGTTTCTAAAAAGGAATGGATCCACAACAAAAAACAAAGAAGAAGAGTTCAGGGAAAGGAAGTTACCGCGGATTCAAAATACACCGGCAGAAAGAGGAAACCAAAGTTTTAAAGACTTTTATATACGAGACAAGTTTTCTGTTTTATTGCTCCTTTGTAATTTATTTATCACCTCCTACATCATCCTGCTTTTAATATTTGTGCTTCTGATTGTATTGATTTGCCTTACTCGACCATATTCCCCCGGTCCCAGGAGGGTTAGAACATAACAAGCATTTATTAAATTGTAATCTCTCTTGATAGAATGAGATATGTGAAAGGAGTTCTACTACTGTTTTTAGTAACTCAAGTAGCAGCAGAGCTAGAGTGTCCAGGTCTTTCAGGGGTAACAGGATACAATCTAAACCTTATAAATCGGTAAGGAGAGGTTCACTTCCCTTTACGTTGTTCGAAGCTGTACAGAAGATCAGATCCTCTGCTGCAACAGGGTCATCGCCTCGTGCTAACGCCCTGGTATATGAAGAGACTCTTTTTATTTTCTGATGGTTTTTATAACATTTTATTATATTTCTAGGGAGTTTAAAACAGTTTACGAAGATACAGTTTTTAGATTAAATTTATGTGCCAACGTCTCGTCATGCGACGGTAAGTTTCATACTTCATACTTCATACTTCGTAGTTGATACTGCGTAGTATATTGTGTAGTTTACCACCCTTTGTCAAGGACTATTAAGGACAACCCACCAGGTTCCATTCCAATCACCCTAACCCAGGGATGGGGTCCCCTAAACTCTAACTATTACAGGTTCAGTGGGTTGTTTCACAGTGATAGGAGGTGACACGACGTCCCTGGGAAATGTTACTAACGCCACAGCCAACTCAGATCACCTGCACGTGCAGTTATACCAACCTGCCAGCAATATCACCACCCACATAACCCTGCTGTGTCAAGTCAATACTTTGGTATGTTGGCAAATTTGATATTGAGTATTTATACATTTAGTCCAAAAACCAATTAAATAAATTAGTTTGGATGCCCGGGCCCATGTGGTGTCACGGGGGTAACACCTTTAGGCTATAACTGCCATAATTAACGGCATATCTCGTTAATTGTTAATTGTTATCCTTCAATCTGTCTATCTTTGTCTATCTCTCTCACTCTCTCTCTATCTCTCTCTCTCTCTCTCTCTCTCTCTCTCTCTCTCTCTCTCTCTCTCTTTCTCTCCCACTGTTTCTTTCACTATATCTCTCTTTTTTCTCTCTCCTCATATTTATCTCTCCGTCTTTCTTGATTATATCTCACCCTTTCTATTCTAATTTCCTTTGCCTTTATCTCTCTCGATATCCATCATTTATGACAGTTATAGCCTAAAGGTGTTACCCCCGTGACACCACATGGGCCCGGGCATCCAAACTAATTTATTTAATTGGTTTTTGGACTAAATTTCTGTTCTTTTTGGTGTAAAATAGAAAAAGCTATTTTTCGGATTTTTTTTCTGATTTCTGCATATTTTCGAATTTGAATAATTCATAAATATGCGAATAACGACTAAACGGTGAGAGATACGACTTTTTGTCAGGGGGACGACCCCCCATAAATCGACTATTCTGCGCCGGAATATGTCCATGAAAACGTTCTAGGACCATCCGAAGTGGAAATATTAAGAATATGCATTAAATCATGAATCGGTGCATAAATATGCAAATAACGGCTTAACAGTGAGAGATGAGGATTTTTGTCCCGAGTAAGACCCCCCATAAATCGACTATTTTGCGTCGAAATATGTCCATGAAAACGTTCTAGGACCAGCTGAACTGGAAATATTCAGAATATGCATTAAATTATGAATCGGTGCATAATTATGCAAATAACGGCTAAACGGTTCGAGATACGACTTTTCGTCCGGGGGACGACCCCCCATAAATCGACTATTTTGCGTCGAAATATGTCCACGAAAACGTTCTAGGACCAGCCGAAGTGAAAATATTGAAAATATGCATAAAATCGTGAATAGGTGCATAAATATGCAAATGACGGCTTAACGGTGCGAGATAGAGATTTTTGTCCCGAGTAAGACCCCCCATAAACCGACCGTTCCGCGTCGAATAAGACCGGTTTCAAGTCTTTATGACCTTCCAGTCGTGTCATATCGCAACCATGGTTAAAATGAATATTTAATGACTAATTAATGAATAATTAATGAACTATGGCGATTTCGAAGTTCTCACACAGCTATTACCGAGCGCAATGATGTAAGGAACCACTGTTCCAAACGGCAAGTCTCTACTATTTGTGGTTTAGGAGAACACTCAAAGATAAAAAAGCGTCCTCCTCCCCCTCCCCCTCCCCCTCCCCTCCCCCTCCCCTCCCCCTCCTTACATTTTTGCATTTTGGGACCCCTCTGGCAAATTTTTACCTTACATCCGATCGTTCTGAAAATTTGCATGCCTCTTCTCCTATATGAGGGCCCTTAGAGTACAAAATTTCAGCTCTCTACTTCATCTAGAACATGCTTTTTTAAAGCATCAAAAACCTCGAAATCTGCAATGGTATATAGTAGCACTGGCAGGTTTTCACGCGCTTGTGTGTAGAAGTGTTGCGTGTGCTCTCTCTTTTGTTTTTTGAGTTAGAGGGTATTTCTAAGGTGGGGGCTCTGCCCCCACACCCCCGTTTGTGGTGGGGGCTGTGCCCCCACACCCCCCTTTTGGGCCCGGGGCACTTGCCAGTGCTATGATACTCAATATCAAATCATGAAATTATTATTTTTTTAAATAATAACTTCATGATTGTTATTTCATACTCAAAAGTCAAAAGTAGGCGATGTTAAAATAATTGTACTTCCCAAATCCAATCTCATACTCAAAACCGTTTTTAAAAGGAGCGGCACAAATAAAGATACATTATATAAACTCATAATTAAAGAGAAACAACGATTTTGCAGTACTAATATTCAATTAAGAACAGGAGCTTTCGACTGATCTATGTCAGACGTCTTTAGCTATAAACTCATAATTTCTTTCTCCCAGGGTCGACCCGTGGTCCAGCACAAGACCAGCACTGCCATCTACATGGTTTGGGAAAGTGCAGCTGCGTGCAGTTCCGATACCCTCACCAACCCTTCCCTTGCACCCTGCTATGTGTACGATAACGACAACACGCTATATGATCTGAGCGGGCTGTCTGGTGTCACATATCACATTCCAGTATCAACCAGTGGGGTTTACCTGGCGGTTTGTGGCGCTGTTACCGGAGAAAACTCTTGCGATGGTAGGTGATACCAGCAACCGACCGAATCAGGAAATACTGGTCCCTGATTGGTTGATAACCAGTCACGTGACCTAAATAACGAGTTCTGATTGGTTGTTTACTTGTTTCGGTCGGTTCCTGGTAGGTGATACATATTTTCACTGGACACTATACTAAGTTATCCACTGAATTGTGTTTACCTTATGATAATGGGTAGTGTTTTCTCTGTTGAGTTGCCCTCAACATTGATCCATGTAGTATATGGGGTATAAGTTAAGGTGACAGTGATATATGAGGTAGGAACCGACCGAAACAAGTAAACAACCAATCAGAACTTGTTATTTAGGTCACGTGACTGGTTATCAGCCAATCAGGGACCAGTATTTCCTGATTCGGTCGGTTCCTGATTTGAGGTGAGAGGGGTTCCTAACATCTGTAAACTTACAGGCGGGTCAGCTTGTTACAAGCGTCCCAGCGGCGACAAGGAGAGTATTGGACATTTGAACTCTACGACTAAGCCTTCTGTGGAGAATGGATTGGTGACCCTAACTTATGAAAAGAAGAATATTGGTTCGACAACCTGTCCCACCATTACCACCATAATCTCCTTTGTGTGTGATGAGAGAATGGTAAGATTGAGAGAGATGGGGAGGGAGTTGGAGGGAGGAAGAAATTGGGGGAGGGAGAGCGAGAGAGTCTGAACAAAGCTTTCTACGCACATTGTTGTGGGAGTGGGATGACCGATGATATAAGCAAAAATTTCAACCCCAAAAAAGGAACCATTATTACACAGTGCTATATTACATTACAGCAAAGTGCACCAGTACTGGTCAATACAGATGTGTTGTGTCTGTGGTTGGTTAGGTGGAAAACACCCAACGCGTGTCCTGTGAAACCTGTCAAGGATATCGGTTGTAAAGTCCACGGTCCTGGCATCTGGTTTGATCTCACACCACTTCAATCAAAGGGTATGGAGTATGAAGCTAACATGCTAGTGTATGAAGTATTGAATATGGTGTGTTTCAAATTCTGCAACGATGAACAAAATTATTTGAGATGGGGAGTGTTGAACAAAGATTAATAATTAATTAATTATACAAATTAAAAACAACGGTAGTTTTTTAATTAATTAATTAAGATAATGGGGATGAGTACATGATATTTTATCTCACCCCATCCTCCCAGTGTTCAACGTAACGGAAGGTGATCACCAGTTCTCACTATCGGTATGCGGTACTACAATACCCTGCGATGGGTCCACCTCATCAGGATGCATTACAAACCCTGAAATCGGAGACCAAAAATCCATGGGAAGTTATACGGAGGGGAATCTGGTGTGGGATGATACTGGTCTATCTCTTGTTCTGTCTGGAGGTGCTCAGTGCTCCAGGGGACCTGTTAGGTCTACCAAGGTGAGATTATTTTGTATTTTGACAGAATTAGGTGAGGGTTATGTATGAGTAATGCATGAGCCTTTTGGTTCTGAAATAAACCCTTAGTCAACTAATTTATTGGTTGCCTGTTTTTTTAGTCCCAACTGTGTACTACCGTTTCGTTCACCCACTACTCTCACAGGTGGTATTTGTTTGTGATAAGACAGCTGGAGAGGGTAGTCCAGTGCTAGAGGAGGATGTGTATTGTTTCTACCCTTTTATATGGAAAACATCATACGCCTGCCCTACCTCACAGGTATATTACTAGGTCTGCCCATCTTCACATTACCCTACTACTAGGCTGTACTACCCCACGGGGCCCACTACTACCATATTTCTGTACTAGGCAGGCAGACAGCTAATACCGGGAGTCGAGAGAGATTGACAGTGGTGTTAGTAGTGTAGGGTAGTGTGCAATTTCTGGATGGAGAATCAATCACTTCGCTGATGTGGCAGTTATTCCCGATCTACTATCACATGTGTTTGACTGTCGGACTAAGTGGGTGGATACGGCGTGGTCAATCTTGATTTGTTGTGATACAGGGTCGAGCCATGGCAAAGTGAATCTTGTGTGTGTGTAAGGTGTGTGGGCGATACTGTTTCCAAGTGGTGGACGGTGGTGGATCCCCTTGATGGGCTGACAAAATGAGGGAGAGAGAGGGGTATAACCCTCCAAGCTTCCTGGAATTTTATACACTCTGGTGCCAAATGCCAGTTCCCCTTTTACACCCCCCCCCCCCCGCCAAATCTGTTTACACACTAAATAGATGGTCCATTCCAGTAGTTGTCCCTTTTTACACACTACTATCCGTCCCCTCTTAGTTGCCCTGTCTTTGGCCCAATTCCCAAGTCCTACCCTATAGCTCCTTATAATCCCTGATCTAGGCGAGCACGTGTGCCAAGTATGGGACGGATGGAGAGCTGTACGATCTCTCTCGGTTTGATAGTGACTGGACACCAGTTCCAATAGGGAGCTCCACTGCAGATGAAAACCTAACCTTTAGTCTGTGTGGAGGAACGGAACGGTGTCCTGGGGCATCTCTGTGCAGGTAACCATTCGGTAACTAGCAATGATAACCAATAACCATTCGGTAACTAGCAATGATAACCATTCGGTAACTAGTAATGAAAACCACACGTTAACTAGCAATGGTAACCATGGTAACCATGGTAACTAACCATACTACCCCACCTATAATCAGAGAGAAGAGTGATGGTAGCAATGAGACGCTAGCCTCTCTAACTGAGCACTTGACTGTCAACCCTGACAAGTCGATATCAATCCAGTATGAAGGAGGGGGTGTGTGTGAAGGAACTTCTACATCCATGACGGTAAAGAATCTCTCCACATTTCAAAAATGGCGGTTTTAATGCGCCCACTACCATGACACTAAGTCATCTCTCTCTCTCTCTCTCTCTCTCTCCCATGTGCAGGTTGACCTGACGTGTAAACAGGGCAGTGGTCTCACCACACCTCGCCTAGTCTCCTGCGGATCCGTGCAACTATTTCATCGACTGGGCCATGTCAGAGGCCTGCCCTGCCCACCAAGTGGAAGGCAGCAATTGTACAGTTCGGGATGGAGTTACCGGGATGGTGTGGACTTTGGACGGACTCCGTGGACGGGAACTAACAGTGCCACTCGAAGGGTAAGGGAACTAACCGTGCCACTCGAAGGGCGTGTTTCACAATTCAGCTCCCTTTTTTTCTCATGTAGCTGTCCCTCCTCCTCAAACCATTTCCAAATGTCCAAACTCCCATTGCACCCCCTCCAGCACATCTACTAATGTTGTGGTTTCCCTCTGTGGAACACTCCCCTCATGTCCTGGGGCGAGTGTGTGTACCCAAGAGGGACTCAAGCTGGGTTACCTGGGGCAACCAATGACGGAGCCCCGCTACGATTCTGGGTCTCTAACCATGGTCCTCACGGGGGAGGAGTGCCCGGACAACTCGGGGCAGTTTCTGAAAACTATTATGGAGTTCACATGTGGATCTGTTTCAGGTACTTTTTTAGAGTTTACAACAGTGTTTCAGAACTTACAGTCGATATGGGCAGTTTTTCTAAATTTTGTTCAATTAGTTGGTGTCTAATACGATATATATTTCAGCTAGTAAAGGGCAGAAGATTAACGAGTGCTACTACTATTTGGAATTTTCTGATCCCTCTCTTTGCCCTCAAATCCCTATGGAATGTGTAGTACACAACCAAACACACAGGTAATCAATTAATTAATTAAACAATCAATTAATTAATTAAACAATCAATTAGAAAACAAGTTTACACAATCATTTCTAACATCTGTAATCGGTGGTTCCAAGCATCACAAACATAAAACTTTACATTACGATTACGAGCGTTATTTGAATCCTGGCTACAAACAGATACTCCGTTGGGAGATAAAAACTGTCCTAAATCGTTACCCTCCTCGCCAAAGCACATTTTAAACCGACCAAAACTGTCAAACACGGAAAGTCTATCATTGCCATACTCAGTCACCAGAACAGTACCAGCTAGATCAACTGCAATACTACTCGGGTAACTCATCTGACCCGCATCGGATCCAAAAGATCCAAAAGTGCTCACAAAGTGCCCATTGGAAAGCCGGAATATCTGGACTCTGTGGTTGTGATGATCGCATACAAACAGATCGCCAGTCGGGGAAACAGCGACTCCACACGGTTCCATGAACTCCCCCTCTCCGGTTCCCTCCCGACCGAAAGTGTGGCTAAACCTCCCGTCTAGAGATAACACCTGGACTCTGTTATTTCCGGAATCCGCCACCACAACACACTCCCCCGCTATTGTGATAGCTTGGGGTTTTATGAACTGTCCCTGTCCAGTACCACTACACCCGATTATCCTCTTGAATCTTCCCTCCGAGGTGAATACTTGGATCCGATCGTTTCTCGTATCAAGTACAAATATGTTGTCCTGCCCATCAACAGCAATGTCACCGGGTGCCCGGAATTCCCGGACTCCATTCCCTTCGTTCCCGAAAATCTGTACAAAGTTCCCGTTTTCCTCCAATATCTGGACCCGGTTGTTCCTCTGGTCGGCAACAACAATGTGCCCATTCGCCAACTGGCCCATGCCACAGGGGTGAAAGAAGTCACCCAGGCTGGTTCCACAGGACCCAATTTGGTGGACGGCTCTGATCCTACCAGGGGAGGCCATGGGTCTGGGCAGAGTTCTGGGTGGTTGTTGTTGCTGCTCCTGCTGCTGCTGGGTTGGGTACCGGATTGTGACGTCACGTGGAACTCTCTCCAGGTTGATATGGACATCAGAGTTCTCATCCCCGTTATTCCGGGTACGGCGTCTCCTGGCTGACACTCTAGCGGTGTTGACTCTGCTGTTTAGTATGGAGTCTGTATCCCTCGGTTCCTCCTTGGTTAACTTCACCTCCCCCAGCTCCAGACAATCTATCTGTGTAGCCAGGGTCTCCTGTACAGGTCGAGTGAAATCAATCCAGCTGAGGACTGGTTCCAAGTTACCCTGGGAACCACTACACTCCGCCATATCCGTCTGGAACTCTGAGAGACCTTGTAGAAATGCAGTGTCATCCATCGTCTGTAGCAGAGAATCAATCGCTGTTTTCCGCCCTTTCATCTTCTTGGACCTTCGTTTCAGATCTTCTTTCAGGGATGTTATCCGCTCCGTTTGACCCGCTTTCAGAGCATTCACTTGGCTAACAAGACTCATTTTCCGTTTATTCAACAGCCCTATTGCATCATCAACTTGTTTATTAATCCTGATTACAGCCGCTTCCGCCTGCTTAGTAAGTTTCTCCAGCGCTAGGTTGGCTTCATTTATCTGAGAGTCAGCACCCTCAACCGCAGTACCCGTATCAGATCTAGTTGCTTCCAGTGCCGCCCTCTCACTATCAATGACATCAGCTATAATCTCAGTCCGGTGGGGCTTGTGAGCGGATGTGGCACAGCTGCTACAGATGGTAACCCTGCACTCACAGCAATACATTGTAATCCTCTTGTTCTCGTGGAGAGAGCAATACTCCTGGGGAGTCCTCCTAACCTCTGTCTCCGTGGCAACCAAGATCTGGACGAGGTTGTTGAGTGCAAAGTTAATGGGAAACCCCGGGACACCATTATCGGGGATAACAGAGACCGCTCTACACGTGGGACAGGGCAGGAGACGGCCACGGTGCTCTCTTGCAAGGTGGGCCATGGAGAGACATGACTCGCAGAAGCTGTGCTGGCAAGGCAGTACACGGGGCACTGTGAACCGTTCCTGACACACTGCACAGATGAGTTCTGCCTCCAGTTGGGAGGCGAGGTTTGCTGTCGTGGAGGCCATTTGTGTTTCTAAATACAAAGAAGAAGGAAAATAACAAACTTGCCACGTTGAGAGTAACTGTAGAGAGATAAAAATATAGATATTGAGAAAGCAAAGGAGAGAGGAGAGAGAGAGAGAGAGAGAGAGAAAAAGAGAGAGAGAGAGAGAGAGAGAGAGAGAGAGAGAGAGAGAGAGAGAGAGAGAGAGAAAGAGATTTAACAATCACGTGTTTTCTAACTCCTGCTTAACAATCTGCACGTCTGAGAAAGAACTTACAGGGGATTGTGAGAGAGAAAGAAAGTGATCATTTCGCATGGCGTGTCAATGGCTAAGAGTATGCTTGACAACCAGAATTGGAAAAATAAAAGGGGATCTGTACCCCGGATTACGGCCGACTAAAGTTCACAGAATAGCGTCCAACTAAATCAGTGTATTAGCACATTGTGGCTTCACAACACACCTGTTGTGCAAGAAGCTTATTGCATATGCTGATGAGAGCTTCTATAAGTACAGTCCTACTAGTTATATCATAGCATACTGTGACGATTGAAGACGTGTAGGTGGATCTAATGAAACGTAACAAGCAGTGACATGCAGTGCAATCGTCACATTAATTACAACGTCAATCAAATCACGCCCTAAATGTCGTGTATGTCATTATCCTGATCAGATCTCGAATTCAGAAGATGTGTATGTCACCATTCTATAATTGTCCAACAGTTACGACTTGTCCGGGTTGTACGATGCTGGAACGATACAGTGGGCGGGAACACTGAACGGTACCCAGACTGCCCTTTACCTGCGAGCCTGTGGCCAGGTATCACCTGATACATCATGCGATCACACTGCCGGGGTGTGTGCTATAACGGTAAGAGCTGCAATTGCTGCTGGGATTTATATCTCATGGGGGCCCCCAAAATAGTATAATGGACTAGAGCTGGATGGTGCGTTCTATATATTTAAGTTCAATGAACACCCCAATGAACTGCATGACCTCCTATTATGACTGATAATAGGAGGTACAATACTGATAATTTATCAGTATTGTTCCTATATTTTCAGATGACTGGTGATGGTAACAAGACAACGTTGAACCTGGGTAGAACCTCGGGATCCCTGACACTGAGTGAGGGAGGTGTTGTTAGTGAGGTGTATAGTAATGGTGATAGGATCTGTCTGGATAAGACACTCCGGTCATCCACACGGGTTGAATATACTTGTGATAAAACCATCTCTACGGTAATAATTATTGTAATATACGTGTAGATTGCAGGAACCGACCGACACAAGTAAACAACCAATCAGAACTCGTTATTTAGGTCACGTGACTGGTTATTAGCCAATCAGGGACCAGTATTTCCTGTCTTGGTCGGTTCCTGGTGTAGATCTTGGGTTGAACCTTTCTTTATGTGGTATTTTGGGTTATCCTTGTAGCGTAAAGAATACTCGTTATCTTTTTGATAAAATCACTAAAATACCCCCGTGGTTTCTGATTACAGGCAACAGTAAAAGGAGCCCTGTTTAACGATGCAATGTGTCAATACGTGGTTGAGGTCGCATCGCCAGTAGTATGTCTGGGACAACACAACGTGTCAAACAGCTGCCTCATATCAGACCCAGTAACAGGTATAGATCTATAGCAGGAACCGACCGGACCAAGTAAGGGGGGGGGGCCTGCCGCAAAAATCTCAGCTACCCTCTTTTCGGCCGATGAGATTTTTGAGATTTTTGGGAAAATTTGCTCAATTATGTTTGAGATTTTTGAGATTTTTGTGGTAAATTGGCACAATTTTGGCTGCCAATACTCAGTTTTTCGACATATTTTTTAGCTTAAAATAATAATAATAATAATAATAATATCGAATATTTATATCCCGCTATCATGCGTTAAATATGCTAGTTCACTACTCGTTTAAACTAGAACTTAAAACTGAATCATAATAGCATTTTAGTAATTTAAATAGGTAGATTTCATGTTTTAGCTTCACATTAACTTTTGTACTAGAACACAAGGAAAATTTCTATTCAGAATTTTGATTTTTGGTAGAAAAACACAAGGATTGTTTCTATTCCAAATTTTCGAATGGAAATTTTTCCTTTCTATGAGATTTTTGAGAAAAATTTGCGGGTTTTCCCCGAAAAATCGCAAATTTGCCTCAAAAATCTCAAAAATCCCACGTTTTTTAGCCAAAAATCGAAAATCTCAAAAATCCCAGCTACCCTGAAAATCGCCAATGAGGCATGAGATTCTTGCGGCAGGCCCCCCCCCCCCCCCCCAAGTAAACAACTAATCAGAACTCGTTATTTAGGTCACGTGATTGGTTATCAGCCAATCAGGGACCAGTATTTCCTGATTCGGTCGGTTCCTAATCTATAGTGTGTCTGTAGTCAAATCTGTTTTAAATTCCAGTATAAACGATTCCCAAACCACGAACTCTAGATACGAATAACATCTTATCTAGAATCCTAAACGATATAACATAAAATATCCCATTTTAACGTCCTAGGTCGTAATCGTGTCTACTAACAATCTACATCCCTATAGGTCGTGTCTACGATTTCTCCTACCTCTCCACAACCGACTACTCCTTCTCAAACTCTCTCCACGAGTTTTCCCTGCACGTGTGTGGCAGTGTGGGGACATGTGGGGACGAGCAGGGGGCTGGGGCATGTGAAACAATCAATGGAAACGCTGTATCTCTCGGTAGGAACACATTTTACTAGTGGCCTATGCCCTATATAGTTGACTTGTTCAGACTGTCAGGTTGACTTGTTCTGGCTGTGAACTCTTTTGTGTATGAACTATGAATTAGTGTACATACTGTACAATGAACAATATAAGTCAGTGCCTGCAGTGGTATAGTTCTACCACTGGGCACCTTTCTAAAGGTTTTTTAATCTCACACACAACAACAAGATCAGTGTTTCTCACTTTTTTTCCCTTCACATTACAGGTGATAGTGCGACTAGAGAACTTGAGATGTCGGGGGATAACTTCATCCTCCGGTACACAGGGGGATCTCAATGCGCCTCAACTGCGTCTGGTATGTCGATACAGTCGAATAAAAATTCCATCCGCCACATCCCCGCTCGCATATACATATGATATGATATATTCGTTCGTATGTCCAAGGTCTTGTGCAGCAATTCCCACTGTGTGTTTTTGTTGACAAGCCTATGTGAAACCAGGAACCATTTCAGTAAAATTATCACATGTATTATCATAACCCTTGGATTTTCTTAGTGTGTACCCTCCTTAAATTCCCGTCTGACTTCTAATGAAATGGAAGTAGGGTCAACAATACATCTTTACACACTCAAAATTTACTCTGCTCAGGTGTAAAATACAGGCAGACGGAGGTACTAATGAGTTGTAACCGGGACGTAGCGATTGGAACACCCCGATATACCAACACAGATTCTGATAATTGTGTCTATCATTTTGAGTGGGATCTTGCCGGGGCATGCCCACCAACCACTCTCAAGTGCACTGCCATTGGTTAGTGTTATAAAGGAGTAGACAGCATTGTGCAGTGTATGTTTTTATGAAGGAGTAGATCATAATAAAGCGTTAGAACGAAACCTCAAAGGATTATTTCTAGACGAGAATTTGAAGGAGTACGATCTGTCTGTGTTGAGGAGGGAGAAAGCGTGGACAGTTAGGGGCGATGACAATACCGTGTTTTATTTGAACGTGTGTGGATCAGCTGCTGATAAATGTGGAACTGATGGGGCTGCATGTTTCATCAAGGGTACGGAACTAGAATTAGGATTTGACAACATCATCATCGATCTAAATTGTTACAGACAAAGTTCTCGTTTTTACCTACACTACAATCTTTAGATGGTAATATGGTGGTATCTGGTAGGGCGACAGGTGAACCCCGAGTTGTACAGGAGGGTCTACTGGAGTTATCCTATCACCATGGTGACAACTGTACCGCTGAAAAACTCTGGACAACAACCGTACAGTTTGTGTGCGATACTAGCGAGGTAAAATCATACAGGGTGTCCCTCTTTTGACGACAGACGACAGTATAATCTACACATTTAGTGACTAAATTTGATATTAATAATTATACTATCTCACCCAATTTCTATAGTTGACTGCGGCCTGAGATCTTCAGTTCAATTAACTTTTCACTTTGATAACACGCCCTCTCTACTGCAGGCGTTCCCCAAGTTCACCATAGTGGGTGATTGTCACGTTGAGGTGGAATGGAGGACACTCCACGCCTGTCCAGCCACCTACACAGTGGGACAAAACTGTTCCGTTACTAATCCCAATACTGGTGTGAAGTACGATCTGTGGAGTTTAGCAGGGAGGGAGTTCTCATTTGTGGACCTCAAGGAAAACCATTTGTACAAGTTTGGGTTCTGCTCACCGCTGGATAGTTGTAATGGTAATTGCTAAACATTTCCTATCACATACCTATGTTCCTAGATATTCTAAATTATTCAATTAGAATGACGTGGTGATTAACAGTATTTATTTATACTGACTATATTATATAGTCAATTGAGGGGGGGGGGGGGCACTATAATAGTGCCCCCCCCCCTCAATTGTTCATTCAAAACGATATTATATTCTTCAGGACAAAGTGATGTGGGATCATGTCAGGTGAACACAGATACATCAACAGAGAAGGATAACGGGAAGTTGAACACTACTGTTGTCCTTAGTAACGGAATGCTGATTATACGCTATCAGGGTGGCCAAGCTTGTAGTAACGGTTCGTGCAGTTTTAGAATACCATAGTTTATCGATATAATATTTCGTCTTCATGGAAACATCGGCATTTATCATAGCAGATAATATACTTAGTATTGCAGCTATTGTTGCATTTCTAGAACCCAATCTTTTTATTGATTTTACTTAACTTAATACGTCTTCCAGGTGATATAAGGGAGACAGTAATTAATGTGATGTGTGACCATGCGCTGAGTGATGTGGAGATAGAGGTGGGGGATCTAGTGGAGGAGTCACACTGCGTGTACCAGGCTACCGCTTACTCGGGAATACCCTGTGAAAAGGTAGGTTCGTTGTTTACACAGCTGGGCCAGAACTGTCAGAGCATTGGCCTGACCCTACTCTCATTTCTCATTTCGGATTGTGCAAGAACAGCGGTCAGAGTATTGACCTGACAGGGCCAGAACGGGCTGTGGTAACGGTATTCCGAATTCTACATTTTATACCCTCCAGAAAAGTGGGGTATCTTTGGAAGTGGGTGTTTATGCGTGTAATGACATTACACACATTTTTGTGTCTAGGTGCAGGGGAAAGTCTGGAAACTCGGACAAATATTATAACTCATAATTAGTTCAGGATAATAAGATTGTATAAAAGTAGGCACAGGTTTTCCGTGATTCATTTGGACACATATTGGTACTCGACCAAAAAGTATAATAACGATTACAAATAATAATATCAGTACTCGCTAAGTCTAAAGGTTAATTTTTGTCACCCCTGAACAGGCTAAGATAGTCTGGTGGTGGATCATTTGGAGTGTAAGCGTTAGTTACCCTTGTATGCTGGTCACCCCCCGGTGTGATAGATCTTGGGTTGTCGGGCTGGTATGGAGAAGCAGATCTTGGGTTGTCGAGTTGGTATGGAGAAGCAGATCTTGGGTTGTCGGGCTGATGTGTTGTAGCAGCAGGTATCGAATTGTCGGGCTGATGTGTTGTAGCAGCAGGTATCGAATTGTCGGGTTGATGTGTTATAGCAGCAGGTATCGAATTGTCGGGTTGATGTGTTATAGCAGCAGGTATCGAATTGTCGGGCTGATGTGTTATAGCAGCAGGTATCGAATTGTCGGGCTGATGTGTTGTAGCAGCAGGTATCGAATTGTCGGGTTGATGTGTTGTAGCAGCAGGTATCGAATTGTCGGGCTGATGTGTTGTAGCAGCAGGTATCGAGTTGTCGGGCTGATGTGTTGTAGCAGCAGGTATCGAATTGTCGGGCTGATGTGTTGTAGCAGCAGGTATCGAGTTGTCGGGTTGATTACAAGCAGTAGATCTCGTAGTATTAGGTCTGGATATCTCAGTAAGATTCACCTCATCTCTCTGAATCTGTGATATCGGATGGTTGGACTCACTGTCTAGTAGGGTCGGTTGTGGGAAGTTGGGTCTGGAATTTTAAATTTGACTTGCTGATATGATTAGGGACTCTATAAAAAGTCCAAAGTACCATCCCACAGGTCTCTACCACCCCCGGTTCACTAATTAGTCGTAATTATGTGATTTATGACGTTATCGCCAATTAGCACTAATAATACCAGTTCCTGGTCACTTAGAGCTTAGATTTTGATACCAGCTGATAGAGGATCACTAGATTAGTGGGCATTCAAAATTTTAGGTCGATCGGAGTTATGGTCGAGGAGTTATAACCGTTTTTCCGTTTGGCTGGCGGTTGGCTGGCACCACGTGGGATTACGGGTTTAGGTCGTCGTGGGAGGTCGTCATTGGTCGCGTTCGATCGGGCTCGATGAGGTGATCAAAACCTAGTGGGGCCAGACCTTGGCCCCACCCCGTTCTTGGGTTATTGGGCTTTTTCGGTTTCCCGCCAAAATATTTTCCCGCCAAAACCGAAAAAGCCTAATAACCCAAGAACGGGGTGGGGCCAAGGTCTGGCCCCACTAGGTTTTGATCACCTCATCGAGCCCGATCGAACGCGACCAATGACGACATCCTACGACGACCTAAACCCGTAATCCCACGTGGTGTCAGCCAACCGCCAGCCAAACGGAAAAACGGTTATAACTCCTCAACCATAACTCCGATCGACCTCAAAATTTAAATGCCCACTAATCTAGTGATCCTCTATCAGCTGGTATCAAAATCTAAGCTCTAAGTGACCAGGAACTGGTATTATTAGTGCTAATTGGCGATAACGTCATAAATCACATAATTACGACTAATTAGTGAACCGGGGGTGGTAGAGACCTGTGGGATGGTACTTTGGACTTTTTATAGAGTCCCTAATCATATCAGCAAGTCAAATTTAAAATTCCAGACCCAACTTCCCACAACCGACCCTACTATGTCCAGCTGTACAGGGGATCGAATAACTAAACTCGGATCAGGCATGTCTTCATCATCCTCTGTTAGTCGTCTTCTCCTGTTGATGTGAATACAGCCAGTTACTTTACCGATTCCACACACAATTCCAATCAACATGATAATTAGGATAATGGGGGTAATCACTGGTAATCCCCAATCCCTGAAAAACGCTTCCGTGCCCCCTCTCTTGATCCAACAACTCGGCTTCCCTTGTTCGCTATGAACACATTGTTCATCGTTGATACAACTCTTAAACTCTGGCTCGTTATATGAGTTAAAATTACATTGTGCCACGGGGGAGTCATTAGTTCCAGGAATACATTCATGGTAGATCAACATTCCCTCCACCGAGACTTGAGTTTGGGCCTCATCACAATCAATAAAGGTACCGTCGTAGTTGCGACACTTGATGGTGTAACAATCTTCAGTAACAGTTGGTGCAATGAAGATAAAAAGAAGCAGATAATATATTCTCCTCGCCCTATAAATAGCCATTGAAGGCAGGGTGTTCTTTGGGAAAACCTTGGGGATAACAAATAATCAATTTCATTAAAATAAATTTAAATTACTGAGCTACATCAAAATAAACACAACATACATGATTCTATGACAGTCAATAATAAATGATTACACACAGTATCAGCAGAATAAACAAACGCACAACAAACGCTAGAACAGTTGTATTGTTCATACTATTATGCAACAACACAATAGAACAGAGCCCCCTATGAGCAGCTACAACAGACAAATGAGTGTCATGTTTCACATGTAATTCCTTTTAAGTTCCTATATATGACCCACCTGTGTGTGTGATATACACACAATGTGTAATACCTCTCTATCTCTCTTGAATCAGTCTGTGATCATTCGTCACATATATAATCAGGTCATATCAAAGCTCAAAAACGTTCATTGGCCACATCAAATTCTTCCATGACACCAACAACAGTTCAAAGTTCTGTGTTCTATAATAGAAACGTCCCGTTTCTCTAAATGTAAACGCCGTTGTGATACTTGATCAGCAGTTTTTGTAAAATTCTGCAGTACAGTTTGTGGGTTGTGTCCTTTTCATAGCATTGTACAGAACAGTAACCGTATTTGCACCTCTTGCACCTGTAACAGGAATGAAAAGCCTTTGATTATTATTTAAATTGCTCATAAAAGTCGAATGGCAACGAAAGTCAAATCAGTAGATCATTATACGTCAATTTATTGGGATTATTTCAATGCATAAAGTATTTTTTTCCATTGAAGTTCGATTTTACCTGAATTTTGTCTGTAAACTCAGATCTTTTTCTTGATCTTCTTTGTTCTTATACCGGAAGCACATTATACAGAAAACAGGGTACAGGACATACCGTTCTTGTTTCGAATATCTGGGAAGTGAATCTGGGTTAGCATGAGTCGGTTGGAAGCTTGTTTTTGATAAACAACGAAAAAATGAAGAGATATGTACATGTATAAACAAACGAGTGCCATCATCATGTTATGTACACGACCTACACGTACTTGACTAAGGAGTGGTAGTAGTATTTAAAGGTTGTTATCGAGTTATTCTCAGACACCAACAAGAACAAGGAACAGTGGAGAGCAGAAGTCCACTTTTTCATTGTTACCAGAATCTTTACTCTTTGTTTTTTTGCTTCAGTAAGACTTTTTTCCTGATTGATACAGTTTTAGAAGGTTGAAGAAAATCATTTTGCACATTTACTTGATTTTGAAACAAAGTCGGCATGCACCACACCCCCTCCAGCTCTTCAATAGTAATTATTTACCAATTCTTGAGTTAAATTGGAAGGAAGTATTTTCGAAACCATCAAAATAATATTTGATACATCGTTTAGTGCGAAAATGAAGTCTTTCAGCTGAAACTGGCAATGCGACCTGAAGTTAATTAGTATATTGTAAATTTGTAACTTTCAATCACTTTGTTACCTTTTGATATAGCACTTTGTCAAGAAGTCAACAAGCATCCTCTGGGGAAATGCGAAGAAGATCGCCAAAGCTGTTGAGAAATCACCGGAAGCTTTTTCATAATTGCCAATATTAAAATAAGCGTCGCCTCTAGCAATCACTTTCATTCCCTCTTCGATAGTGTGCATTTTTGTAGGTCTAAACAGAAGATTGCACTAGTCTCTTTGATTTTTTCCTACTAATTATTAGTTAATGGCATATCTTTTCCAGTTTGCTTTTTTTTTGCTTATTAATGGCATACCGGGACATACCTACTCTGGTCCTCTAATTTCTGTTTTTTGGCACGGAGTTCCGTTTTTAGAACATCTTCTCTATTCCAACCTAAGACACACATCTCCATTTGCACATTTTGTGCAATTGTCATACTGAGTTCTAGGGGCGGCTAAAAGATATGCTATTAATATTTTAGTAATTTGCTATTGAAGGTTTTTAAATTAAAAAGAGCGGTGAGAGAAATCAGAAAATGTTATTCCAGTATTGAGATAATTATAATATAATTAACTTACTAGGTTGTCGTTGATGTTAGTATGAAGTGCTGGAAGAAATGGAAACTTGCCAGACATATAATTTAAGTTTACCGTCTGCTCTTCACCTATCAAAACATTGTGTTTTTATCCAGATTTAATAATCTACACGGGGTGGATTCAACCCCGAGAAAAACTCATTGTTGAACCACAGTCAGAATACGCCTGTTTGTTGTTATTTTTACTATGTACTTACTTTTAAGCTTCAGCATTACATCAAACCAGCAAACAAATGTATGGAACTGATTCAATTGATTAAAACTCGTGATAGTGCTTTGCCACGGAACTGCAAATAAAGATTTAAATACGTTCTCACTTCTCTCAATGATAATATATAATACATACTTTCGCATTATACATGCCGACATACCAACTTTGAATATGGCTTTAAGATCGAGGAAAGGCTTAAGTATCATTATATTCTCATCCGTCATAATGTAGTTATCTGGACCAACCGTTGTTGGTATCACCAATGGTAGTTTTTGAATGACTATACTTATAACCACACTGAATGAAAACTCTGGTTAGTGTAACTTGCTTTTCAGGTTTGTTTTTGAAAATCTAAGCTTAAATACACGATCTCTAAATGTTAACTTACTGTGCTGTGTATTTCTTATTTTTGAGCTTCTTTAATATCGATTTAAAAGCCCTGTCTTTCATGACTTCTATTTCTTGATTCCGCTCGTCTTCCAATAGACATTTTGTAAGTGTAAGAATTATATTGAAAAAGTTATTCCAAACTTTCGTAAAAGCGTATTCATCTTCGTAAATGTCGGCCTCAAGGAGTTTGACCACCTAAAACATTAATGGATAAAGAATACAGACAGATGGCGGTTGCCCAACGGCCAACCCATGCGGTAAATATTTGTGACGCTACTTTGAATCATGTCTACATACCAACTTTAAGATACCAGTATCCACCATCATTGCTGGCAAGTTGTTTTGATTGGGTTGTTGGTTACTGTTGGCACCTGAATCAAGTCTTTGTAGCAAAGCATTGGTGTTATGCATATGGTCGAGAAAAAGAGCATCGATGTGGCGGTTCAACGATTGAATCCATTTTGGACCCCATGTTAGTTTAATAGTTTCCTAAGAGAAATTTCATCAGTTGAAAAAAACATACTGGTTTGAAATAAATGCTATTATTTATTGTGGATAAATACCTCACGCAGTAGATTTAGTATTGTCATTACACACTGTATATTTAGTATTGTCTCCCGCTTAAGAAACATCGGCGTTGTTTGAAAATCTAAAATGGAATCGTTTTACATGCACTAAGTTCATTGCACTTTTATATGGACTTTATTGCCCTGCAGAGATATCACGGTCTATGGACGATGACTTCGTAAAAGATTGAAGAACTTACCACCAGAGTTTGTGAAGTCTACGCTTTTGAGCACTAAGTCACATTCGTAAACTATAAACTCAAGTTTGAATGCAAATTCCTCTAAACTTTCCCACTCCTAAAAACAAAATTTAAAATTCATCAAGTCTGTCAGCAATTCAAACGAGCGTCTAGGAAATTTGCAATTTGTAAATAACGGTTACTACGGGCACGAACCCAGCTGCTATGGGTACGAACCCGTGTTGGGTATAATTGGTGAGTCAACGAACGAGAACAAATCAATCTTGACGACACTTACAGATTTAGTTATGCATTTTCTTGTCCAAGACAGTTCAACACTTGTATCAATTTGAAATTTTTCTTCCTTTCCATTGATAGAATTAGATCCCCGAATTACAGTGCTCTTGAAATATATAACGTCAGGCATGTGGCAGGTAAACTCCAAGTTAAAACCTTCAACATTACCTTCAACTTCGTTCTTGGCAGGTACAAGGGCTATCGTCCTGTGGCAAAATAAAAGTGCAAATGGCAGAAAAATATCAGAAGAATTTAAGAAGTCTGGAAGTTCAGTTTACGTACCAAGCTAGCTCGCTGAGAAAGATGACACTTTCAAGATAGATCGTCTTGTCAGCTTTCAACTGATCTATAGTCACAATGTAACTTTGCGTTAGTTTAGTTTTTGGAGCAACTCTGTCAGGATTGTCCATCGATCGGGCCAGAGCTTCGACAATTGTAGGCGATCTGAGTTCAGCATAATTTTCCAAACATTTGATCATGAACTGTTCCATAGTCATATCGATAACGTCGGTCATACCTGATTTAATCGATTCTGAAAAGCACGTGAAATATTTATTTATTAAATCCGAAACAATGCTGTTCAACCGTGCTACATCAAAAAATATTAGAAGGACTCAAAATTGTACTATGATTATTTATTGTATCTCACCTATAGGAACAAAGGCGTTAAAAAGCTGCCATAACCCTTCCATAACTTTCCGCTTCACAATGTACATATATCTTGAGCAATGTTTTATTGGCTGCTATTTGCGTATACAAAGGGAATTAGGTACCTTTTTAACAAAATCAGAAGCAAACTAAAAGGCTGACAAAAGTTCATCCTACTAGTACAGTCGGACCCCGATTTACCGGGATGCTCAGGGGAAGGCTTTTGCCCGGTTAATTGGGGTGCCCGGTATATCGGGGTCGAATACAGTTTATTTCCTATATCGGAGGGGTCGGGGGATCCTATCGGTAGATCGGGGTCCGACTGTATAAGGAGTAAACACAACAGCCTCCAACAAACTAAATCCGTACAGTCGTCCTTTATCCACTTCTAGGATGTAAATTATACAACGAAAGCGACAATGTTTGTTTTGCAAGGAATATCTATAGCGAGGCATACATTACAAATTACATGTTGTCATAACACCAACCCTAATTATCTCTATTATAAGTTGGAGATGAACGACGTCGAAGTCGAAGCCGTTCGTTCAGCGGTATCTAAGCGGTATCTAAGCGACAGACTGCTCCTACATAAAACACTTTATTTGCCAAAAGCTGTAAAGCTGTTGCTCACACTTTTGGGAGTTTGTGAATACTTTCAGATTCAGTCTGATTTCAGTCCCCATAGTTACCGTTTCAGTTGCCATGGCAACCATAATTTTGGTGTAAATATGTGAATAAAGAGCGCCCCAGAGAGCCACCCGGCGGAGCCGGGTTGGTTGTCAACAGCCTGTACTTGATGTGCACTTGGTGGGTGCGCTAGTATTCAAAGTTCTATTGTAGAAATCGAGCTCTTAAAACCCCACATTTGGTTGTGTTCTTTACGTTTTTCTAAATGTAAACACCGTTGTGATACTTGATCAGCAGTTTTTGTAGCTTTCTGCAGTACAGTTTATGGGTTGTGTCCTTTTCATAGCATTGTACAGAACCGTATTCGTATAAATTGCACCTCTGTAGGAATGAATAGGTTTTGGTTAGGGTAGTTATAAATAATCACACTGCCGAATACCAAGTCTGAATATATCCACCCTCCTTTCAGGAATCTCTAAGCCAATGTGAGACCCAAGACTACGACCTGACTGCCCTATCCAAGACCCGTGACAACTACTACACAACCAACTTGGAACACTTGTTCTCCCTGAATGTGTGTCGTGGAGTCAATAGACCTGGATCAACATGTACAAGCGATACGGCTGTGTGTCTGAAAACTGGAAATCAGCCTGGCGTAAGGTAAGTTGTAGTTGTCTTTTCAACTCCTCTCTAAAGGCTGCCAGCTGTGACTCGGTCCTCTTCAATAAGGCTTGTGTGTAATGACACATGTTTGAAGTTTGACCTTGTATTGTTCACACTGCACAGTGCACGCTCTGTGAGGGTTCAGTAGATCAATTGTTTGACCCTTTCTGTTTCAGTTTAGGCCAGGTATCCACGGCTGTGTTGGAGGACAAAGAGGGATCACTGTCTCTCACCTACACAGATGGAGATCTGTGTTCCAGTGTTCCAAATGAGAAATACAGTACTCACATCACCTTTCTCTGTGCAGAAGATGATGTCACGGTGAGTGGAATGATCAACGAAGTGATAGAGATAGAGAGATACAGATGAATCATAGAGTCTGACACTCTGATTGTATAATTTCCATGCATTTAATTTCTCCCTCAGAGGGAGTCCCTCTTTTCTACACCCTGACCATATAATACCAGTGTTTACCAGTATATTATATGTACCAGTATTATATTTTACACCTCTGTCTCTCTCCTCCAGGGTACTCCCCAGTATATTTCCAACTCCACCTGTCGGTTCCTCTTCCTGTGGACCACCAAGTACGCCTGTAAGGACCGGATCTCCAGTGATAGCTGTACAATCAAGGATATCATATCCGGGGGGACTCTGTTAAACCTGACTAGTGTGAAGGGAGAGTACACCTTTACATCAGGTAATAGAGAAGGGATTGTGATTGGAATTCATTAGTCAATTTTCAGTCATTGTATATTAATTTCAGTATAATTATTCCCTATTATTGATGGAACGTTGTTTCAGATTCATCACAGTACACTCTAGCACTGTGTCAGGAGCTTCAGGACACACCCTGTAAAGAGGACACTGCATTGTGCAGAGACAGAAATGGGAAGCAGGAGAGTCTTGGGTTGTTTAGCACTCAAAACAGGTACAATCTTGGGTTGTTCAGCACTCAAAACAGGTACAGTGGGGGAGGTACAGTCTTCTTTCTTTTTTCTCAGGGTGCCGGGTTGAGGTACAGTCTTGACTTAATTCTCATCCCCAATTCTACAAATGCTAACCCCCCGAAACTATGTATCCTGACCCACTTCCATTGTCCCACAGTAAGCTCGAGATGGCGGGTAGTATAGCCAGTGTAACCTACAACCACGGAGATATATGTACCACAGGGGAGGGAGATACACTGCCATCTAGCACTATAGTTACCTTTACCTGTAATACTGCACACGCTCCCGGACCGAGGCTCACTACACAGGTAGAGATCAGGAACCGACCGAAACAAGTAAACAACCAATCAGAACTCATTATTTAGGTCACGTGACTGGTTATCAGCCAATCAGGGACCAGTATTTCCTGATTCGGTCGGTGCCTGGTAGAGATCTATAATTGTTCTAGCCCTCCTTTGCAATATATATTTGTTGGACAGGGTGAGAGAGGGTCGAGAAAGGCAGTAAATGTATGCAATGATACTAATATAAAGACACTAGGTGTGTCTGGCAGCTAACCAGTATACATGTCTGCTGAGGTATAATATGCAAGTGGTATTAAAGAGAGAGAGCAATGGTTATAGGCAAGTGTTTTGAAGAGAGCAATGATAAAAAAGAACGCAAAGAGTGTAGAAAGCACGGTCCCTATTAGAGGAACAACAAAAGTCTCGCTGCGTGCTGTCTATGCTATAATGCATAACAGCAACCGGAAATGGAGAGATATAACGCCCACTGCGCATTTTTTGGAGAAATAACACCCGCGCGGTAGCGGGCTGATATGACTGAATCCGAGGTGATAAATCTCATAACTCCCGCTCTAAAAGTGCAATTTATTACACGCAAGAATTCACCCAAAAAGGTGTGAAAACTCTTTCTTTTGTGTGTGTGTACTGTTGTGTACACACTGTTTCAAAGAGAAAGAGAGATTGACACAACAAGGGGCGGCAGAATGGCGACAAGAGAGAGAGAGACAAGAGAGACATTGGTAATCGTTATCTCTCTCTATTTAATTAGCACCCAATAGTTCGCTTGTGTGTGTGTGTGAGTGTCTAGACATGTTTGGAGTTGAAAAGGGAACATATTTGAAGGGTTTACATGAGTTGTGTTGCCTCTCTCTCGCTGTGTCATTATTTGTTGTTGAACTGTGAAACTTTGGTGATGTTGAATAGTTTGTCAAATTGAGTTGAAAAACTTGAAAGGGGATTAGTGTTGTTCTCTCCTTGCTTGCAGTGGGCGTTATATGCTATAACACCTTATGTGTATCAAATATATCGCCCTCACTACGTTCGGGGCGATATATTGCATATCGTCTCCTTGCTCCGCAAGGAGCCGATATGCGTGCATATCGCACCCCGCGCGGGGCGCGATATACAGATACACACCGGTGTTATAGCACATATATAATGTGAGACATAATATTATAGTAGTTCTCTTGTAAGATAGAGAGTAGAGAGCAATGCTCTCAGAGCATTGTATACACATTATATCCATATTTGGTAAATGGGAGATATTATATAGTACAGTCTTTTTATTGGAAGAAGTTTCAAACGGTTACGGAAACAATTCGCATTTTTTAGAGATCAAATAATATCACACGCCGTGCGTCTGAGGGCTTCACGCAGGAATCCCGCACTTAAGAAGCCCCTCTATAGGTAGCTTATGTTTACATTAAATAAATTAAAAATATATCGTTGTTGCCACTAGACTAGATTTACAGTTAGAGAGGGGAGGCGCCGCGAGGAGAGTAGGCGACCCGCAGGAGTGGCAGTGGTATTGCAATTGGAACATTCATGTGAGCAGTGATGAGGAAAATCATAGAATATTATCGATATCAATATAACCGAAAAGGTTGAGCTTGAGCTTAGTCAGAAAGATGGGTAAAGTTTCACTCTGTCGAAGTTCGTATGGCAGCAAATTCCAGGACCTGGTGGTCCTGTGGAAAAAGCTGTCACGCAAAGTAGAGGAGCACTTGTGACTGTTACTCGTGTCCACAAGGGTGGTACGATCTAGGCCAGCAATAATGTCACGATTTTGACGCGTAGGTCGAAGATCGGCAACATCAACTGGCCTTATAGAATCAGGAATGTCAATCTGTACCATATTATAGACAATCTGGTAAAACAGCCGCAGGTCATTATACAAGAAGAGTTCCTTGAATGGAAGAATGTTCAGACCCTTGAGATAAGACACGTATTGAACATTGCTGTATGATGCCATAGGTTCATTTCTGATCCATTTGACAACTCTCTTCTGCAATTTCTCAAGAGAAAGCAACTGAGTCCTACCGATGTTACACCAGATAGGACTACAGTGCTCAATTAGAGAACGCACCATGGTCAGGTAAAGAGATCTCTTGTTGGCACTGTTGTTAAGAAAATAGCACGTCCTACGCAACAAATTGAACTTGGAGATCATACTGGTGGTAATATACTCGCAGTGAGAACTCCAATTTAAGTTACTGGTAACAAATATACCCAAATCTAGCTGATTGGTAACATAATCAATAAACACAGAGTTGAGGGTGTAGAAAAATTCACAGAACGGGAGAGGGATGGGGCGGTGATGAGCCCCGGTGGGCGAGACACTCAACACTTTACACTTTTGTGGGTGAAAACACATCTTGTTCCTGACTGACCAAGAGTATAGGTTAGAGATTGAGCGCTGAAGCGACAGGTGATCACTCCAATACCCAATCTCTCTCCAAATTTTGGTGTCGTCGGCATACAGAGAAATATGGGTACCCTCGGTGACTTCATCAAAAATGTCATTAATAAAAATCGTGAAAAGAACAGGGCCAAGAATGGACCCCTGGGGAACACCCGAGATGACAGGTAACTCCTCAGATGACTCACCATCAATAACAACCTTCTGTCTACGATCTCTCAGGTAGTTCTTGATAAATCTAAGCAACATCCCATCCAAACCGAATTCGATTTTCAGCTTGTTCAGAATGATGTCATGATTACAGGAATCGAATGCACGTTTAAAATCAAAATAAACAACATCAGTACGCACACAGTCTGAGTGATTAAGGTTAGAAGCAAGAGAGTGTGTGAAAGGAAGGAGCTGGGTACAGCAAGATCTCCCCTCCACAAACCCATGCTGCCTAGGGTCAATCATGGAACCACAATGACTCATAATTCTATTCTTAACTAACACCTCCATGATCTTCCCCACTAGAGACAGAAGCGAAATCGGTCTGTAGTTGGCAACATCCTTACTGTCCCCTTTCTTGTGTATAGGTACAATGGAAGCTAGCTTCCAGTCGTCAGGGACCACGCCAGTAGACATGGAGAGATTAAGAAGCAACCAGATTGGGTAGGATAGGCTACCCGCACAGTTCTTCAGAATCCTGCCATGAATCCCATCGGGCCCACATGACTTAGACACATCAATATTGCACAGCGCACTATACACTTCAGAACAAGAGAAATAACAATCAAACTCTTTACGGGACAGGTCAACATCAATATTGTACAAACTCGGTTCTGTGAATTGACTCGCAAAATGTGCATTGAATAATGATGCCTTGGCACTAGGGTCAGTGCGAGTGACATCATTACGATAAACAGTGGGTGGGATCCTATCACACTTACTAGATGACTTGATATGTGACCAGAATCTCTTGGTGATTGAGTTAGAATCGTTCACTCCGAAAAAGTTGTTCATTTTCTGAATAATCAGATTCTTGAAATCCTTTCTCGCAGTGGTGTACCTCTCTCTCGTGGGTGGAGTGGGGTTTGACACATACTTTTTCCTAAGATCCTCCTTGATACGCCGCGCCTTTTTACAGTCACGATCATACCAGAGAGGCTCAAAGGAACCCCTGAGACGTCTCATGGGAATGTACTTCTCAACACACTCGAAAAGGCCACCACAAAACTTCTTCCAAGCACAGTTAGCATTACTCACAACAATACCATCCCAGTCAACTCGGGCTAGAGCAACATTTAGACCCAACCAATCGGCCTTATTAAAATCAAAACAGGTTCTAGCTTTGCCCTCACTGGATCTATACCCCGCTGAGATAGAGAAGGAAACACCATAGTGATCAGATACACACAGTGCGTCCTTCTCCATCACAGCTAGATCTCTGACGATCTCAGGACAGTTAGTAAATAACAGATCCAGGGTATTGCCCTGTGAGTGAGTAGGAGCGTGTATGAGCTGTGAGTGTCCCAAATCACCACATAAAAGATCAACAAAATCACGCTCAAGGGAGTTAGGGGTAGCACCACTGGGCCAATCGATGGTAGGAAAATTGAAATCACCGATTAGGATATGGCGCTTAAACCCCTTGGACTTGACAAGGTTACGCAGATAATCACGAACATTACAGAAATTATCCTGAGAGAGAGTACCAACTCTATAGAACGTACTGAGACACACACTGACATTATTTAGCTTGACGAACACACTTAACAACTCAGCCTGCGTACTAAACTTACAAAACTGGTGACTAGAGATACTAATATCATCCCGATGGGCGATCAAGACACCACCCCCGTTACTTCTAAATCTGAGAGGCTGGGAAGGGTCAAAAGGGTGCGACTTGCCCGACCGATCGAGACGATACGTCCTGTAATTATTAGGAAGAACGGAGACAGAACTAATAGTTGGCTTGAGCCAGGTCTCGTTCAAAATAATAATCGCAGGTTTGTGGTCATAAATGTACCCATGCATGTCTCCCAACTTGAGTCTGTTCAACTCAGGTGAAGCAGAGCCCAGACTGGAGGAATGCACAAGTCCACGAACATTGTTATATAAAACACTGTAATCCTTGGGCCCAGGGCACAGTGCTGCGAAACAGGCCGTTTGACCAGTTTGTTGCGCGGCTCAAATCTAGTATATGGGGAAAATCGTATTGAAAAGTTACTTCCATATAAGGTCATGGGAAATGACTACTTGGAGTGCTAGAGTGTTAAAATTACCACCATTCGAAAGAGAATTGTCTCAGCTATGTTTGTGTATTTAAAACGTGATGAATGGATGGGTATTACACGATCTACAGCTATAAATACACGAAGTCTATTCTAACCATGGTCGGCAATCTGTCTATGGAACTCGCATTTTCCACCGTTTTCCTGTGATCATGGTATCAAATTAATCAGTGGACAATTGTGGAGGTAATGACGTTAACAGCATCGTTTGGAAATATGTGGAACTTTTTTTATGGGCAGGTTTGTGAACCCCACCCTAGCCAAAAAATTGCAATTCCTGTTTGATCTTAGCCTGTGGGTTGCGCGCGCAACCTGAAAGAAAACTCCTGAAAGAAAACTCCGCGCGTTCCACCAAGAGAAGACAAAGAGTGGGACACTGCAGTGGCCATGAAACTTGCAGTTAACGTCATTACAGCCATCACACCGGCTACTGTACACACATAGTGTCTTGCACAGTTTAAAGTTAGTCACATGGTTATGGTGCACCGATTGTATGTACTGACACTGTCATACAAGAAAAGTGAAAACAATAAATCAATTCATCCTCTGATCCTCATGCTAAGTTCTTCTGTTCCTCAGTTCAGTATTTGTGATTGGAATCTTTCTCCGATTTCCTCTTAAGGCAATGAGGCATGATCTCAGGAGGGAGAATAGTAGCCTCGTCCTCAGGTGAGCCATAACTTCACTGTACGGTTCTCCGGTTCTTGTGGAAATTTGGAGAGAAGGCACCATGTACTGACTGAGCTCAATGGTCACACGCGGTCCCAGCTGGAAGGAGTTGTTCTTCAGCCATCTGGAGAGAAGGGTGGTTAAAATTATTCAATTCAGTGCGTGGGGTCCCTGGAAGGGGTTCCCGCCCATAGCAACCGCTCTTATAAAATCATGAGCCTGTATTAGGTTTAGGCGAGTACTTCCCATCCAACAGTTAAATTTCCGAGCATTCCGTGTTCTCTTCTGAGAAGCTTCAATTCCATCCTCTGACCACTTATATAGCCCCTTTCCATCATTCCACTTTATCCACTCCCACGAGTGATCCAGGATCGTATGAAGAGTTGGGGTGATCCGGAACCACTTTAGCTTTGTGTTGATGTATTGGTGAATCCGTCGACACAATTTTGCATAGTTATCCACGTTAACATCCTTGGGTGATGTCATGGTTGAGATGACCAACCAAATTTGGTGCATAACTACACGCATATGCTCTTTCACTTCTTCATTCTCCATCAGGTCGACAATCTCACTGGAGCGACTTAAAAAATCCTTGGCTGTATTCCCAATCATTCCATCGCCAGGTCCCAAACCGATTTCTTGTAAGTTCATACGGAGGACTTTTCTAGCTTTATCCGCAAAAACCTCCTTTGCATTCTTAATCAACTCATCGTCCCATGTAGATTTGTGATCTTTCTCAGAGAGGCTGGACCGGTGACTCTCAGCCTTCGCTATGTGCTTAAACAGTGTACGGGCTGTGTTTATGACTGCATGTAAAACCACCATAACATCGCAATACCCGAGGGGAACCTTTGTGAAACCAGCCCGTTCCTTCGACGGAATTTCCGTTATAATCTGGTTTGTATTTCCGTTTTGGTGTTTCCAAGCCTCATTTATCAAGTCATCCATAGTTGTATAGGCCATTGACTGCAATTCTTTGGTATACTTCCTGTTATGTATCTCGTCCAAATCTTCGTTGCAGTAGATACAAAATGCACCACCTCTTCCTGAAACAAGCGATCGAACTTTACCATCTGTCATCGATCGTTTTATCTCGGGGATCACTCTAACACTCCTGTCATTATCCAACTCTACGGTGAATTCCTTCTGCTTTTTGGGGTACAATTTCACTAAGTGTTCCATTAACTCGTACGATTCCTTACCAATAATGAGACACAATGGCTGCAAACTGTTCGGGCTGTTAGGTAATGGATTTTCCCACAACACTTCTCCTGTCATCTTGTCTTTAATATCAAGCACGACATATCCCATGGTCTCCAAGTGAGTCGTTGCTTCCCCGTAATCCGCCACCTCCTTGTCTCTTATCTGCGGTTGGCCACCTGCTCCATCAAAACCATCTTTTATAGTCAAAGTAATCGAGTCAGTCGAGTCAGGAATATTGACAACCTTGGAGATCATCTTCATAAACATCTTCATAGAATCTGTGTACGTAGTATATGCTCCCCAATACTTTCCAGCCTCCTTCTCATTTCCCATCAAACCATCACCACCATTCTCACTCGCAACATCGTCTGGTAATTCAAGCAGGCGATCAAATTTAACAGGTGCAATTAACTCCCGCTTCCTTTGGCTGATTTTATAATTAGATGGTACATTGCAGCCTACTGTTGCACCAAGAAACTTCCTCCATTCAGTGTTATTTGAATTCGATATTCCCATCTTGACAACGAATGCCAAATATGCGTCTAAGGGAATGTTTCCCGGGGCTGGCACTCCACTCCCAATCATCCCAGCTAAGTGCTGCTTCCCTTCCGGCAGGATTTTCTTCAGGAACTGTTCCAATACTTTCTCCTCTGGTACCCCTTGATTCATCAAGCGTCCCAGCTTTTCCTTATAATCATTCACCAAATCATTCACTACACTATTTACCCTATTGGCCTTACCACCTTTGGACTTCAAATCACAGTATTTTTTACTAGGCCCCCTAAAATGATTACTGGCTGACCGTTTTCTTTTTGGTGTGGTCGCGCTAGATGATGGTGACTGAACACTACATCCTGCCATGCCTGGTGTCAAGCCGGTCTGACACTTTACAACTGAATTGTGGAATGCATTAGTTTTGTCGAAAATAGGGGTGAAAGGAGTCAGTAGAGCATGAGAGGAGTCAATAGGGGGTGGGAGCATTCAATAGACGGTGAAATGAGTCAAAGGGGTGAGGGGAGTAAGTAGAGGTGATATGAGTAAACAGGAGGGTGACTATTCAATTCGGGGGGGGGGGGGGGGCTTGAGAAGAGTCATTATGGGGGTTACATTGGAGAATCTGACCCAGCACCCATGGATCAGATCACATTATAGATATCTGATCCACCACCACATGGATCAGATCACATAATAGATATCTGATCCACCACCACATGGATCAGATCACATAATAGATATCTGATCCACCACCACATAGATCAGATCATATTATAGATATCTGATCCACCACCACATAGATCAGATCATATTATAGATATCTGATCCACCGCCACATAGATCAGATCACATTATAGATATCTGATCCACCACCACATAGATCAGATCATATTACATTGGAGAATCTGACCCATGGATCAGATCACATTATAGATATCTGATCCACCACCACATGGATCAGATCACATAATAGATATCTGATCCACCACCACATAGATCAGATCATATTATAGATATCTGATCCACCACCACATGGATCAGATCACATAATAGATATCTGATCCACCACCACATAGATCAGATCATATTATAGATATCTGATCCACCACCACATGGATCAGATCACATTTTAGGGATCTGATCCACCACCACATGGATCAGATCACATTATAGATATCTGATCCACCACCACATAGATCAGATCATATTATAGATATCTGATCCACCGCGACATAGATCAGATCACATTATAGATATCTGATCCACCACCACATAGATCAGATCATATTATAGATATCTGATCCACCACCACATAGATCAGATCATATTATAGATATCTGATCCACCGCCACATAGATCAGATCACATTATAGATATCTGATCCACCACCACATAGATCAGATCATATTACATTGGAGAATCTGACCCATGGATCAGATCACATTATAGATATCTGATCCACCACCACATGGATCAGATCACATAATAGATATCTGATCCACCACCACATAGATCAGATCATATTATAGATATCTGATCCACCACCACATGGATCAGATCACATTTTAGGGATCTGATCCACCACCACATGGATCAGATCACATTATAGATATCTGATCCACCACCACATAGATCAGATCATATTATAGATATCTGATCCACCACCACATAGATCAGATCATATTATAGATATCTGATCCACCACCACATGGATCAGATCATATTATAGATATCTTATCCACCAACCCATTGAGAGAGAGAGGGAGAGAGAGAGAGGGAGAGAGCTAGAGAGAGAGAGAGGGAGAGAGCTAGAGAGAGAGAGAGAGAGAGAGAGAGAGAGAGAGAGAGAGAGAGAGAGAGAGAGAGAGAGAGAGAGAGAAACAAAGCGAGTTATAGAGGGAGAGAGCTAGAGAGAGAGAAACAAAGAGAGTTAGAGAGGGAGAGAGGGAGAGAGCTAGAGAGAGAGAGGGAGAGAGAGAAAGAAAGAGAGAGACTTTTGTTGTCAAACTGACACCTTTCCCTGGCCGGGTCACGGAGAGAGAGAGAGAGAGAGAGAGAAAGAAAGAGAGAGACTTTTGTTGTCAAACTGACACCTTTCCCTGGCCGGGTCACGGAGAGAGAGAGAGAGAGAGAGAGAAAGAAGAGAGAGACTTTTGTTGTCAAACTGACACCTTTCCCCGGCCGGGTCACGGAGAGAGAGAGAGAGAGAAAGAAGAGAGACTTTTGTTGTCAAACTGACACCTTTCCCCGGCCGGGTCACGGAGAGAGAGAGAGAGAGAGAGAGAGAGAGAGAGAGAGAGAGAGAGAGAGAGAGAGAGCTAGAGAGAGAGAGAGAGATAGAGAGATAGAGAGAGAGGGAGAGAGCTAGAGAGAGAGAGAGAGAGAGAGAGAGAGAAACAAAGAGAGCTAGAGAGAGAGAGAGAGATAGAGAGGGAGAGAGCTAGAGAGAGAGAAACAAAGAGAGTTAGAGATTATTGAGTTAATTGGATAATCCACCACCACATGGATCAGATCACAGAGAAAGAAAGAGCTAGAGAGAGAGAGAGAGAGGGAGAGAGCTAGAGAGAGAGAGAGAGAGAGAGAGAAACAAAGCGAGTTATAGAGGGAGAGAGCTAGAGAGAGAGAAACAAAGAGAGTTAGAGAGGGAGAGAGCTAGAGAGAGAGAGGGAGAGAGAGAAAGAAAGAGAGAGACTTTTGTTGTCAAACTGACACCTTTCCCTGGCCGGGTCACGGAGAGAGAGAGAGAGAGAGAGAAAGAAGAGAGAGAGAGAGAGAGAGAGAGAGAGAGAGAGAGAGAGAGAGAGAGAGAGAGAGAGAGAGCTAGATAGAGAGATAGAGAGAGAGGGAGAGAGCTAGAGAGAGAGAGAGAGAGAGAAACAAAGAGAGCTAGAGAGAGAGAGAGAGAGAGCTAGAGAGAGAGAGAGAGAGAGAAACAAAGAGAGCTAGAGAGAGAGAGAGAGAGATAGAGGGAGAGAGCTAGAGAGAGAGAGAGAGAGAGAAACAAAGAGAGCTAGAGAGAGAGAGAGAGAGCTAGAGAGAGAGAGAGAGAGAGAAACAAAGAGAGCTAGAGAGAGAGAGAGAGAGATAGAGGGAGAGAGCTAGAGAGAGAGAAACAAAGAGAGTTAGAGATTATTGAGATAATTGGCCTTAATTGGCGGTAATTGGATATTCCCCTAACTTGGCTTAGAAATGGAGTAGAGACAAGAATAAAGACACTAAAATGTGTAGAATCGTCACATTATAGGGGGTAGAGACCATTACTGAGTCGATATCTCCAATACTAATTGAGATAATTGAGTTAATTGGATAATCCACCACCACATGGATCAGATCACAGAGAAAGAAAGAGCTAGAGAGAGAGAGAGAGGGAGAGAGCTAGAGAGAGAGAGAGAGAGAGAGAGAGAGAAACAAAGCGAGTTATAGAGGGAGAGAGCTAGAGAGAGAGAAACAAAGAGAGTTAGAGAGGGAGAGAGCTAGAGAGAGAGAGGGAGAGAGAGAAAGAAAGAGAGAGACTTTTGTTGTCAAACTGACACCTTTCCCTGGCCGGGTCACGGAGAGAGAGAGAGAGAGAGAGAAAGAAGAGAGAGAGAGAGAGAGAGAGAGAGAGAGAGAGAGAGAGAGAGAGAGAGAGAGAGAGAGAGAGAGCTAGATAGAGAGGGAGAGAGCTAGAGAGAGAGAGAGAGAGAGAGAGAGAGAGAGAGAGAGAGAGAGAGAGAGAGAGAAACAAAGAGAGCTAGAGAGAGAGAGAGATAGAGAGGGAGAGAGCTAGAGAGAGAGAAACAAAGAGAGTTAGAGATTATTGAGATAATTGGCCTTAATTGGCGGTAATTGGATATTCCCCTAACTTGGCTTAGAAATGGAGTAGAGACAAGAATAAAGACACTAAAATGTGTAGAATCGTCACATTATAGGGGGTAGAGACCATTACTGAGTCGATATCTCCAATACTAATTGAGATAATTGAGTTAATTGGATAATCCACCACCACATGGATCAGATCACAGAGAAAGAAAGAGCTAGAGAGAGAGAGAGAGGGAGAGAGCTAGAGAGAGAGAGAGAGAGAGAGAGAGAGAGAGAGAGAGAAAGACTTTTGTTGTCAAAATGACACCTTTACCCGGGTCACGGAAAGAGAGAGAGAGAGAGAGAGAGAGAGAGAGAGAGAGAGAGAGAGAGAGAGAGAGAGAGAGAGAGAGAGAGAAATCAGGACCAGGAATATTTGGGGGGGGGGGGGCAAGCTAATTCCTTCACCAATAGTTAGTCTAAGAGGTCCTTATGCACCAAAAAAAGTTTTAAATCTGAAGTGGTGGGGAAGACCCCTATAATTGGCCTTCATTGGCGGTAATTGGATATTCCCCTAACTTGGCTTAGAAATGGAGTAAAGACACGAATAAGGACACTAAAATGTGTAGAATCATCACACTATGGGGGGGTAGAGACCATTACTGAGTCGATATCTCCAATACTAATTGAGATAATTGAGTTAATTGGATAATTTGGTTGCCAAATACAAATCCTCCTAGCTAGGCCTAGAAAAGGAGTAGAAATGAAAATAGGGACACTGAACTGTGCAGTGCACAGTGTGCAGCGTCCTCGCATTAATGGGGGTAGACACCCATGAAAAGTTCCTATCTCAATTGGTTAATTGGATAATTAGATATGCGCATAGCCGTATTAGCCTATTAGATACTCAGCAGACCATATACGATACCCTAAGAGCCTCCTAAACACCCCTAGTACACTCCTAAACACCCCTCAGACCCTGCTAGATACCAATTACACTTTATTAGATGCCCCTTGAAGCTTCCTAGATAGCCCTTACAGCTCATTGGGTAACCCTTTTACCGTCCTATACACCCCTCAGACCATGCTAGATGCATTTTAGATCTTCCTAGATACCCATAAAACTCTCCAAGATACACATTAAAATGTACTAGATACCCCTTAGACCCCGTTAGATACCCCTAATAAAAGTGGTCACCTTTCCACTTTCCAGCCAACTAATTTCTTTTAGTTCTTGGCATAATAAAATAAATATGTTCACCTGTAAGAAGAACCTTTCCTTCGGGGTATTTGGTAGGCTCATTCTTCTTCCTCTTCGACAACCATACCTTCAGTTCCTTAACCTAAAATGGACAGAGCATGAGATGGGAGAAAAGTGTCAGCGGGTATGTGGCGGATGGAAATGTTATTCTAGGTTTCAGTGGGGAGTATGGAGGATAGTAGGGGGGGTGGTGGCGGCGGCGCTGGGAGGGTGCACAGTGCACAGTGCACACACCCCATTTGGCAGTGTAAATAAACTACTGAATAGTACATAATTAGGAATTTATCGTAGAAATTGTTGTCAAATAAAATACAGAGGGATCATCATCGTAGATAAACTTACATTACGGTGAATAGCACCTCTGTTCCCAGTGTCGGTTAGCCCCCAGTAATTACTCACGGCTGCACCGTCAAAAGGCTTCACGTTTCCGGACTTCTTGAGATTGACCAGGTCATCCCAGGTTACCTTATGGGAATTGTGTGGGGTTAATGAAAGTAAAGTGTGACCCCGATGTACCGGGATGCTCGCAGAAAAGAGTTTTGCGCGGTAAATCGGGGTCCGAATGTGATAATAACAGTAATTAGATGAACAAATACAACCAGTTGAAGAAAACTATTCATGCCGATATAAACTACTCAATACATCTGTCAGGTCAACCCTTAGTTATTTGAGAGAAATGAGATTAGGGTGAGGCCAATGACCTGAAAGCAATACATTCAAAATAGACTCACCGTTGTACCGTGGAGCATGGATGTACGTGTTCGGTGGGGGGAGGCTGGGGTAGAGTTGGTGTCTGACATGACAGCTAAATGAGAAATATAGGGTAAAAAGGAGAAAGGGAGATAGGGAGATAGGGTATGAAAGGCAATTTGGGAGTTAAAGAGGGAGAGATGGAGCGAGGGGGAGACAGATAAATGGGGTCATATTGGGTTTGGTAATTAACACATAGAAAACGAAAATATTTGCTAAAAAATCAGAGTCTAACAAAGAAGGGAGAAGAAGGGAAGAAAAAAAGGGGAGAATAAAGAGGTACAGGCTGCTGCAGATATCGGGGGCTAAGGTCAAATTTGGGGATACTGTGGAGAGGGGAGTGGAAGTGGTAGTGGAAATGGAAAGGACAGTGGGGGTGAACTCAGATAGAGCTCAGAGACGGTGGATGGGTGGTTGACGAGTACGGAAGAGAGGGCGATTGAAGGGAACATCGGGAGAAGGCTAGGTGGAAGCTCACAGGAGAAGTAGGGGGAGAGGGGAATTACAAAACGAAAAGATTGATATATATATACATTGGTATAGAGTGCAGTCACTGTGATGATATATTTCTCTCTCTTCTCTCTCTCTCTCTCTCTCTCTCTCTCTCTCCCTATTTCTCTCTATCTCTGTCTTTCTCTCTCCCTATTTCTCTCTATCTCTGTCTTTCTCTTTCTCTCTCTCTCTCTCTCTCTCTCTCTCTCTCTCTCTCTCTCTCTCTCTCTCTCTCTCTCTCTCTCTCTCTCTCTCTCTCTCTCTCTATCTCTCCCCTCTCTCTCTCTCTCCCTCTCTCTCTCTCTCAATCAAATCAATATTCAAATTTTTATAA